>OY783229.1:83007189-83477189 GCA_963678685.1 Patella ulyssiponensis
TCGCCCCCCTCCCTCCCAACCGCCACTAGCATAATTTGGAGTTTTTGATGCGGGCAATTATTGTCCGAAAGCTGGTTTCATAATTTCAAAATAAGCCTCCCAATTAATATGCATGTCGCTACAATTTAGGTATCTCAACCTCAGAAGCAGCAAGTCTATCGGAGTATTGGTTATATAAAGGGAGACAACTCGATTCTAACTCTTGAACCAACTGGTCGAGTTCAATAATAATAGATTTGTTGTTCCCCAGTTTTAACCGATTGATAGTAACATAGTAACTATGCTATTCTTCAACGGGTTACAAAGTCAAGTGCAGGCCCCAAGTTCACAAAGCATTCTCAGACTTAAGCTGAGAATTTACTTCAAGTCGTTCGCCTTATTTTAACTAAAATATAGTTGTTGTTATAATGTATCAAATACACCAATAAGAAACTATGTGCAAAGTTTTGTGTTTCTACATCAATGATAGTTATCATAAACAGTAATTGAAAGTTGAGTAAATTGTCAACTTAAGTCTGAAAATGCTTTGTGAACTCGGAGCCAGATTGTGTTCATAAAAAACTCTAACGATTGTTTACTCCCATGTTGTCTTCAGAAAACAATCTAACGAAACTTTTGGTAGTGGAATCGTAAAGAAAAGGTTCCATAACACAAGTTTAAAGCGGGAATTTCATATTTTCCAAGAAGGTCAAAACATATTTATTTATATGTCTTTTGCTCAATAGGTTGTCAACTCACTATTATACAATCGCATTATTTTCCACACTTAAACATCTTTCACATCGGAAATAATAACACAATTACCTTCCTTGTCCCCCCCCCCATGCAATAGCTATCTTCAAACGTTTGAATTTAATGTTGAGAGTGATATTTTTGCCAATTTCTCAACTGGCAATAGTGAATTATAGGATTATTCTAAAACATGGTAGGACTGTTACTAGATCATCTATTTTAAGGCTTTATATTAATATATTTTAAAAATATAACTTAAAATATGAAATTGCCGCTTTAAACAAGAGAGGAAGAGAAAGAGGGGAGGTGATGGTAGAGGGGAGGAAGTAGAAAAGGGGGATTGATGGAGTGACAGAGAGAGCAGCGAGGGGGGGGGAGGGATTGTGAGGGTGTGTGTGCGTGAAAGAGCGGGAGGGGGAATGGGAAGGAGTGTATTTACCAACCTACAAAATATTAGGAGATAAATAATCTAATATTTGAATTATCCGCTTGTGTTACATAACCGGTCGAAGAGATGGCCTTATTCCTCGTCACGTACACACTTTGAAATGGCGGTCGGAACAACGTCCACTTTACATTCAGAACTAACATATGGTAATCCTTATGCCAATAATTCACGTGACCTTTCTCCTTGTCACGTACCCGCTTCAGATTTAACCGCGTCACTTGACTCAATGACAGAGTTTAGAATCTAATGCTCAAACATTAGACCGCTCGTCTCCCGCCCCCACTTTCAACATATTTATGTATTATATTATGAAAGCAACCTTTGCTACGGGATATCTTTATTGATGATTGAAGAAAGACATCAGTCTCCTCCAAACAATCATTCACTGTTCTAAACATCATAATACATTTGTATGATGTTTTCTTTCAAGATAAGTGTGTAAGACGCTAGCTCGCTGGCCTGGAGGTCGGATGTTAGATCCATGCATTGGCCGAGAATGTTCGTTCAGTGAGAGAGAGAGAAATGGGGTTTAACGTCCACTCGACACCAACTAGGTCATTTCGGGACTAACATATGGTTTAATTCTATTAATTCATTCAGTGATGCTGTCTAGTTATTCGAGTGGGACGAAAAACAGAGGACCCGTGTACAAATTGGCGTGCACGTAAAAGATCCTTTAACAGTTGGAATTCGATTTAAGAGTTGGCCGTAGTGCCGCTGTCCGGGCACAATTTCCCTCAACGTACACTGTAAGGTGTATGCCCGTCTTCACTAGGCCGTTCGAAGCAGAACAGTAGGAAGTTAAACCCCATTTGTGTTTCATCTTCCCAACAATTGTTATCAACTGAGAATGTAAATGTGAACTAATGTTATGGACAGGTGTTTCTTACATCGTGTAATGATGGACAGGATCGTTAAATCAATCTCTTATAATTGTTCGGAGTCACACGTGGATAAATTTATGTTTTACAGACAGATAAATATATTTATATCTCATATTGGAAATATCCTTACGACTCACACTTAATCTGTGTCGGAGAAAAATACGGGAGACGGGTTGGGGGTTTGGGAATCAATGGGGATAAAGCTGCGTTATGTAAGATTTAGATCGTAATCTAATTTATACGAAATAAGTATTGGATATTGAAAATTACTTATTTATGGATGTACGTATTGTAATTGTATTTTATACGAGTTCGCAATGTAATTATATTTTGTATATGACATGTACGTATTGTAATTGTATTTTTGTATATGGCGTGTACGTATTGTGTATATGACGAGTACGTAGTGTAATTGTATGTTGTATATGAAGTTACGTATTGTAATTACATTTTGTATATTTATTCATAGACTTTTGTAACCCTTACGTTTTGACAATTTTATCTGAAATCAATAAATGTCTAATAAATATTGTATATAGCTTTTGAGGCTAAACCGAAAACCTCCAATAACTCTAGATACGGAAGAAGCCATAGGGGTTACAGGGAAGACATGTATGACTCCAGGCACTAGCCAGTATGGCTAGAACCTATATACACACATGACTTCAGGTGCTATGAGAGAGAAAGAGAGGTGACCACCAACTGATATGTATATTATTTAATACCCATACAAATGATTGACGTCATATATTCAAATTGATTGAAATGTAATCTGTGTCATACCCTTCCTCTTCTTGATACATCCGGCGACATTGAATCCGTTCATTTTGTTTAATTTGATTGATCCCTTGCGTCTTGAGCTTCCTTGTCTGACGGCTTTGCTTTCCACTTTGTCTGGAAATATTTCATTATTTAAATTATGTATTGGAATTTTTAGCCCTACAGCCAAAAATTCGAGACGATGAGTTGGTCACCAGTGACCATTATAAATAAAATAATTAATGGAATCGGTATTACATCCCTGAAGCCAAAAATTCAAAACGTTGTCTCTTGAGTCGTCTGAGTTTTAATTACGATACGGATTACACCATCGGTTCAAGCGAGAGAAAGAGAGATAAATGGGGTTTAACGTCCACTCGACACAAACCAGGTAATTTCGGGACTAATATATGGTTTAATTTTATTTCAATAACTCGCATGCGCGTAGGGGTCTTTAGCAGTGGGAGGAAACCGGAGTGCCCGGAGGAAACCCACGAGGTTGAGAAGGCGCCCCTATCTCCATGCCACATACGCTCACACCAGGTATCGAAACCACAGCCGCAAGCCAGAGGTGACCGGCCAGCTATAGGTCGAAGCCCCATAGGTTCAACAGTATGCAGCTGATGCCTGGGTACAGATAAAAATGTATGAATAAATGTATGGGGGATAAACCACATGGATCAAGCTAACATCATTTCATTGGGTTTATTATCTGACTTATCTCTATCAGGACATACACGGACTTAAGTACCATTATTGGCTTGTATCATTAAATCCCCGATCTCCAATTAGAAATCAACAATTTGTATCAATGACTAAAGGAAGATATAATTAAAGTAATTTATATATAAATCGAACGATATTGATATCATGTCTTTGTTTAAGTCGCCTTGTTTACATCTGATGACATCTTTAAATGAACGTTCCCAGTTAATGATATCAATCTATGGCCTATCGACTCATCCGGAAATTGACGTCATTATTTTGATGGTATTTGATTAAGAGCGATTGGGTTGTCAAGTGGTTTCACGCGTTGGGTTGTGGATTTTCCGAAGTTGGTCCTGAAATGATACAATTGCGTGGATCTATAAGCTTATCGGTAAACTCCGGTGACATGTGACTAGGCGAATAAGGCGCTTGCTAACGAAAACCATATCTCGATTTTAATCCGAGTACCCTCCAGTCTGTCCCCACCCATTGTCCATACGGCGCTGTCATTGAGTCAACTGGTGTGGTTTCAAATCCCCGGTTGTATGTGACAAGGAGTAGGGTCGCCTGTCCGACCTCGTCGGTTTTCTCCGGGTCCTCCGGTTTCCTCCCACTGCTAAAAATCCCTACGCGCAAGCGAAGTATTGAAATAAAATTAAACCACATGTTAGTCCCGAAATGACCTAGTTTGTGTCGAGTGGACATTAAACCTCATTTCTCTCTCTCTCTCTCCCACTGTCCATGGCACGTAAATATTTAAAGGAACAGCTTCTAATTGTTCGACGCATCATTTAAATTCCGATTCATCAATTCATAAGCTGAAACGCCACTGCCTGGGCAACATACATGTAGATAATAGGATTGCATGACATTTTGTTTCTGCGAGTTTTCCTGCTTACGATCTGCCGCTCTCAAAAATATATGTCCTTGACGTTTGAAACGCGGGTAGGAGACGCTCTATTAGCAAGTTTTTCGCAGAACGCTAAACCCACTTCCATTCCATTAGATGTCCGAATGGTGTGGTTTCAGATCTCCGGTTGTACGTCCAACCTCGTGGGCTTTCTACGGGTACTCTGGTTTACTCCCACTGCTAAAGACCCCTACGCGCAAGCGAATTATTGAAATGAAATTAAACCACATGTTAGTCCCGAAATGACCTAGTTTGTGTCAAATGGACGTTAAACCCAATCTCTTTCTCTCTCCCCCTCTCTCTCCACTTCTATTTCATTTGATTGAGATAAATGCGACCTGATCGTGACCAATCTACATTAAATGATGTGACAAAGGTACATGTGGCGTCGTGATTCCGATTATTTCATCTGTAATCAAATTACCAACGCTTTCTTCCTCGTCCAATCATTATGTTTTGGGGATATTTTTTTTCCGTTCCATTAATTTCCGGCTTTCCGACACCATCTTATGTAATTGTAAATCAAACCCCAACAGCTTAACACTTAGATATTATTGTTCAATTCGAGACAGATTCCTATTAAATTGAGATCATTTTCTCTTCTGGCGGATTTCCGGGATTCACAATATATTCTTCAAATTACACCTTTTAATGCGTGTTGTTATCCCAATACTTTAAACATAGTATTTTTCAGCCTATTAAATAACATCCTATCTGGAAATTACAGTACATTAGTAATTGACATATCAGGATCATTGTACGAATAAAAAAAGAAGAACAGCAATAAAGCAATTATAGAGACACAAAATGAAATGGTGTTTAACGTCCTACTGTTCTCCATAAACTGGTCCAATGAGGATGGGGGGTGGGGGTGGCCTAGTTGTCTAGAGTGGCCGGTCTAGCTGGCTTGCGGCTGTGGTTTCGATCCCTGGTGTGAGCGTATGTGGCACGGAAATAGGGGCGCCTTCTCAACCTCGTGGGTTTCCCCCGGGCTCTCCGGTTTCCCCCCACTGCTAAAGACCCCTACGTGCAAGCGAATTATTGAAATAAAATTAAACCATATGTTGGTCCCGAAATGACCTAGTTTGTGTCGAGTGGACGTGAAACCCCATTTCTCTCTCACTCGCTCGTTCTCTCTCTCCAATGAGGACGACATGCGCTTAATATGAAGGACATATTCCCGGATGGTGGCGCTACGGCCTGCCCTAAATTTGCGTTCTAAATGCCACGGGTCATGCTACTTTGAAACCAACACGTGCGCAGGGCATCTGAATTTTCGTTCCCTCCGTAGGATTAGACACTGTTCTTTGGTAGACCCCGACACCCTTCGTGCACCATTGACAAAGGGTGGGGGTGTAGTCAAAACCTCGAGGAATGTTTTCGACCAACATCGGTTTGGAACCCTAGACTACATGCTTAGCTCACTTGCGACCTTGGCTTCCCCACAGATGGGTTGACTCTATGATACATTTTTCTATCTGCATATTGCAGTTTTATTTATAGCTTCATAACTTAAATAAACTTTTATTTAGACAGGTATCCACATGTCAAGACCGTAATTAACTCTCTAACTGAAATTTAAATTTATTTGAACACTCGCGTGATTTATTATCTTACGATAAAATGCATAATAAACAATCCGAACCAAACGTAAAATCGTCAACATACTACATCGGATATGTAAACCACCCTTAATCACTTTATAGATTGATATAACACCGGGGATGTAATACACCCTTTAATCACATTACAGATTGATATAACATCGGGGATGTAATACACCCTTAATCACATTACAGATTGATATAACATCGGGGATGTAATACACCCTTAATCACATTACAGATTGATATAACATCGGGGATGTAATACACCCTTAATCACATTACAGATTGATATAACATCGGGATGTAATACACCCTTTAATCACATTACAGATTGATATAACATCGGGATGTAATACACCCGTTAATCAAATTAGATAAAACGTCGGGGATTATCTTAAGTTTGACCTAAATTTCAGAGATTTAGATGGTTGTATCGATCAACTTTAGTTTGGCCTAAATTTGTTGGGTATCTCGCTGTTGATCAGCACGGTTTAGTGAGCCGAACATTGTAATAATAAAATCTCGGTGATTTCGTATTGCGACCAATGGGAAGGCCACAAAAGGTGCCCATTAAGGAAACTGCCACTATTTCCCTCCCGCTATCTACGGGCCGGGGGGGGGGGGATATGTTGGTTATTACCCAGTACGATTCTGATAAAGGTTTGAACGGAATTTTGGATAAGTGAATCGTCAGAAATGTTTTAGTAATTTACCTATTTTATGTGAACAATGGTTCAGTGGTACAGTTTCCAATGGCCTGTGCTGTCATCTCGTCACGCACAATTTGGTAACTCTGTGCAACAAGTCTGGGCGATCACGCGGTAGTCTGCTGAACCTGGTGCATACACGATGCCCATTTAATACTTACGATTCCTGCCCACAAGCGTGGATTCCTCCCTTCCCAGCCCACTTTTAGTGTTAAAAACTCCTACCCAAAACATATTGTATTGAACTAAAATTGTACCGTATATTCACCCCGACGTTACAGCCCCACCCCCTTCGGGCTGGATATGATCTTTTATTCAGTGGTTATGTCTTCTGAAATCCACAGGGCTACTTTTCGCGTGGCATAAATTATTGTATATCATTTGAAAACATTAAAAGTTGGTTTCTGTTTCGTTGTTATGACATTCTGCTGTAAACACGTGAACTAATACAACTCTTAGCGACTGCCTATATCTTGAACACGCCTATATTATTCAGATCTTCAATATGCAGAATATACAACCAGATCAACGCCAGTCTTCCTTTAAAGTAATGTAAGCAACAAATCCATTTATATCTTTGCTAACTTAACTTAAAGTAGCTAAGTCTCTAACTCAATATCATCCAAAATCTTCAACATTGAAAACACGAATAATTTCTTTCTCAATTTAAATCAATGTTGATGCTGTGATCTTACCGGAAAAGGATGGGCTTCTGATATCCAATATTTAAAATAAAATAAACATTTTACAATTGGTACGCGAATCGTGTACCAGAATGCGTTTCAGCCCCGGTTCTAGCAAGAGACTCGAGGAACAGGGACAGAAATATTGCACCAAATCAAACGGCGTATGTAGACTGGAATAACCAGACGCTAGAAATTTGCATTCGATTGAGAGCGCTGGCTTATTTCGCCGAACATAACTGATTTAAAATTAGAGTAAAAACCGAAACCATTGAATGTAAATCAGTTTATATACATTCATATTACAGTATATTATATGCGTTGCAACCGAGTTGTGTCAATTTCTAGGTCCCAAATGTTAGCGATTTAGCGCCTTTCACTATGCCGTCATCAATTAATTCTTTAAGATTTGTTGACCGGTTCACTCATCATACCCGTCTTCCATTAGCCCAGGTCAGGTGCAGAAGTGTAGAACGTTAAATCCCATTTCATTTCATTTCATTGTCACTCATTATACGTACGAACTCAGCTCTCCTAGGCACTAAAAGCTGTTGTACAGTCATAAAGCAATCAAGGTGTTTCTGGAAGTGGCTCCAGATGTTAGAATAATCACTACATAAACCCGTACGGGTCTGCCAAGTGCCATGCTTTTAACACAAACTGAAACTAAGTCGCTGAACTCTTCGTCTGCATCTCTAGTACAGTTCAATGGTTCAATTAATTGATCAATGGCGAGATTCCACGCACCTTTATTCAATTAATTGATCAATAAATTAATATATTGTAGGGCCTGACAAGGACAGCTGTCTAGTCGTTCGGATAGGTCGAAAAACCGCGGTCTCGTGTACGCATTGGTGTGCACGTAAGAGATGCCTTGGCAGTTGGAATTCGATATAATTCCGCTGCCCAGGCAAAATTTCCCTCATAACACACTGTATGGCGTACGCCCGTCTTCCATGAGCCCAGGTTAGGTGCAGAAGAGTAGGACGTTAAACCCCATTTCATTAATTAATATAACTGCTCCCTGGACTTTTTTAGGGTTAGTACAACATGGACGAAATGTTCAGTTATTAAATTTTCAATAAAGTGGGCGAAACAACAGAAGTTGTTGTGGATCCCTCGGTGATTGGATAAAGGCCAACCAGAAGACTTATAAACATTATCTTCTATATACATTTGACAGTAAACATGTTCTGTTTAAAGATAAAAAAAAATATTAGCAGATGCCTTACAGAGTTTCACGTACAAAAGGTAATTATTTCAGCTCATACGGCTTCCGATAACCAGAGTTGTAAAGCTTCATTGGTATAGGATATATTGACGAACAATTCGACATTGTGAAATGAAATGAAATGAGGTTTAACGTCCTACTCTTATGCACCTAACCTGGGCTAATGGAAGACGGGCATACGCCATACAGTGTGCTATGAGGGAAATTTTACCTGGGCAGCGGCGCTACGGCCTACTTTTATATCGAATTCCAATTGTCAAGGGATCTTTTACGTGCACGCCAATGTGTACACGGGACCTCGGATTTCGGTCCCATTCGAACGACTAGACAGTTGTCCTTGTCAGGCCCTCCGTTCTGCATCACCGACAAGGGGGAACCACGCCGGAAAATCGAGATGAACTTTCTCAGCCAATGCAGGGATCGAACACCCGATCTCCAGGCTAGCGAGCCCGGAGACAAGGTGCAGAGTCGCCTGTCCAACCTCGTGGGTTTTCTCTGGGTCCTCCGGTTTCCTCCCTCTGCTAAAGACCCCTATGACATAGTTTGTGTCGAGTGGACGTTAAACCCCATTTATATATCTCCCTCTCTCTCTCTCTCCACCTTTCTCTATCTATCTCTCTCGGAATTTACGCTACGATTGTGATGGAGAACGCTAGATCGGAGACGGTCCTACGCAAATTGTGACGTCATATGTGAATTGTGGGTTAGGGTAAGGGTTAGGCTTGATCATGGGTTAGGGTTAGGGCTAGCCCTGTTTACATCTCGGGACTTTGACCAAATCTACAGGTCCTAGCCCTTACCCTAACCCTAACCCACAATATGACGTCATATGTGCTAAAATGCGTAGGACCGTCTCCGATCTAGCGTTCTCCTTGTAATCGTGGTTTTAATTGTGGAATAATCGTGGTAATCATATCAAGTCTTATTATATATTGGGGTCAGTCGTAGCAATTCTATTGATCGAATCAAAAACGTATCTTGACGTACCGGATTGTGTACTCAATAGGGAGAGAGAGAGAGAGAAACTAGGTCATTTTGGGACTATCATATGGTTTCAATTTAATTTCAATAATTCGCTTGCGCGTAGGGGTCTTTAGCAGTGGGAGGAAACCGGAGTTCCAGGAGGAAACCCACGAGGTTGAGAAGGCGCCTCTATCTCCACGTCACATACGCTCACGCCAGGGATCGAAACCACAGCCGTAAGCCAGAGGTGACCGGCCAGCTAGAGGTCGAAGCACGGCACTCTATACCACTAGGCCATCCCAACCCCCCGTACTCAATAGGGACAATTCTATCGTAACACTTTGCACGACTGTGGGAACCTAGCATTACAGTTTACGAAGCACCTGATGCGGTTTCCCTGATGGGATGCCCACTAATCGCGGGTTCAATGTAGGCTTAATGTCATCCAACACTGTACGATTAATCTTGTTTGAACACCACGTTACGTCAGTACTGCTACCCACTTGGAATCAACCACGTGCTATTACGACATTAATCTATTATGGTATTATATTTTTTATATATACATTCATAAAGGACCTCAGTTAAACTTAAAACCGCTAAAAGTCAGACAAGAAAAAACAACAGAATGGTAACCTAAAGGAGGATGCTATAGTAATATTGAATTTTATCATTTTACTGAGTTCAATGTGTAACGAATTTCAGAATTATTGTTTTCAAAATAATAATAAATAAATGAATAAAGAGAAAATAATAAAATATATATTTAATTAGTCACAAATAACGTTAAAAACACTGTCGGAAAAACATGACAGTTAATGAGCTGGCACACGAGAATTTCTACCTCTCCAGGTGGCACCTCCCTCAATTTGAACCCGGACTAATTATCCCACACATCAGACATTGGTTTAACCCTGAATATTCTTTCATATGAGTTCGAATCTAGAAGCTAATACGTGTAATAACAGTGACGAAGAAATTGGGTTTAACGTCCACTCGACACAAACAGGTCATTTCGGGACTAACATATAATTTAATTTCATTCCAATAATTAAATTGCGCGTGGGGGACTTTAGCAGTGGATGGGGGCGGAGGACCCGGAGAAAAACCACGATGTTGGACAGGCGACCCCTCTCCTTGTCACAACCGGGCATTCGAAACCATGCCAGTTGAGTCAATGACAGGCTTTATAGTACATCGCCCTCCCCTCTCCCAGGCCTATATAATAATGATTGATTGCAACCCGTAAACATTAATATCGTTTTACATTGAATTAAACTCGTATCGCTGAATAACAAATGACGTAAAACAGTCACATCTTTGAAGTATTCTTTTACACCGAATTAAAATCGTAGCCCAATCTGAACATTGTAGGTGTTTTTAAGACGGGAAATGTAATATAAACCATTATTAACTTGTCCAGACCATAATCAACTCTCAATGTCAACGTTAGTCTGTGATATTTGTTGGATTATGATCCGATTTGCTGCATAACTTTCCTTCACAATTTAATGATTAAATGGATAACCGAGACTACTATTTTTGTCGTACCGACCTTAGTAATGATGATCGAGGCTAATTTGAACTTTCAATCGCTTTTCTCTTTGTTCTGAGTGCACCAATTTGACTGAAACCTTCAGCAAATTGCCTTTACATTATCTAGTTTTTAACTATTATAGTGAGAACTGCGAACGCGTTATCTAATCTCCCATAATGTATCTTTAATGAATAAAAACAGCTTCATTTACTTCAAAGTAGAAGACATATAAGTTATACGTAGGCTTACGATGAAACCGTGTCTCATTTCTAAATTCCGATTTTCATTATATTGTTTCTATGGTCAATTCACTTGAAAACGGCAATTCAGATGTATTGTTTCCCTCATTGCATGCTGCATGTCCGTCTTCATTAGCCCTGCTGGAACAGCAGTACGTTAACCCCTATTCCATTTCATTCATTTGCAACAAGGGACTCGAAGAACGAGGCTTGGCATATTCCCCTAGTGATGTGTGATCGGTGACGTCCAATTCTTATCTGGAGAGCATGCGCAATAAATAATACCGGTATACAGTGGAATAATGAAAGATCACTATTCGAAAGTGAGACTTTTGGCGTATTTTACTGAACATAGCTGATTTAAAATTGAACTAAAAAAAACGGCAACGATTGAATGTAAATCCGTTTAAAGACATGCGTCGGGACCAAGTTATGTCAATTTCTAGGTGCCAAGCGATTTAGTTCCTTTCACCAATTGTTATAATAATCAGACAATAAGTCAATCCCGGAGTGCTCGTCTTCCATCCATTTTCGTCTTTTTTGAGACAAATGAGAAGTCCCTTTGGATTTTTTCTCTACAAATGATGTTCTTAGTCACAAATCTTTGTCCGCCTTTATATACCGACAGTGATAAATGCTTATGTCACAATAAATAGCCTTACTGTCATTTAAATGGCATTATTTTGAAAATAGAGGCGAGTTTGTCGGGGAGTTGTTGAATAAGTAAACGTAGGAGAACCGCACTAAACGAAAAACTATACCGAACCCACAGACAAGACAAAATATATCAATTCACGTGAAGGGATCTTGAAGGTGTTCGTCTGTAGAGAGAGAAATGGGGAATGGGGTTAACGTCTACTCGACACGGATGTCAGCTGTTTCGTAACCTGACTGTTTCGTACTAAGTTCATTCGTACCTCACTTTCGTACTACAATTCGCACTTCAAATTGATTCGTACCTTTTCCTATGTTGTTGAAATCAGTTGAAATTATATTGTAACGATTTGATCAAATCAAACGGTTACGGTAAATTTTTAAATATGCAAATGAACCAGAATTTGAAAATGCACGAGATTTGTACCTTAAATGGATTAGTTTCGTTTATTAAATGTGGTTGAAAGAACATGAAGTAAAGGTGAAACTTAATTTAAAGACTTGATCAAATCCAAAGGCTGCGCTAGATTTATAAAAAAAAATGACTGCCGGACGAGAATATTAAAACTACAGTTAAAAAGAAAAACAATGTGTCACGATGCAAATCCATAAAAATAGAAATTTCCATAGGGATAATACAGCACAGCCTGCCCAATAGTATAGTAATTGACACACAAAGGGATATATTTAAACTAAAATTGCTTCACCATTTCACTAAATTTATATCGGTTACAATCGAAAGCCCATTTTCATACAGTTGGGTTTCAATAACAGAATTTCGGTCCGTGATATAACAGATCAAAGAAACGCATACACTCAACTTCACACGTTGGCACCTTTTATCAGAACATATCGTCGTCAAAAATCACAAATGACAACTCACTCCATCAGCAGAATGGTTCAATAATCAACACTAGGTTAAATTGCTTTAACAATCACCAATCAATTCTCGCCAATAATCACAACTCACTGATCAAAACCCAACCCTAACCCTTATTATCACCAGATTAAAAAAACACCAAAAAGGAGGGGAATCGTTTATTATTTCAATTTCTTTCAACAACATATAGATTTATTTTAATTTCTTTCAACTTATTTCAACATCATATAGAAAAAGGCTATGAATCAATTTGAGGTACAAATAATGTGTGTTTTCTAATTTAGGAAAAGGAACTAACCAATTTGAGGTAGCAATCTCGTGTATATTCCATTTCTGGTTCGGCATAATATCAATTTCATTGAGCTGATTTAAACAATATATGAAAAGGTACGAATCAATTTGATGTAAGAATTGAAGTACGAATGGCTCATGTGAGGTACGAATGAACTAAGAACGAAACAGCCACGTTACGAAACAGTCTGCAATTCAGATCATTTCGGGACTAGCATACTGTTAATAATTCGCTTGCGCGTAGAGTTTTTAGAAGTTGTAGGAAACCGGAGGACCCGGAGACAACCCAAGAGGTTGGACACCCGACCCTAATCCTTGACCCGTACAACCGGGAAATCGAACCCACGCCACTTGACTCAATGACAGACCTTATGATACAACGCGCACATGCTAACCGTTCGGCCACCCAACCCCGCGGTTCGTCTTTCGAGTGGCAATAGTCCATCAGTTGACGGTTGATATTTCTTGCAATTTACAGATGCACCATGTATGATTTACTTAAAAATAGCAACCTCCACAAACTGACCGTCCTGTTATAATAGTTTAACAATGGATGAATATATTGAAAATTTCGTTCTAATTACGGTTTTCTAAGTGAAGTTATCACCGTTTGATGCTTTGGCAATATATGACGTTAATTGTTCAGTGTCGTAAAATCGGTACTTGTTATTCGAGTCTTAGCCTCACCATTTTTTGATTAAATCATTAAATATCGGCTGTGTTTTAATCCGTTTAAATCTCCGCCATTCGATTTTCAATCGATGTCATGATAGGTTTGTCATGTGTATAAATGTCTTAATAATAGTTCAAATGAATTTTGAACTGGGCTAATGGAGATGGCCGTACGCCATACCATGTGCCATGAGGGAAATTGTGCCCTGGCAGCGGCGCATTGGCCTACTCTTATACACAAGACCTGCAGGCTAACGAGCCAGCGTCCTATACACACATAGACACCGTGATCCCCCGAAAATATGGAACACAATTACTATTTTAAGTAAAGCGTCGTTTCGTTGATGATTCTCTTCATAACGTTGGGAGAATCCCCAACGACATCTCGCTTTAAGAAGATGAAGAAGTACTATGTCTACATAGGCCGATGGTAAAACACAAATACATAGAACAAATATAATTTTAATATCGCGTGACGTTTATTATTTAAGACGCAAACTGTCAATTTCCTAAACAATTGAATGGATTAATATGATCAAATATCACATTGTCAGATATAAAGTCTCTTAACTTCTCTAAACTGGAAATATGAATTTTTATCAACAAAAACCAAACAGTATCAATGTCCCTGGTTCTGTGAATATCCCATCAATGACAGGACGTGAAATGAAATGAAATGGGGTTTAACGTCAATGACATGACTTCAGGTCGATAGCAATTTTCCAGCAGTGATGTCCTGGACCCAAGTTCACAAAACATTCTCGGATTTAATTTGAGAATTTACTCAAAATTATTTGCCTTACCTTTAAAACACCTTGATTGTTTTAATATATCAAATACATCCATAAGAAATTATGTGTAAAATTTTGTGTTTCTGGATCAAAGATATTTCTCATGAATAAACGGTGATTGAAAATTGAGTAAATGCTCAACTTGTTTTGTCAGGTCTTTTTTTCTGAGCCTTTTCACGGACCGTGCACTTTATTATAAGTATGCACGATCGGTTGTTTTTTTGTTTGTGTTTCAATTCAAAGTTACAGCAAATATGCTTTGTTAGTTGGCTATATTGCTGACTGAAATAACGGTTAATATTATTTCAAAATGAGGATCAGGATTGTGTAAGCTTGGAGCAAAGGCTCGCCAACTTAATGGGTTAGTTACGACAGGCGTTCTACAAAGCAGTTACGTCATCTCGTTAAGTAAATCATTGGCTATTTTTCGAATTTGTCGCCTACTGCTGATTCATTTAATGATTTTGTCTGAAAGAAAACTACGTCTCTAATTGAGATTTTAAATAAATTACTATGTGGAGTCATTAACTTCAACAACCACATCTTTAATTATTGTCTACATCGGAATAGCGTGTGTGGACTGTAAACCATTCTGAGTTAAGGGGCGGCCTGGGCTGTCAATGGGGATGGATGATCCTTAAATCTGGAGTCACAATTAACATTCAATTGCATCAGGTATATTACGCCCACTTGAAATTTACACGTTTCCTAGTAACGGAATTATTAGCGATTGGCTATTAGTGATTCGCTAAATAGTTAGCGTGACTGCTTTGTATCATAAGGTCTGTTATAGGTTTCGATTTCCGGTTTGTACGTGACATGGAGTGGGTCGCATGTCCTCCAACCTGGTGAGTTTTCTTCGGTCCGTCCGATTTTCTCCCACTGCTGAGATTCCCTACGCGCAAGCGAATTGTTGTGTCGAGTGGACGTTACCCCTCCCCCCCCCCCCAATCTCTTTCTCTGGTCTCGAATTTTGAAATAAATTTTTTAGTCAAGCATTGACCTAGTTTGTGTCGAGTGGACGTTAACCACCCCAACCCCTCTCTCTCTCTCTCTCCCTCTCTCTCTCTCTCTCTCTCTCTCTCTCTCTCTCTCTCTCTCTCTCTCTCTCTCGGGTCTGTTTGCTCGACTTCACTATGAAATGCAAATGCAATTTTATGTCGCAAATGCAATTTTGTCTCACGAGATACCGTTTTTGCAACAACTATAGCATGACGAATGTATTTATTGATATGGATATACGTTTGTTGCACATATGATAGCACATGTCACTCGATTGCCAGTGCCAAATAGATTGATCTATTTACTAATATTCCATAAATAGTGAAGCGTATTTTCAGAATCGGAGGAATTCAATTTCAATAGCCAATAATCAAAGACAGTTCGTCTATGTGTGTCAGTACATCTTTAGTGGCTTATCGAACATTTAATTTACTTCATATAGTAATCAAAATGCGCCATATTTGTTTTTTTAATTTAGCTGCAGTTCATTCAGTTGATCGGTGAATCCATGGCGTATGCCAAGAATAGAAGCTACATTCGTTAAGCCTCAATATGTTGAGCAATATGTATTTAACCGTAAAATAGCCAATTACATGTTCAAGTACTTTTCAGTCTACATTAACGTGGCCAGAACTCAATAATAAACTTGCTGATTTCGTTGGAATTTATATGTCGTGTGATGGCAGTCTGTATAGGGGAGGAGAGATAGGAGAAGTTTAACAGAAGGGGATCTTTTACGTACACGCAAAAGTGTACATGTGACCTCGGTTTCTGTCCCATCCGAACGACTAGATAGTTTCCCTTGTCATGGACAGCATGAAAGACATAGTGATCCAAGGTGTAATTGTTAACGACCACCTCCTTAATAGGTAACAATTAAACTAAAATTAATGAACAAATTAAAAAGAAGTACCACTGTAATATGGACCTGTAACTGAGCGTCCATTTCGGAATTATGACGTCATAAGTCCATTGGCGTGCAATGTAATTCTCCAAGAAACAAGATTGTGAATTTGATTTGTAGAGTCTTGTTTCTAAGAACAAGAACACTACGTTCACTCTATACAAATTATTTGCCCGTAGGTTATGTTTTAGGACTTTGCGGTAATCGGAGTAATGAATTCAGTGGAATCAATGGTATTAGATCAATGTCTTTAAACGAGTCGTCTCCACACCCCGATTCATAATTACTCACATATCGTACACAAAACGACCTCATAATATCAATATTGTGTTCTCTTTTACTCTATAATGGATCATTATTCTAACATCTTGGCAGACCGAACTATTGGAATCTCGTCTGGTATTCAACGTTGTAATAAGACGTCCATTAACACGAAAACTAGAGATATATAATAACAGGGAAATACTAGTCATCTATTAATAATCTACCGTCTCAGAAAAAAAAATATCTTCTGTTATCTCAAACTATAATAGATTATATCTGTTCATTGCAGATCTTTCGGACAGCTGACTAGTCGTTCGGATTGGACGAAAACCGAGGTCCCGTGTACACATTGGCGTGCATGTAAAAGATCCCTTGGCAGTTGGAATTCGATATAAGCGTAGCCCGTAGCGCCGCTGCCCGGGCAAAATTTATCTCATGGCACACTGTATGGCGTATGCCCGTCTTCATTAGCCCAGGTTAGGATTTCATTTCCTCCAATGTTACGTTAATAATTAAATTAGACATTTATTCTAATCGCAAGCTCATAATCAACTCTCTGGAGCATCCGGTTGTCGTGATATTCTATCTACTAACATACGATCGCAATTTAATAATTTAATTCAAAACTAGAAAAATCAAGAGTTCGTTTATTATCGTAGTAATTGTAGCAATTGAAACCGAGATAACACTTGTCTGATCAAACGTTCATAGCTTCGCCCAGAATATAATAATTTGACTAAAAGCTTTGATATACTCATTAGTTGAGGGGGGCGGGGGACTAATACATTAATAACTTTTAGGGTTTTTGTTATCTACATTTTACACAATGCATCATTAAATTACTAATAGAAACACGTGTCTTCTCTTGCGCCATACTGTTTCTGTGGAATACAGTTCCAGAGCCAATAGAACAATTACCATAAGTGGGCCGTTTTATATCCCAAACTCAAATAAATCTTGTTTCAAACCCCTGAGCTGCAAATAATCGGTGAATATATCAACCCACAGTGCCTAGGAAACTGTTTTTCAGTATTAACACGCTTTATAAATGATGTTGAAATCTGTCTTTACGTCCGATTAGTCTACAGAACATGTTCTACATTGGGTTGGGGTAACGTGTCATGCGATAAATAGTGAGGACAATTTACTCCAGACGCATATCAAGCTGTCCAGGTCAATTCTTATTTTACTAGCACACAAACGAATATATTGTTAGATGTTGCTTTTGTCTTCCACCCGAACGACAAGACGGGTATGTTTTCGTTTCGAAAAATACGTGTGAATACCGAGACATATTTCGGGCAATAGCGGAATCGGACTGCCTTGTTTGCGTTGCTCCCTAAAATATTAGTCTTCCGATTTAGTATATTACATTATTGGGATTAATGCCAATGCTATGTTTCCAGCAACTAACCTGCAACTAAGGACCGGAAACCTGTTCATAGCTCCAACAGGCACACAGATACTTGTAGTTGACCAGGGGTTCAAGCTACAAGCAGACACACAGATACATGTCCGTGACCAACGGTCCAGGCGCCAAACAGCCACACTGCTACAGACTTACACGAGCACTGGTAGACCCACTGTAATGAATTTTACGCGAAACGTTATTCATTTCCACAATATTTATCTTCCTTGTGCATGAGTGGAAATCAGTACGGCGTTAGTTATTCAACGTCTGGAAATAAAACGAAAAGATGTTTAAAATCCAATAATAATGCACCAACCGGACTGATGATGGCGGGACACCTTTTAGAATCTAGGCTTTAAAGATTGTAGTTTAATATGGAATAAAAACCCAAATACGGAATGTGGTGTAAAAACCTAAATACGGAATGTAGTGTAAAAACCCAAACAGGGAATGTTGAATAGAACCCAAATACGGAATGTGGTGTAAAAACCTAAATACGGAATGTAGTGTAAAAACCCAAATACGAAATGTGGTGTGAAAACCCCAAAACGGAATGTTGAATAGAACCCAAATACGGAATGCAGTGTAAAAACTCAAATACGGAATGTTGATAGAACCTAAATACGGAACGTAGTGTAAAAACACAAATACGGCATGTAGTGTATAAAATCTTAAATAAAATTTTTGATGTTACTACTAGTGTCAGATTAAGAGATTCTATACCACCCATAAAACTCTATCTGATAACAGTTTGGTAGTTATACATCTCAATTACACGTTTTTCTCTAAGATGTGATTTTGTCATGTAATGTACGCCAACATGATACCCAGTGTTTGTCAATCAGGTGACCTTTCGCCTTGATCTTTGAACAGAAACACGCCAATCAAGAAAATATAAGATGTAATTTCAAGACACTCCGCCCACCCAAAACAAACGAACAATTATTTACCAATTTATTGCAGCCCTATGGCTGTATAATTGACACGGATATTCAAAATCTGTTTGCAGCTTTCCTGTCTTTATGTGTTGTGTTAGTGAAAACGATCAAAGACTTTCTTGATCCCCCCTATTATTGTCGTAGCCCTGAATAATGCTTTGTTTCGCGGAGAAGACAGTCACTTTATGGACAGACTTATTGCCATGAAGTTTCGAAATTTGATAATTAGCACTTTGTAAAGAAATTACTTCCTGACATTTTTAGTTTATTCCCGTGCTTGAAACCCTGCCATCCTCTTTCAAAAAACACAGTTTCCGTTTCCTTGTGGGTTTCGAGTCTGCCCTTACTCAACGCGACTCTGATTAGTTGTTCAGACGGTAGTAGTAAGTAATGACACGTGACGATTATCAAATCACTCATGAAAATGTAACAATTGAGTTCCTTACAACATCGTTAAGGAAATCTATCGATCATTTACAACTGGTTCAATAATATTGACATGGAATATTCCGGCAAGCTGATTTGGAGGAGTTTTTTGTCCCAATTTGCGTTCAACTGACATGAATAAACTGATGCTTATCGACGGATACCAGTGAAATTATCAGTCGGGTATTTTGGTATATAGTTCGATTGTTGTTGTCCATATGCTAGAAATGTCAACGATACCATGCGATTCTGAGGCTGAAGATAGATATAAATGTGGTTTTACATCTACTCGACACAAACTATGCCATGGCTCAACTGTATGGCAATATTCCGCTTTGCGCCAAGTGGTATTTAGTAATGGGATGCGGAGAATTGACACCACGCCAAATCACCCAAAGACAGAACCTGCGATCTCTTTTTTATTTCGAAACCATTTACTCCCTTTTGGTGTAAACCGTTTCCCAGAAAATTAACCGGTGCTAGATATTCAGTTGAATTTCAGCAAAAATACATCGTATGTTGGCAAACTGGCCAGTTAAGGAGATCAATGCTTTCAAATTAAAATCAAAGCCTCTTATCTCTTCATTTATACTGTACGCTGATAGATTCTAAAAATGGCCCATTAAGATAATCCTTCCTGGAAATAAAAAAATCCACAATTGTTTTTATTCCCTTATCTTTGTTATTTAGATTAAACGGGTTCGTGATGTCGATGGGTTGATTTTGACCTAGATCGGTAACGATGTTTAGAGAAAACAGTTAAGTGGTTCCTCTATCTATCAACTGTGTTTTCTGAGGAAACCTTTTAGTTTATTTGATTTAGTCATACGTTCACTGAAAGTAGTTCAGTATAACCACAATCAAATTGATTAAAGACTGTACACAACAACACGTTTTCATCTCCGAGTTCAGAGGTTACTTTAGTTCTTTTGAACTGTGTATAACTCTATTCTTTAAGATAATCTTGAAGAATACTTTACGAAATAAATCAGGACAATGTTCGCGTTGATTAGCCCAGTTACTGGGAAACTAAAAGTGGACATAAGAGAGAGAGAAATGGGGTTTAACGTCCACTCGACACAAACTATGTCATTTTGGGACTAACATATGGTTTTCATTTTATTTCAATAATTCGCATGCGCGTAGGGGTCTTTAGCAGTGGGAGGAAACCGGAGTGCCCGGAGGAAACCCACGAGGTTGAGAAGGCGCCCCTATCTCCATGCCACATACGCTCACACCAGAGCTCGAAACCACAGCCGCAAGCCAGAGGTGACCAAAAAAGTGGACATAAATATATGTTGTTAACATTTGAAGACGCCAAGCATATGATTTAACACCGTTTTCATTAGCCCAGTCGGATTTTAACAGTAGGACGTTAAACCTCATTTGATTTAATTTCTCACATAGCAGTGTCACCTGTCCAGCCTCATGGATTATCTCCAGGCCCTCCGGTTTCCTCCCACTGCTGGAGAACCCTACGTGTAAGCGAAATATGGAAATAAAATTGAACCATTAATTGGTACCGAAATGACCTAGTTTGTGTCGAGCGGACGTTAATTCCCATTTCTCTCTATTTCTCACCCAGCAGTAGAGCGTCTTTTATAAACAGTAGTAGGAGCACTATTTAACATGGAGTATTCAATCGCTTTTATTTTTCTTCCTGTTTCTTGCTGTCATTTATGACACTTTGCTGCCCCCTGATGGCGTTCTCGCGTGTAAGATTCAGTTAAACGCAATTACATTAATAAGATAATTGTTTTAATCGATGCCGTTTGGATTGCGTGATGTTCCCCCTCTTTCTTGTGGGCTTCGTGACGTCCGGAAAGTTACCGCTAGACGTATAATATGAAATGAAATGAATGGGGTTTAACGTCCTATTATTTTGCACCTAATCTGGGCTAATGGAAGACGGGCATACGCCATGCGGTCTGTTATGAGCGAATTTTTGCCCGGACAGCGGCGCTACGGCTTACTCTTATATCGAATTCCAACTGCCAGGGGATCTTTTACGTGTTTCGTCCCATCCGAACGACTAGACAGCTGTCCTTGTCTTGCCCTCCTTTCT
Organism: Patella ulyssiponensis; assembly: GCA_963678685.1. NCBI lineage: Eukaryota > Metazoa > Mollusca > Gastropoda > Patellidae > Patella > Patella ulyssiponensis. The sequence goes on from OY783229.1 coordinate 83,028,896, forward strand.
GCATCACTGACAAGGGGAAACCACGCCAGAAAATCGAGATGAACTTACTCGGCCAATGCAGGGATCGAACACCCGACCTCCAGGCTAGCGAGCCAGCGGCTTACGCACTTAGCCATCGCTAGACGTATAATGACATTAGTTATGACGAATATGAGTTCTGATAATACCAGATATTTTCTACGGTACGGGTATGTGATGGTAAATAATAATTAAACGGCCGTTTAGTGCTGATAACAAGTTGTAAAACCACATATGTCGAGTGGTCCCGACGGTGATATCATGTGGGGCATGGCTAATTACATTATATACAGTAGATGTCCGATTTTTTATCTTTAAACAAGACAGCTTATTTTAAATACATAATACATCATACAAGAATTCATTAATAGGCTGTCAATTAGTAGGTTATTTACTAGCCACGTGTGCGAAATACGTAAGTCTATTTTTCGCTTGTAACTTTACTAGCTACGTATGCGAATTATGCGAGTTTATTTTTCGCTTGGAACTTTACTTCCCACGTGTGCGAATTACGCATGTCTATTTTTCGCTTGGAACTTTACTAGCCACGTGTGCGAATTACGCATGTCTATTTTTCGCTTGGAACTTTACTAGCCACGTGTGTGAATTACGCGAGTCTATTTTTCGCTTGGAACTGTACTAGCCACGTGTGCGAATTATATTTTTCACTTGCAACTTAACTAGCCACGTGTGCGAATTACATGAGTCTATTTTTCGCTTGGATATTTACTAGCCACGTGTGCGAATGGCATAAGTGTGTTTGCTAAAAACTTTACCAGCCACGTGTGCGAATGGCATACGTCTAGTGTTTGCTAAAAACTTTACTAGCCACGTGTGCGAATTATGTGAGTCTATGAACTTTACTAGCCACGTGTGCGAATGGCATAAGTCTAGTTTTTGCTAGGAACTTTACCTGTCACGTGTGTGAATTACGTATGTCTAGTTTTTGCTAAAAACTTTACTAGCTACGTATGCGAATTACGCGAGTCTATTATTCGCTTGGAACTTTGATAGCCACGTGTGCGAATTACATGAATCTATTTTTCGCTTGGAACTTTACTAGCCACGTGTGCGAATTACGTGAGTCTATTATTCGCTTGGAACTTTGATAGCCACGTGTGCGAATGGCGTAAGGTTAGTTTTTGCTAAAAACTTTACTAGCCACGTGTGCGATTTACGAAAGTCTACTTTTTGCTAGGAACGCTTCCACCTACCTGTGCGAATTTCATAAAATAACGATTGTTGTTAATCTGACAGAAATTATTACAAAAGAAAATTGCCGAAATAGTCCATAAAACTGTATAGAAATACTTGGAGTATTCAAGTTCCCAGAGAAGATTTGAGAGATTTTTCGGATCTGTGCTTTTTTTAATTTTTTTGTCTTTTGCGGGTACATTTTACGGGTAATAATTTAAACATACAAATTTTTAGAAAGGCGTGGCTCGTTGCTGTTTGAATCAACCTTATTACAAACTCTTAAGCTGGGGCCAATATCATTATCGTGGTTTGTCTGGGATACCTCACACTGCTAATAAATTACTGAGTGTAGCATGCGTTTGCCCCAAAATGTTAAACCTATCTCCCCCTCTCTCTCTTTCTCTGCGTTGTAAAATGTACCTTAATAGGAGCGGGCTTTGCCCCCTCTCTCTCTCGCTGTCTCTCTCTCTCTCTCTCTGTTGTAAAATGTGCTTTAATAGGAGTGGGCTTTGCTCTGGGTTATTTGAATAGTCCGTGTTTAGTTCCAACAGAGAACAGAGTGGATTATTCTCTAGAATTTATTAAGCTATTAACTCGTTGCGGATCAGTTTGACTAAGCGATTCTACCAGTATATCAACACTTCAGTTATCTATACAGACAAGTCACGTTCCATGATTAAATTAGATTGTTGTCTAACTATGGTCAACTCATGGTGGCCAATCAGGTTGGAATTGATACCGGAAGTATCATGTCGGGACATCGTATGCTTTGGGTGAGTAGCAGTTCACGGAAGTCGGAGGATAAACGTTGCAAAATATAAACAAATATCAAATCAAGTAAATGGATCCGAGGGGCCTGCCGTAAGCGCCAACTGCGCTGTGTGGTCCGGGCCTGTAATGGTAGGCTTCACTCAAAATGAAAAAGAAATACGATTTACAAACAAGAGGTTAGGCAGGCAACGCTACTCCATGTCATGTAAAAGTGTGAGGGGTCAAAACCACATTAGGCCACCCGATTGTAAAGTACACGTGCCATTCATTGTCTTTAGGTTCTTAAAAAAAAAATGAGATCAGCCTTACTTAAAAACAAGCAAAAGAAAACAAACGAAGAATCTCATCCCAAGGATAAGCGGATTAATTATCCGTATTTAATGTGTCTGTCTGATATTGTTGTTTAATCCGCGATTCGTATTAGCTCCAGCTTCGATAAATAAACCCTAAAGCTGGATCATGATGCTAATAATCGAGTGCTCTATTATTGCTAATAAATAGTAAGCGATTTCAAATGAGACAAATAATGGAGAATCCCCTCCAATAAATAAGCGGATTACAACCCAACTAATTTGTTCGCAAGTCAGTTACTTTGTAAGAATGAAGTATTAATTTAGACATAACAAGGTTTTGGGATGCCTGAAAGGTTGGATTTAGACAGGTATATGTTCTATATCAGTTCGACATATTATATGTGTACAGGGAATTTAGTGTATATAATTTAAATATATTATATGAAAATAAAGTATAGTTGGCTTTACTATTTAATAACTTTAAATACTTTTGTAAAGTTTAAATGATCAGGATTTGGGTGTGAGGTATCCCAGACAAACCACGATAATGATATTGGCCCCAGCTTAAGAGTTTGTAATAAGGTTGATTCAAACAGCAACGAGCCACGCCTTTCTAAAAATTTGTATGTTTAAATTATTACCCGTAAAATGTACCCGCAAAAGACAAAAAAATTAAAAAAAGCACAGATCCGAAAAATCTCTCAAATCTTCTCTGGGAACTTGAATACTCCAAGTATTTCTATACAGTTTTATGGACTATTTCGGCAATTTTCTTTTGTAATAATTTCTGTCAGATTAACAACAATCGTTATTTTATGAAATTCGCACAGGTAGGTGGAAGCGTTCCTAGCAAAAAGTAGACTTTCGTAAATCGCACACGTGGCTAGTAAAGTTTTTAGCAAAAACTAACCTTACGCCATTCGCACACGTGGCTATCAAAGTTCCAAGCGAATAATAGACTCACGTAATTCGCACACGTGGCTAGTAAAGTTCCAAGCGAAAAATAGATTCATGTAATTCGCACACGTGGCTATCAAAGTTCCAAGCGAATAATAGACTCGCGTAATTCGCATACGTAGCTAGTAAAGTTTTTAGCAAAAACTAGACATACGTAATTCACACACGTGACAGGTAAAGTTCCTAGCAAAAACTAGACTTATGCCATTCGCACACGTGGCTAGTAAAGTTCATAGACTCACATAATTCGCACACGTGGCTAGTAAAGTTTTTAGCAAACACTAGACGTATGCCATTCGCACACGTGGCTGGTAAAGTTTTTAGCAAACACACTTATGCCATTCGCACACGTGGCTAGTAAATATCCAAGCGAAAAATAGACTCATGTAATTCGCACACGTGGCTAGTTAAGTTGCAAGTGAAAAATATAATTCGCACACGTGGCTAGTACAGTTCCAAGCGAAAAATAGACTCGCGTAATTCACACACGTGGCTAGTAAAGTTCCAAGCGAAAAATAGACATGCGTAATTCGCACACGTGGCTAGTAAAGTTCCAAGCGAAAAATAGACATGCGTAATTCGCACACGTGGGAAGTAAAGTTCCAAGCGAAAAATAAACTCGCATAATTCGCATACGTACCTATATTACATCTTGTTAACCAATTGTCAGTGAAGTGATCAACTGTTACACAAGAATATAGAAATCTTAACAACTGGCATATCAATAAAAATACTCGCTTGCGGTGACAAACACAGCCTAAAAAAGTTTGTCTTTTAACATTATTCAAAATTTTGTCTGATGTAATAGCCACATAGTGAGGAAACATTTAGTTAAAAGAGCTATATATACTAAAGAGAGAATTAAGGGATCTCAGAATAGTTTCTTAGTCAAATATCTTGAGACATGGGTGTGCTACCATCGAAGGGGATAGCTTAAGGGGTTTGAGAATAAAATCTTGCGGAGTGTTCTCTGTTTATAATAATAATATTTCATTTTTGATATAAAGCCAATCACACCAAAACAAAATCTTAAAATGTTGAACTAGCGTAGTGATTTAATATTTTAACTTTACAAATTTACTTTAAATTTAGTAAAATAGTAAAAGCAAATATTCTCTACACTAAAACCCTTATACACATATAACATATTGAACTGATATAGAAAATGTTGTAGTCTTATTCCGATATTTTAATAAATTTAAAGTAAATTTGTAAAGTTAAAATATTAAATCACTACGCTAGTTCAACATTTTAAGATTTTGTTTTGGTGTGATTGGCTTTATATCAAAAATGAAATATTATTATTATAAACAGAGAACACTCCGCAAGATTTTATTCTCAAACCCCTTAAGCTATCCCCTTCGATGGTAGCACACCCATGTCTCAAGATATTTGACTAAGAAACTATTCTGAGATCCCTTAATTCTCTCTTTAGTATATATAGCTCTTTTAACTAAATGTTTCCTCACTATGTGGCTATTACATCAGACAAAATTTTGAATAATGTTAAAAGACAAACTTTTTTAGGCTGTGTTTGTCACCGCAAGCGAGTATTTTTATTGATATGCCAGTTGTTAAGATTTCTATATTCTTGTGTAACAGTTGATCACTTCACTGACAATTGGTTAACAAGATGTAATATAGGTATGGAAATTGACATTCAAGTAAATAATGTTGATTACTATGGATTCTGATCTGACGGTTGATAAACTAACTCGCACAGCGACCAGATATTGAATGTAATTTATAGGTGAAATATGTAACACCATGGGCCTTTTTGTCATTTTACTCTAAGTGATATTTAGTACATACTACATATTATGTGAATATGTTAGAAACATAAAACTATATCTTATCTCCTCATTCCTTGTCTATAATCTTTAAAAACAATGTCACCACGACTATATTGCTACAAAGTGCAAAGCCAAAATGTAGTGGATTACATAATAAATAGTAGCAGATTAGGGTTCAGATGCGTTGTACAATCAAACGCAATTTATACATTTAGGTTACCTGTCGCAGCTCCGGCCCAACGTCGCCCCTCCTAAATTACTATATAAATTATTCAATTAAAGTTATGCTTCTATGAAACTTGCAAATTCGTGCTATGGTTAGTTGGCTATTAAATGTAATATATCGGTCCTGGTGGAGACATGCATCACAAATCATCACTGACATCCCTATTTCTCAAAATTAACTCGGAGGACCCACACATCAACCCCCCCTCCCTCCCCAATCCCATAACGAAATACTATTCCTCCGTTACTGTGCATAAAATGAAATAAAATAAAAGAGGGTGGTGGATGTAAAAGAAACTCCCTTACTATATTTCTCACTAAAATGAACAACATTTGTTTAGATTAGCATGACACATTAGACATTTACAAATGTCAAGTTTGAATTATTTGTGACGTTATTAATTATTCAGACTGGATTGTATTGATTTATAAATTTGCACTATAAATGGTCTATTTTACTGAACTTGCTACCATTACAAGGACACCTAATCCAACATTACTAGAATACATAAACCAACGTTCAAGGACTAAACCTATTTATGGAAGAAAGAATCCTTTTGGAACCGAAAACAGAAACCATGTAAATCATGAAACTTACTTGACACTTTGCGATGTTGGATATCTAATAAGTCTTTAAAAATACATTCCCGGGTACAAATTTTTTGATTTGATGATATATTTGGATGGAAAGCATAATATTCAAAGTAACCAATCTATCAAAAATATGCTTCAATTTTCTCTCAAAAAAATTGTATTCGTCCAGGATACCTATAGCTATAAATACACTGTTGTTAGATGCAATGTGGGGGATTTGGTCAACACTTACTGTACATTTACCATACATATTGAGTATATTGTTGGTTATTTATGTCAACTTCTTTTACCACCGTTTAATTGCAGAGTCGTTTTTAAGTTGACACCCTTCAATGTTCCCAAAACCGCCTAACCATTTTATCAAGAAATAACAACAAGCTGACAGATAACAGTCGGGTTGCCAGTTAGTGATTTTGCCCAGTGCTTGCCCCATTGGCGTTTTTCGTATAAACCAGTATTTGTCTAGTACGATTGGGTGTTTGGGTGTCTATAATTTCCATATATACTAAATGTCACATACTATTATTGTAAATAACCACTTGATAAATACCTATCCGAGAAAGTATCTTTAATGCGTAGCAATGATATGTAGAGATCATTGGTGGCGGCATTCAAAGGGATTAATCGAACATTATGAACAACGCGACGGGAGCCATGGTTAGGTCAGTGAGGACCCCAGTGTTAACCGCAAAAGTTTATCCGGATTGTCAGGGCGTGGTTCCATCTTTTTGGCGTCTAGACAAGGACCAAAATATAGTCTTTCGGGAAGGACGAAACAGCAAGGTCCCGCGTACACATTGGTTTTCACGTAAACAGCCCCTTGACTGTTGAGGGTAAATTGTAGCGCTATAACAAAGAAAAAATTCTCACACAGCACACTAAATGGCGAGGACCATGACGTAGGCTATGTCCTGATGAGAGAGATTGGGAGAGGGAGAAATAAGGTTTAACGTCCACTTAGCACAGAATAAGGTTTCAATTTGCGTGTAGGCGACCCCACTTCTTGTCACGTACAAACGTGAAATGGACACCACACTACCTGACTCAATGACAGTACTGACGATCCAACTTAGACGTGTTATGTACCCACACCCACCCCAACTTCGAGCACATCTGTTTTGGTATTCGCTAAACACATTGATATCCACTAAAAAAAAATTATACGCTCTCTACATTGACATTTAAATCGTTAATACCTCTCCATAGACTTAACCGATTTGTCTTGAATTTTTTCAGCCAATCCAATTTAAAATTGTCACATTTAATCGTAAAGTCAAGGCATGTACGATATAACTTAAGATTAAAGGTACATTATGTAAATGGTAAATCTCGCGTATTGCACGTATTGCCCTCGGCTTTAAATGTTTTAACAGCAAAACTATTATCGTATAACATTTATTCACGTGATCGGCTCTCTGGAATATCGAATGGCCGAGATTTAAATGTATTTGAATACCCGCGAGATTAAATTCATCATAAAAGTCAATCTGATTAAAACACAGATCCTATTTCGTTTCGTTTTTTTTATTTTTCAAATTATCATTTTATTTGTCATTACTATCTGGAAGAGTTAGTATATAACCGGCCTTTCTGAATGATTTGAGGAATTAACTAATGGAACGACATGTTACGGTGAATATTTGGCGTGAGATGCACGGAAGGTTGGTAACCTACTAGAAACATCAACTTTTATTGGTTAATCGAATGTCTGACGTCATAGCCTTGATCAAAAGCCACTCGTATGACCTCTGACGCGATCTGTCACTACACCTGGTCAGATCTCCATGTAGTAGAGGTCATGGAAATTATAAAAAAATGAAATGAAATTTAGATTTTTATTTTTAATCAGAGTGCACAAAAAGGATAATCGGGATTTATCAAAGTAATTTGAATAACATTTTTAATATATTATCCGTTTTTCTAATTTTGAATTATTATAGCTGGAACGAACACTTCTTTATATTAATCTAGCATAATGTATCTTTAATTCAGAACTTAGTATAGTATTAACGCACTAATACACTTTATATTAATCTAGCATACTGCATCTTTAATTCAAACTTAGTATAGCATTAACACATTAATACTCTTTATATTAATCCAGCATACTGCATCTTTAATTCAAACTTAGTATAGCATTAACGCACTAATACTGTTTATATATCTAGCATAATGTATCTTTAATCCAGAACTTAGTATAGTATTAACACACTAATACTCTTTATATTAATCTAGCATAATGTATCTTTAATTCAGAACTTAGTGTAGCATTAACGCATTAATACTGTTTATATAAATCTAGCATACTGTATCTTTAATTCAGAACGTAGTGTAGTATTAACGCACTAATCCACTTTATATTAATCTAGCATACTGTATCTTTAATTCAGAACTTAGTATAGTATTAACGCACTAATCCTGTTTATATAAATCTAGCATACTGCATCTTTAATTCAGAACTTATTGTAGTATTAACGCATTAATATTGTTAGATCTGTATTGTGGATTACGTCAGGTAAAAACTAATGCAATTTGTCGATTCAAACAGATTTCTCCACTGCAACAAATATAGAACACGGTGGCGTAATTGGGTTGAGGTTTTTCTGTTGTAAGTAGGTTCAAGTTTCTTTTCACAGACCGTACTTTTATCAATCTAATCCCTCTACAATGAAAAATAGATTAAAACACAATTCTATATTTCGTTTCTTTTTTTATACTTTCGATGGTGTCACCCCATTATATTTTATTTTGTAGAACAGTACGACGTTAAACCCCGTTTCATTTCAGTTATATTTTATTCTACTTCTCTTTTTAGGACCCCCTTTCACGTCGTGTAACTTTTTCAGTTAACTACATGGTCACAGAAATAACAGTACAACATCATTATATGTCACCAGTTTCTTTAACATCTTTATATGCAGTATACATGATTACATCCATGGGTTAGAATTAGACTCATTTTCGCAACCTCACTAATGTCGCAGATTGAGTTTACTGGTGGAAGCACCACATGATGTGACTTCACTGGTATCTCCCAACAAATCTACATAATATCTGTTCACTATAGAAACCAATGCGTGCCTACCTTCCAGACAGCAAGCCCCACTCCTTATAAATATGCTCAGATATCTGCTATTAAGTAATCAATTGGCCAAATTTACGCAATTAATTATGTGATCGATTACTTATTCCCAATCTAACCAATCTGAAACCAGAAATTGGTTAAGGAAATAGATGAGATAAATCTCCCAACATTATTACATAATTCGGGCGTTGGATAGCCGAATGGTTAGCGCGTAAATTCAGTATCATACGGTCTGTCATTGAGTCAACTGGCGCCTCTCAAACCGCGTGTGTTTTCGCACAAGCGTATCATTGAAATACAATTAAACTATATGTTAGTCTCGAAATGATCTCTCCCACTCTTTCTCTCTCTCTCCCTCTCGGGGGTGGGGGTGGGATGGCCGAATGGTTAGCGTGCACGCACTATATCATGCGGCCTGCCATTGAGTCAACTGGCGTGAATTCAAATCCCCGGTTGTACGTGGCAAGGAGTAGGGTCGCCTGTCCTACCTTGTGGGTTTTCGCCAGGTATTCCGGTTTCCTCCCACTGCTAAAGACCATACGCGCAAGCGAATTATTGAAATAAAAAAATTTAAAACCATATGTTCTCTCTCCCTCCCCCTTTCTCTCTCTCTCTTGCATAAATCCTGTCTTTTAAAACGTCGGAGTTATGGCCCATTCTCTTAAATTCAATAATGCTTCAAAAGTATTTACGTGGTGATCTGTAGACATTATTATGAAAAGCATGAATTTTTTAATTAGAACCGACACTACTCCACACAGCTGGTCATTGTAAGATGATAACGGCGTGATTCTTTGTTATCTTTGAACTGCTATTTTTTATTAACTGTATGTTGGCAAATGAGTTTGAATTTCTTTTGTCGAACAAAACCAAGAACTTTCTTTACAGCGTGAAATATCTAGATATTTAATTACAAGTAGCGACAAAAGACTCACCAAAAGATAAAATGCACTGAATGCCAATCAACTCGAGATATTTCTGTAGTTCTGTAGTAATTGAAAAATATGATTAATTGTAGTTTGTTCTCTGTTCTGTTAAACAGTTTGGACCTTTCCTTAGTCCGTTAGATTTCAAAAGGCCGCGTATTTGTCATTAAGATTCAATAGCAATTAAACATTCAATTCATGTTATATCAACACCTTCAGTTCAGTTTTAGTTAAACTCATCCATTTGATGGTGGGGAGGGGGGGGGCTAGCGCATGTGCGTTGTATCATAAGGTCTGTCATTGAGTCAAGTTGCGTGGTTTCAATTCCCCGGTTGTACGTGACAAGGAGTAGATTCGCCTGTCTATCCTCGTGGGTTAACATCGGGAGCCACTGTTAAAGACCCCTACGCGCAAGCGAATATTTGAAATAAAATTAAATATGTTTTTCCCGAAATGACCTATTTTGCGTCTTTCTCTCTCTCTAGGTTTGTGACGAATTATTATATAACAGGCGTTCAGGTTGAAATGGGGGATTATCCAATGAAACAGTCTGTTGCAGACAGTTCTTGGCATGCGATGCAGTCAGTTCGTGGTGTGCATAGCGTCAAATGCCCCTCGTATGAACCTGACGCGTCCTGCACTACAATAGATCAGAGGCCACCTGTAGTTTACTCCGATTGACTTAATGTTTAGTAGTCAATTAAATGTGTTGGTAAATTGAAAGTAGTCATTTAGTTGGTGATATGCAATAACTGGCTGTACTGGTTGCATTTGTCTAAACAAACAATAATACAACAAAAATCGTTAGCCAAGATGTTTTAATTGAAAATGCCATTCCGGGAGATGTACCACCCCCATTTCTGTATAATCTGTGTAATGACGTGAATCTGCCAGTGCTAATACTCCTGAATGAAACTAATCAATGCCAATCGTACAATGCTATCTTTTGAAGGACGATTCAGCAAGAAGATTGTTCGTCTTCCCAGCCATCTTGTACTTTTAAAACAATTCAAAAAGACTGTCCGCCCTTAAAATATTCACTAAGTTCGCCCTTGATCAGCCTTCTGAGTTCAGTTGCACGGCTTACATCCAATATTGTACGTTCCCAATTAAGTCATTCCTGTATCACGTTTCTTTGTGTCTGGATTATATATAAATCCTCTATTCAAAGTTTTCATTTCTGCTTTTCTCATCAGTTCTATAAATATTATATTCGTCGCAGTAGAGTAAAAATGAAATGAAATTGGGTTCAACGTTTTCTTTTCTGCTCTGACTGGGCCAATGAAGTAGGACATTCACCATTATGTGTGCTATGAGGGAACTTTAGAGTGGGCGGTGGCACAGTGACCTACTCTTTTATCGAATTTGCAACTGCCAGGGCGTCTTGTATGTGCATGCCAATGTGTACACGGAATCTCTTGATTTCGTCCCATCCGAACGACTAGACATCTGTCATTGTTCCTGAAAACTGAAACCGAGCCGTTGGAAAATCCCAATGAACTTTCTCGGCCAATGCAATGTCTTACCCACTTAGCCACCGTGACTCCCCGTCGCAATAAGATAGTAACATATTCCAGATGTGGTTTCGTGGTAGTATCTGTTCTTTTTACATCCATCATCTGAAAATCCATGTCCCCATGTCTCGAACTCAAAGACAAGTAATGTAATTTAGATTAAAGGGGTTGGGGGAGAGGCGTATTTCACGCCGCTTGTACTTGAAAAGGAGACGGGTCGTCTGTCTAACCGCCTAGGCTTTCCTCATGGCTTTCTAGTTTCCTCCCACTGCAAGAAAACAATCCACGCAAGCGACTTAATGAAATGAAATATCACCATGTATTAGTCCCAAAATGACCCTCTCTCTCTTTCCCTCTTTCTCTCTCCCCCATCTCTCTCTCTCTCTCATTTACACCTGTTTTTATCACCACGTCGCGTTAATTCCCATTTATAAAATTCAAACCTCACCACCCGTTACCATGACGATCGCTGGAAACTCACCGTTATCAAAGTGTGCTGTGACTTCTATTTACCAAACACAAAAAAATCTCCTAATTATTTCAAAATCAAACACATTGAATAATGAACATTGATGAAACATTCAAGACGTCGTGTAAGTAACTTAAAGCGAGAATTCCATATTTTCTTAAAGTCAAAACATAATTATCTTCTGCTCAATAGGTTGTCTGCTCACTGTTATACGATCATAGGCATTATTCCCACCTCTTAAATTTCATTCACACCGGAAGTAAAAATACAACTACCTCCCCTGTTTGACTATTCCTTCCCATGCAATAGCTATCTTCAAGCGTTTGAATTTGTAGTTGAGTGACATTTTTGACAATTACTCAACTGGCTAAAGTGAATTATAGAATTAATAGGATTGTTCTTTAAAAATATGAAATTATCGCTTTAATTTACAAAGTCACAAACCGGATGTATTTACCCAAGAGCCATGTGACTGAGTGAGTTGGGCGTTTTTTTGTTAACCTGGAGGTATACGCCGTGCAGTGTGCTATGAGAGAATGTTTGCCTGGGCAGCGGCGCTACGACCTACTCTTCTATCGAATTACAGCTGTTAAGGAATATGTTATGTGCAAGGCCAACGTGTACATGACACCTCGGGTTTTCGATTGACTTTCTCGGCCAACGCCGGGAAGAAAGTGACTAGCGAGCCATCGTTGGCCCCTCTCGTCAGTGGTGTAGGATGGATGACCCTTGTGCACATTGCCAAGTTAGAATTAGAATTACGAGTAGACCATTGCGCAGCTGCCAGAGGTATACCCCCCCCCCCCTCCAAACAATTTCTCCCCCACCCCTGTGAAAAAATTGTCGACCATAAAACAATAGATATGCATTGCCCGTCAATTTTAAACCACCCCTGAGAACACTTCCCGCCCCCTCGTTGCTCTGAGCCATGTGCTCATCTTCATTAGCCCAGTCGGCGTGAGCATGTTAGCACATAGACTTCATCAATTGTCGTGAATGCTGTCCCATAACAACTGATATTGTCTTTCTCTAGTCTTATAGTAAGCACAGGAGAACCGCACCATACACAGCCTCTCTCTGTCTGTAATGATAAAGACCTCATTCAAAATAAGAACAAACAAGGGAAGTAACCCGGGAATGAATGGGGAACTGTTCCCCAAGCGTTGTATCATTGCTGCAAAAAGTCGTCTCACTATCAGCACATTGAAGAAATAAACTTATTGTAAGTAGAGCCTTACTTGGTCAGATATTTGTTTCCATGGTAACACGAAAGTTAGATTTATATTTCTTTTCAGGACTATAATATAAGCACATATTTGTCTGGTTGTCAACACAAGTTGATGCGAAGTGCCGAAAATTCCGAATAATGAAAATAGATTTGGTCTGATGGTGTATAAAATTTAACAGTTTCTAGAATCAATGACTTGTTAAATACGTACAAGTGCAATGTCTGTGTTGTTGTCCCTTCTTATTGTTCCATGATTTAAGGAAAATAAAATGAAATTGTTTTTTTAAACGTCCTACTATTCTTCAAGTTGAAACCAAGAATGGTTTAAAGCATCTTCGTTAAATTACAAGACCGTCTGGCATGAAATCAAGTCGTGGCGTCGTTTCGTCTCCCCCGCTTTTACGTAACTAGGCGTAGGTTCGCCGGGTCCTCCGATTTCCTCCCACTGCTAAAGAACCGCATTTGTCCGAAAATGACCCTGCCCCCATGTTCATAATGCACTCTCAGACTTAAGTTGAGAATTTACTCAACTTTTAATCACTGTTTATAAAAAATTTCTTTGATCTAGAAACACAAAATGCATACAGTTTCTTATTAGGGTATTTGAAACCACACAAGTTTTATAAAAGGTCATGTTTGAGCTACAGTAAGGCGAACAAATTTGAGTAAAATTCTTAGTTTAAGTCTGAGAACGCTTTGTGAACTTGGGGGTTTGTGCCGAGCTGACGTTAAACCCTATTTTCCTCTCTGTAATAAAAGACGAATTGCCCTTTAATACAGGTTAGACTCTATGATAAAACAATCAGATCAATTCACCATCTCGATTCTTTATCTGCGTGTCGTCATACAGTTCAATATTCACAGGCAGCGAACAACACGATAGATCTGATAGTGCTGCTACCATACAGTTCTAACAATCATACTCGCCACTACCGCACTATCGTACACGTGCTTTTGTCTGCACAACATTGCTATTAAAAAAGTGAATTGAAACATTGATAATATACGTACGTTTAAATAGAGATCAGCATCTAAACTTTTCAACTGTATTACTTTGTGGTATTTTCACATTTAATAACACTTTGTGATTTGTTTTTTTGTTTGTTTCAAATCTACTGATTTGTGATCTTTTAACATTTCATAATTTCAAGGGACATATTAGACAGAACATTGAAATATCGTCAAGGTTTGTGTTTTGGGAGTTATTTTTGGGTCCAGTGAAGATTCTTCACACTTCACAATTTAAAGGAACAGAATCGAAAGTCACTGAAACGTCGCCAGGAATGGTATTGTGTTAGTTTGCACCTGCTGACTGCTGAAGTTTTTTGCATAATTGAGAGATCTATGACTGATCAAAGGTGGTTTGTAAAGTCAACAAGACATCTATTGGGTTGATTCTGGGATCCTGCCAGAGATGTTGTTCGTATTAACTCTCGTCAGCTATTGTCACGTTAGACAATTTAGAGGTATCCTTTAATCGCTCGTCTGGCACTTTGTCGAGGATATTCGTTTTATGTGTTAGTTTAAGATTTTGTCAAGTTTGTCTTCATATAAAAAACAGTTTCTGGCGAAAGCTGACCCAAACTGTTTAACAACGAATACATCTGTCTGAGGTAATTTTCTTGTATTGTTGGATCTACAATCTGCTAAAGTGGAGTCCTTATTTAACTCAAGGTAAGCCAATGTTTGATCAATTAATTATATAGTTTATTTTATCTTACCAAAACGGAAATTGTCTGAAATAGAGTCTACGTATTGTTCTTTTTCATGTTGAGTTTTTAGTATGCGTGGATTGCGGCTTACTCTTCCGGACACCTGTTACCACTGTGTGTCATGTGTTTTGTACACGGTGAACACGTCCATTTGCTGATTACACTATTTGCCGATACCGTTTTCTTTATGATTTTTGTCTCATGGTTTGGGATTGTTCGTACGAGAACAAAACACGATACACATTGTTCCTTTTAGTTCTTTGCTGCACTGAAAACCAAATGCTATAAATGTGTAAGCGCATCACAAGTATAATAAATTTGTAAAAACATAAAAAATGTCTTACAGACCAAAAACTACAGAATGGGATATTTCACTAGACAAACAAGAATACAGACAATAGAGAGAGCGGGAGGGGAGAGAGAGAGAGAGGGGAGGGAGGGAGGGAGAGAGACAGAGAAAGACAGAGAGAGGTGAACCAAAAACCGATGTTCCGTGTATACATTGGCGTGCACGTAGCTGGAATTCGTTAAACTATTAGAGAAAGAGGGGGGAAGATGGGTTTTAACGTCCACTCGATACAAACTAGGTCATTTCGAGACTAACACATGGTTCAATTTAATTTCAAACATTCGCTTGCGGGTAGGGGTCATTAGCAGTGGGAGGAAACCGGAGGATCTGAAGCAAACTCGCGAGGTTTGTCCACGATTTCTCCACGATTTGAATCGTAGCACGAATCGTGATACGACAAACTTAGCCTTATTCTATTTACTATGTAAATTAAAGACAGTCTACAACAGGCCTACATCGTAAGCTATAATTAACTCTAAATCCCAAACGCTCATTTTTAATAAGATTAGATTCATTACAAAGTGTTACCAAGTCCCGAGACAATGTATTTTACAATATAGTTTTTTTCGCTTGGGATTCGTGTGGATAATGGGAATTTAGTACATTATCAACTTTAAAAACGTTATCAAAATGAACTGAACGTCGAATACCCGCCCCCCCCCCCGATTCCCTCCATTACCAACCTTTTTCCTTAGCCCAATAGGAACGGAACAGCGGAACGTTCAACCAAATTTTTATTTTATTTCTGTACCGGCCCTGCTACTGAAGACAACGAGCAGCGATGTTTCTCCCTCTACACATCACCGAATTTCAACCGGCAGCGGTTCCGCACATTGCAGGCTACCTTGTCCTTTTTTTAACGCCAATGTACACGCGAAACCGTGTTTTTAATGTAAGCAGCCTTGTTTTTATCGCACCATCCGATCGACTAGACATTGTCAATTGCCAGAAATTGTATCTATTATGATAAACTCACGGTGAAAGAAACCCGGGGAAATTTCCCGACGTTCAAATGAATGTTGGATGATAGAGATATCTAACGTTTCGGCTATGTTATGTTGAGTTGACATTACCCACAGCACCCCTCCCCACCTGTCTGTCTTTCTCTCCCCTCACCCCCCCCCTCTCTCGCTGTCGCTTACAGACAATAACAATATATACATAACCTTGCGGTTAACCTCACTAGTACTGAGATTATACTGGGGTTATACAGCGATCTGTATATAATAATACCATCCTGGATGTGGTATATGTATAATATTACCACCGTGGGTGTGGTATATAATGTTCTATATAGAATTACCATCCTGAACGTGGTATCAAATTACGTGGGAAATCACCACGTAACTCTTATAACAGGGGGAAACGCTGGTTAAAATCATCTGGTTTTGGACTATTGTCTGATGGAGCGTACTTTGAAATATTTTGCCGCTTTCTTTTCTTCTATTAGTTGTCTGCACAATTCGGAAACGGTGTATGTAATCATTGAATCTGTGGGCTTTTGTTCCTTTTTGAAATCCCAATCTGTTGCCTTCGCGTTGCTTCTCAAAATATGTTCCATGCAGCACACCGAGAACTATATGTTCTTGGTAAAAGAGCTCTGTCCTCAATGGTCGCCATATTCAAAAATATACTCATTTTTAATTTTCCGTACACTCTAAGATTAAATACAGTTTCCATTCCATTAAATGGAATGGGAATACATATTTTTAAAAAATAAGTTGACTTGCCGTTTTCCCACTAAAATTGCCGATTTAGGAATTACAATGGCGGATCACCAGCTTAGTGTCTGTTCACAAGCGAAACAATGTGCAAACAAAAAGCGTAAGTCTAGTGTGAATGTTTCCCCACTCTTGTGTGGAATTTGAAAGACCAAAGGGGAGATAATTATATAACCACCTTTATATCATATACCTTGCCAATTAATTACATTCATCCAACTGGTAAATTAAATTATGTTTCATGTGCAGAAACCTGGAAATAATCCCCACGTTTCATGCTTGAATTCCTTTAATGAAATAAAAACAAACACGGAAGTTATGTCGTCTGGCATCTGTTACTGATTTCGCTTATTCACTCATTGAATAACAGCAATTTCCGCTGCACAAAAAAAAAGAATTCACACCTATATTCAATTCAAAGAGGCATGATACAGCTTTTGAACTAGGAATGGTTCATTACAGCAGGCGAGTGTGTGCAACTGACAATATTACATAATAAGAGTCGATTGTGTGCAACAGTTGAGGTGAAATCGGTGAGGGTTTGTGCGCAGCACATGCGACAAATCGACCAAGGGTTTAAGCGCAGCACATGCGACAAATCGACCAAGGGTTTGCGCACAGTACATGCGACAAATCAGACAACCCCCCACCGATACATGTATATAAATATTTTAACTTTTAGTTTTCGAGCCATTCACAATTTTTGGTGGGTGTTACCCATTTTAAACCACCTAATTACAAGACGGCGTTTAATGATTATTCTACTTGTCATATTGATCGGAGAATTCATTATGTGTGAACAGCGTTTGCGATAATTAGAGTTTCCGTTAGTAAGTTTGTACCGATTATATATTTGTAATGCATTCTGATTATACCGTGCCTCAATAGATTAAATCTGTACGGCATTCTGATTGTTATTCTACAATGAGTAATAATTTAATAGATTAGTTACGTCTCCACGAAACCACTGATCATTCAGTTCCTGGTTCTAGTCTTTGTGTCTTCGTCAAGTTAATTTTCTTACTGAAAATCAGAGAAGGGTGATTTGAATTAAATTAATAAATCTTTATTTCAACTCTAAATAAATATGTCGAATATCTAACAAACACGCGTTTTTACCCAAAAGTTATTTCCCAAAATGTGAGAAACTGGAAGGGTGATTATAAATAAAAGATAATTTGATTTTGGCTACAACGAAAATTGAATATTTGTGGAATGTCGGCCTAAGTTCTTTTTTTTGCTCCACAGATTGCCTCTGTGTACTGTCTGTACCTTTGAAGTTATTTTCTTTTTATAATTGTTTTTTTTGATATTTATATTATGATCATGTGTTTAACAAACATACATACGATTAATTCTCCCCATGTAAGATGAAATTAAAGTCATCCATGTGTTAAATATGATTACGTTTCAGGTTAATAAACAATATAATTACCACAGAATATTGCTGGTGTTTATTTTAATTCAAGAAGTAAATAATTAAAGATATATTCCTGTATGGGAGAGGGAGAAAAAGGGGAGAGAGAGGGGAAGAGGGAGAGAGAGAAAGTGGGAGAGAGAGTATAATCTGTCTTCATTAAATCAGCCTTTACTGGAACAGTAGGGGGGGGGGCGTCCACTTTACACAAACCAGGTCATTTCGGGACTAACAAATGGTTAAATTTTATTTCAATAATTCGCTTGCGATAATTTTTGCGAGAAAGTTTTGTGGTACTGGCGATTGTTTTTGAGAACTGGCTGAAAAAAATCTTAAAATTCTAACCATATTTATCTTGGATTAACCATTATTGAGTGTCAATCACGTGGCTAAACACTATAATAAATTAATCAACTGGTTGATAATCCGGATCGCGTCAACCAGTAATTCTAATCAGTTGTCTAATGATTAGTTGATTGCTAATTGCCAATGATACACCTATCGCAAGTCACTATCTCAAATTATCTTATCAACACTGGTCGAAAACGTAAGAATTATTTGAATATCAGTGATTCTTGAGCGAGAAAACGGTTTGCCATTATTTGTATCACATAGCCGTCGCTTAAATGGTCTAAACGGGTATAATTGTAGCATCTCTTACAAATATAATTGAAGTATATATCATTCTATCAGGGATTCAGATTCTGATACCTCTACGGTACCTGGAAATAACAATAGGTCTATTGTACACGCAACAAAGAAATTTAAAGACAATTGGTCATTCTTGGACGAGATTGGACGTGTAAATACTGAATATATAGTGTAGTACGGCGATGTTCAAATAGACTAAAGTCGCCAAAAATAGAATCTGATCTTATTAAATCCAAACTGTGCTTATATATTATGTAAAGACAGATTTTAAAAATTGTTGTACATGTATATTGTATTGTATATATATATATATATGTATCGGTAATTGTTTTATAATAAGCCTAGCTGAGACA
The DNA here is from genome assembly GCA_963678685.1 of Patella ulyssiponensis. Lineage (NCBI taxonomy): Eukaryota > Metazoa > Mollusca > Gastropoda > Patellidae > Patella > Patella ulyssiponensis. The sequence continues at coordinate 83,048,169 of OY783229.1, forward strand.
TAAAATTGTTAGATATTGTATTTTTTATCACATATTTTTGGCGGGAAAAAAATATGAACATTTCTTTATATATAAATAATCATCTATTTTGGCGGGGAAAAAAATAAGCCAGTGGGCCCTGACTCGGAGAACACTCACGATGTTGGATAGGCAACCCTTGTCAACTACAACCGGGTAATCAAAACCACGCTATGAGGCAATGGCCGTCCTTATGATACAGCGCGCACGTGCTACCCCCCCCCCCCCCTCCCGAGGATATCAATAATTTAAAACGACACAAATTGTCGTAAACAACCGAGTGTCACTTAACCATGACCGAAGATGGTCTAACAGGCTTAGTGTATATATACGATCATTGTTGTACAAGACAGGGGGTGGTGTCGATGGCCTGAAATCACAATTTCAAAATGGTGTCGATGACGTCATACTCGGTTCCTTGTCCATATATCCTGGTAATATTACACTTTTGAGTTACAATGGCCTTGTACTTGAATTCGATATACTAGACTGTAGTGCATATGTACTGATAATTTGTCATAGTACACTGTAAGGTGTATATATCTTTCTTCGTTAGCTCAATCTATACAGAAACATACATAATAATATGACGTGAAACCCGTTTCATTTTCCCTTTTTATACTCCGTTTCATTTGTAAACGAACTATGAGAAAGAGAGAGAGGGAGATAGATAGGAAGAGAGGGGGGGGTAGATAGAGGGAGGGAGGGAGGAAGAGAGAGGGGAGAGAGGGAGGGGGGAGAGAGAGATGCTGTTTAACGTCCACTCGACACAAACTACGTCATTTTGGGGACAAACAACAACTATGAACTCTTGAAACAGGTTAGGACATCACAACATTAACGTATCATAAAAAAGCCGCGGGAGAGAGACACATTAAAACTCCATTATATTTATTACCCCCTTAATAGCAAAAAACAATACACGTAGTTTGTACACATATAATATTTGCTCTATGAATTATGTACACTTTGGGTGATTAGCTGACAATCCTCGATATGATCTTCCAAGAATAGATTCTGGAAAGGGAAAACCTGACTAATAACTTAATAATTTATCTACACCTTTTTTTGAAATTTAAGTAGATTTTAAATTCATGCTGAATAATATTACTATAAATAAACTTCACTAGGGAGTTACAATATAGAAACTCGCCCACAGAATTGGCCATCTAATAAGCCATTTACAGCGCTAAACCGGAAGTAGTACAACTCCAAAAACACGACATGAAGAGGACGTTTTTGATGTCATTATCTGTTTACATCTCAATTTATACCCAACATTTAAGGCTCGTTACAACCCTATAATCTCCCGTAAAAAGACAAAACCTAGTAACTCACTTTTTGATCAAAATTGAGTTAGGACCAAATTTGTAGTTACTAGGGTATATACTTCCTGTTGTTGTACTAGATATTCCAATCTTTTGATTTTGTAAGCAGTTACACCCACGACACAATAGTAAAATCAATAGATAAGCTGGGGCTTAATATTCATTCATTTCATTTTCGTTTGTTTTCTCAAAATAAGAAAAAAGTGAGTTACTAGGTTTTGCCTTTTGCCGGGAGTAATGTCGTCGCCAACACAGAGCAGAGAAACACAAGTTACAGATTTGTCCACACCATAGATTGCTTATGACATTATATTTCGGATTACAAATATTAATATAATAGATATATGTCCATTTTAAGTAAATTAATGTAACCACAAAACCTGCTCTTGGCGCATAAAAATTTTAAAAAAATAGAGAAACCTCTGAATGCAAACTTCATTTACTTATATTCACTTCTAAAAAATAAATATAAAGTCGGCGATAGCCATTTTGAAGAGCAGAGGCGATAAAAGGGAGGGACGAAGGGTAGGGGCCATTAAAGGGAAGAAATGTATTTTTTACAAACTGTCAGTGGTATGGCTTCATACGGACTGTGGAGCGACGGTGGCTTAGCGAGTACGACGTTGGCTCGTTAACCTTGGGGTTTTGCGGTCGACCCAGGCGTTCATCGGATGTTTCCCGCGCCGATCCTCCTTGTTAGTGTAGTAGGGGAGAGGGCCTGGCAAGGACAGCTGTTTAGTCGTTCGGATGAACCAAAAACCGAGGTCCCGTGTATACATTGGCGTGCACGTAGTTGGAATTCGTTAAACCATTAGAGGTCGAAAGAGGAAGAGAGAGAGATGGAGTTTAACGTCCACTCGACACAAAATTAGGTCTTTTTTGGGACTAACATACGGTTTTATTTTATTTTAATAATTCGCTTGCGCGTTGGGGTCTTTAGCAGTTGGAGGAAACAGGAGGACCCAGAGAAAACCCACGAGGTTGAACAAGCGACCCTACTCTTTGTCACATGCGCTGAATAAACCTTGACCTGTTTTTCTGCGAACAGTAGCACATCTTTCATTATTGTTGTCAAAATGGCTGCCCAAATTAAATCAACCGACATAATTATTGTTTTTATTTGCGTGCTTTGCATAGAGATTGAAATTAACGTGCCTGGAACCTTGCCTAGACCGGTTATGTTACAAACGGGTAACCTGTATCATTAGTAACAAACTCAGTAATTGTGTATCCATAAAATTGTACCCTGTGTTAATATGTTCAATTACTAAATACCAATCAAAGGAAATTTGTCAGTTTTCATCAGCCAAGCCGGTTTAAAAGTAAACCAATGATAGGATAAATTAGTAATTTTATATCTACCAATGCTATTAATAATTAACGATGTTGATGTGGCTTCTTTGTTCAATGCGAACTAACCCCCTTAATCATTTCGGCTTATAATGACTGGTTGGACATTAGTTTACACTATTAATGATGCAGACAAGATCAATCAGTTGTTCACAATATTGTGGTAGTGGTCTAATTGGTAATATTGAAGAGACAGAGAAGGGGGGAGAGGGGGTAGAGGGAGACAGAGAATGAGGTTCAATTTTATTTCAATAATTCGCTTCCACTTTGGTGTCTTTAGCTGTGGGAGGGAATCGAAAGACAGGACCCGTAGAAGCGGAAAAGCGAAACTAAGCGGCTTGACTCTATGACAATAGCTTTTGATTCCACACGCATGCGTAAAAGCAATGGACCGCCCGCCCCCATTGCCTACTGGAGAGATGAGTAATTGGTAAGTCAGGCATTGCTGGATAAAGAAGAACATATTTAGATATTTTGCCACGATTATCTAGTTAACACAAGACTAATTAATGGCTTTGTATTAAGAATCTGACAAACATCTCTTACTCAAATAGGTTTCTAACAATGAGAAATAATATGGCGGTTTTCTTTGTAGTAGATTAATTATACCATGTGTCGACGTCATTTGATAATCTTGTCACGTCATTACAGAGGTTACCCTGGTGATAACAGTACAATGATAAACGTATAACGAAAAAAAAAAATATTTCAGAAGTACATAACTTCCTCGATATCTCCCAAAGATTTTGAAAATTCCATATGAAAATGTATGAAATATAAACATTCTTATATGTTTTGCACATATCGTGTATATATAGTGTATATATAGCTATCTTATAGATTAATCGTTCCTATACTTTACCTTACTTTTTCAATATATATTTTATGTTTGTACTTTTATGGAGAGGGGGTCTATAGGCTTCTTTCTGTGAATAAATATTGTTTAGGAAAACAATCATGTCTACTGTGTATATATTTCAATATATTGTATATATTTAGTGAGTTGTATCATTTATCTCCTTACCTTGTAAATTGGGGTAGGTGTATAATTTATCTCCTTGCTTTGTAAATATGGCGGTTGGGTGGCGGAATGGTAGTGCGTCAGTTATCCACCCACAACCTCACATAACAAATTTTGGTCTTGGAAGGAATTATAAGTAAATAGAAATTCGTTCGTGTATCTGTTATCACTCGTCACTTCAGTCAGTCAGTCAGGGATAACTTGTGTTTTCCTTTTGCTTTCGACACTTCCCTTTCTTGAATGCTTCATAACGCATCTTTGGTAGAAATGAAGCCTGTGTTAAAATTATGTTTGGAAAATGTTTAACAAGTTCTATCACATATGTGATAATGACTGACACCAATATTGTCCTTTAATACGACGCAGGCGAGATTTAAAAAAAAAATAAGATAAAATAGGCGATTTTTGCTTGAATAAGAAATAGTCGCTACATCTTCCAACCCCTAGAGCTTCGATCAGAAGAAAGCAACTTAATGAAACACCATTTTTCATTGTATATTGTGAAGTCATTATATAGTTTGGAGCCACGGTGGCTCAGAGAATAGAAAGACACTTTTATCTTACATAATGTAGGCCCTATCGTTAAACACGGGCTCTCTTAGTACTTTCCAATATCCCGGAAGTTAGCAATTGTGATATCTGAAATGCCAGCCTTACAAAACAACTGCTACATTTATGTAAACTGAAATTCAAAACACATATATCTCCATGACAGCTTGTCAGCATTGTATACGATATAATTGGAATATTTACTGTGTAGCCAAGCTGGCTAGCGGTGAACTTTTCAGCAGCGCTATTATTCCTTATTACACGTATTGTGTGAGAGCTAAATCAGCCTAATAGGTGTCTTTTTTCTGGTTCAAATTGCATGTAGATGGCTGCAGTTGTATGTACTATTATCATAACATAGCTGATTGAGTGTCCGGAGTCCTGGAGGTCCCGTGTTCCATTCCCCGGTTGACTGAGAAAGCTCATCGGGATTTTCGGGTATGGTTCCCCCATTTTATGCGACTTGGGCATTGCCTTTGATAGATCTATGCACAATATAATACCACACTATCATTATTATTATTAATATTACTATAAATAGAACGGCCGAATGGTTACCCCCCCCCTCTCCCCCTCTTCCTCTCTCTCTTTCTCTCTCTCTCCCTCTCTCTCTCTATGTCTCAAGCATATTTGAAAAGTAAACAAAGTACATAGTTTAAGCTTGCGCTTTCAGTTCCTTCGGAACCTCTTCTGGCTTTAATATAATGTATGTATATAATATATATATATATCTGTTCGGATGTTTACATCAAGGAGAAAGGAATTAAAACTTCTCATACTGCGTAAAGGTTATTCATTCATGTTCAATATCATCACAATGATGGCAGGTTTATTAATAGCAAGTCATGGACAGGTCAGCATATATCACTAGCACTGGTTCCAGGATATTGATGATCATATTAATATACATATATACTGAATTACGAGCCGCGGGGGTTCAGTGGGTAGTTTAATTGTACTTTGTCGGCTGTACAGATATATTGGGGGTACCCCTTCCGGTACCTTGTACTATCACTTTCAACTGTGTAAAGGATCATTCGGCACCACCCTATTTATCCGATTTGATTAAACAATATGTACCGTCTCATTCCTTACGTTCATCTCATAAAACCAGCTTGTATGTCCAGTACAAAAGTCGAAATTGGATGAGGGAGCATGTGCGTACGCAGCACCAAACGAATGGAACAAATTGCCTCTGGAAGTCCAAAATAGCCCAAACTTGGCTATATGTAAGTCTCGATTATCCATTTTTTAATTAAATGGACGTTAAGCAGCAAATAGGATTGTAATTGTAGTCCAGTGAATATCGCAGTCTAGCGAGCCATTATGATGTGGATAAGTTAATTAATGTTGAATTAATAATTAAGATAACATTTCAGTCCTAAAGAATGCCGCGCAATTGGCAGAGTTAGCTCTTACATAATGTATGTTTAAAATCACCATTTACGTTTAATTGAATTATATTCTTCAGTTCTTGATAAAAAAACCCCAAACAAATACAACAAATAATATTTGTATAGTGATGACCAAAAACACGTCACAACTTTTAACTTGAATGTGGCTAGAAAGAAAATAATATCCAGACATTAATTAAATAATCTCATCTCAGCATTTTATGTTGACTTGTGAGTTTCTGTAAATATGATTTTTTTTGTGTTTAAGAAAGAAAATCTATTCGTGTGTAAAACAGTGACAATGTTGAACTTGAAAAAGCGTAGACCTGCTTTTAGGTAACACAATTAATTAAACATACTCACTTGAACACATCTGCCTTGTACGAGGACACTGCAATATTTGTGCATTTTAATTCTCTGGCAATATTTGGTATAACACTAACACGTGATGAATGGAGGATGTGTTTCTGTCCTATCCACCTATTATTTTTTATTCTCGAACATTTTTATAAGTTTGATTGATCGCCATTATCTGACGACACTCATATCTGTAACAAGTGTCAGTGTGTTTCCTTTTATTGAAATACCGGAAGTACATCACGTAATTTTAAATACCAGATCAATCATATTCTTATTAATACGCGTGAGGCGGAAGTTTACTAGAGTTAAGATGTTAGAATATAGAGCGAGTTAAGTTAGATTGTATGTGATACCCCCCTCTGAGGAAATGGGTGTTTTTACTAGAGTTATGAGGTTAGTTACGATGCGAGTTGTCATGACTGTGGTATCTCCCTCTTAGAAAGTGGGTGATATTTACTAGTATTCTAGTTTGCGTATTTCAAGATTTCAATGGTGAAAAACATACATAATTTTGGGCACGTTGTCGTTACATCTTGCCCCATTTGTAGTAGACAGCGTTCAAACTAAACCAATGCAAATATGAGTGAAAGTTCAAGTCGGTGCGAGAGGCGAGCAGAAAGTTTAAAGTCAACTGTAGAATTAACGGTGATCTTAGGCTAAATACAAACAATATCGACCGACTAGCTAGGTCATCAAGAGGGGGTTGGGATGGCCTAGTGGTCTAGAGTGCCACGCTTCGACCTTTAGCTGGCCGGTGACCTCTGGCTTGCGGCTGTGGTTTCGATCCCTGGTGTGAGCATATGTGGCATGGAGATAGGGGCGACATCTCAACCTCGTGGGTTTCCTCCGGGCACTCCGGTTTCCTCCCACTGCTAAAGGCCCCTACGCGCAAGCGAATTATTGAAATAAAATTGAAACCATATGCGAGTCCCAAAATGACCTAGTTTGTGTCGAGTGGACGTTAAACCCCATTGCTCTCTCTCTCTCTCTCAGGTCATCAAGATGACTTAAATTAACGTAAGATTGGAACGAATGGTGTTTAACGTCCTACTTTTCCAACTGTCAGGGGTATTATGTTTATATACAAGGGGAAACATGCTAGAAAATCTCGGTGAACTTTGTCGCCCAACACCCCGAGCTAACCCAGTACCTCCAGGCTAGCGAGCCAGGGTCTTGCACACACGCGTGAATTAAGCGTTACCGTTCGACAATGACAATAATAAATGATATTATTATAAATCATTCAGACTCTTCTTTTTCAAAACGAAACGAGTTGATTGAGCAACAAGGGATAAATAACACGACTTCCGGCCTAAACTATTGTGACAAAGTGATCTCTAAATCAAATTGAAAAATACATATACAGGTACATAGAACTTCCTGATCTCTGCTGGTTTTGATCATTAGTGATATTGACGTGTTCAACTCTACACAACTTCTTCCAAAGACATGGACTTATAAAACATCTAATGTATTCAATATGTCTTTACGGACTAAACACGAATGACCTCTGCTCGTTTTGATAAAAGGCATGATCTCATTAAACATATTATTTATTCAAAGGAAATATGCAGTGCAGTTATAGATACTATAATCGCATAAATAAGCAATACCAAATATGTTCATTCGCTTGTGTATCATTTTTTAATTGATTGTATGCTTTATAAGTCAGAGTTTACTGTTAGTTTCAGAAGACTTGGAATGGCGCTCCTCCCGGAGTATGCCTATTCCATGCTTTCAATAAAGGTCTATCAACTATGCTGCTATTCTGATATCTGTAGTGTTACACTATATTCTAAATGTACAAAATAAATAGACCTGTGCAAGTGGGCCTTGGGTAATGGGGATGGGCGTAGACAATGCGGGGAATCGAAAACACCCATTTACAAAACTCGCGATCTAATACACAAACATTATATCCACCAAAAAAAAGAGAGAGAGAAATGGGGATTAACGTCCACTTGGCACAAACTAGGTCATTTCGGGACTAACATATGGTTTAATTTTATTTCAATTAGCAGTGGGAGGAAACCGGAGTACCCTACTCCTTGCCACGTACAATCAGGGATTTGAAACCACGCCAGTGTTGACCCAATGGCAGACCAAAAGAATTAGTAAAACTATGAGTTGGACATTAACCTGTTTGTACTGACCTTGTTATAAGACTTTCACATCGAATTAATGAATTTAATTCCTTTTATTAAATGTATGTTGTTTACTTTAATTTCCCTAAATTTTCTAATCTAACGGAAACGTTTTTCTGCATGACGATTTGACAGAGTAAATTCCCTTCTTCAGCAACCATAAATAGCATGCTTGCGTCACACCATATCATTTGAAAGGACTCCAGGCGGCACTCCGTATAATTCATACATTGGACTATGTCAATTCAAACAAGCTATGGTATAATTTCCGTTCTCAATCCATATTAGTGTGGATGGTAATGAATAAATTATACTCTGGTCAGAAACAGAGAGAGAGAGAGAGGGGGGAAGGGGTGCCGGGAGAGGGGGACGATGGTTAGTTCATGATAAATAAAATATACCCTGGTCAGAGAGAGAGAGGGGGTATCGTCTAGTCGTTGGGTTGGTACAACAAACCGATCTCCAGTATTATAAAGGTTAATTCCGCTTCGGCTTACTTATTAACTCCGATTAATTGTCAGTGATGCAAGACGGAGGGTCTGACAAGAATAGCTATCTAGTCGTTAGGATGGTACGGCAAACCGAGCTGCCATTTATACCAGTCGGCTTACGTATTTCCATGCTTGACAGACACTGCTTATATTTTAATTCCGTGACAGTTCTGGGTCAGTTACGGATCACATATCCCCTTTCTTGAAGCTAATTGTTGAATTATTTATCGTCGAAGTTATTTTGAACCCATCTTAATTTAATATACCGGATTGGATTTATAAAGGATTTATAACAGTTTCCTTACCACAACTTGGCCTGGCAAGGACAGTTCTCTAGTCGTTCGGATGGACGAAACACCGAGGTCCCGTGTACACATTGGCCTCGGCAGTTGGAATTCGATACAAGAGTGGACCGTTGCGCAGCTGCCCAGGCAAAATGTCCTTCATAGCACACTGTGTAACGTATACCCGTTTTCATTAGCCCAGTTCAGGAGCAGAACAGTAGGACGTTAAACCCCATTTCATTTCATCGTTTGGTATTGCAACTTACCTGTGCACTCGCGCAAATTGCGCACTAAAACCTAACTGAAAGTGTTGACCAGAAACGAAATGGACATAACAATGACATGCGGCGAAGTTGAGCACGCGGTCTGTTTACTAATTAATTTAATGAACAGGAAACGTTCGTTGGCTCTGATCACGTTTCGCGAATCACGCGATGTCGTTACTCCCGGGTTAATCGAGTCTACTGGGATAAATAATTGATCGTTGGGCTTACTGGGTGCCCAGTATCACCTCTTAGCGGGGTCATTCGGTTGGAACGCGATGGTTACGCATCAACAAGTAGTGGACACCCGATTGGTACAAAGCCCCCCCCCCCAAAAAAAAAATAACATAAAACTCAATGGGTTCAGCGATAAATTATTGACCAGAAGATTTCACGAGATTTGTCAGCATGTTTTTTTCATCGTCCGTGTGACCCGATCTAGGGAGGTGCCTCTGTTCATGGGGTAGACACAGTGGGGATTTGTGTACGTAAAGGAATCCTTCACCGCAGATGGAAACGCTACTATCTAACAATTTCGACCATAACACATTGCATTACCTTGGACTGTCTTCAATAATCCAGTTGGTGCAGAAATCTAGGATTGGTGACCCCATTTCATTTCCAAAACAGGCCTAGTGATCTAAAGTGTCGGATTTCGATCTGTATCTGGCCTGTCATCTCTGGCGTCTGAGGTGAGTATGCGGTCTTCTTAACGTCATGGGTTTACCCCGGTTCAACCCAGTTTCTCCCAAGGTCCCTGCGCGCGTGCTAAGATAATAACAATGGGACAACTGCGACATCACTCTGTATGGAAGTGGTCGTTAAACACTAATCGATGAAGAAGAGTGTATGACAGCCCACAATAACCTGATTGACTTTGATGACGTAGATTACCACCTTAGTAAATATATAATTCACTGTGAAACAGCGGAGTCTTGTATTTGATGATGATAATGATATTTGTGGAGAGAATCGTTTTGTCGCCATCTGCCGAATTGGGAATTTATATTGAGTCAATCCTTTTGTGTCGATCTGTCAAAAGTAAATTGACATTGAAAATGGAATCACTGACCACTTGTACTGGTAGTTACCAAGTAGATCAATTCAAGCGGAAGTCCTTTTAAGAGGGAGTGAAAATGGGTTTTATTATCCACTGGACCCCTACAGACACATGATACAGTGGCACAGGGAGGAAACCAGAGGATCCGTATTTAACGTCCCACTCTTGTGCTCCTAACCTGGGCTAATGAAGACGAAAATCGATAATAAATGGGGTGTAAGTGACAGGAAATCGGAGGATCCGGGAAAAATCCCCACGATGTAAGACAAACGACCCTGGTCCTTGTTACGTACAAACAGGGAATCGACACCACCCCACTTAACCCATTAATAGATCACAGATTCCAAAATTGGAGTTGAACAGAGCTTTATGGCGCTTTGATTCTGTGATTTAATTATCGTTTTTGATTTAATTCTGGATTATTGCTAAAACAGAGCAGCTGCTGCTTTTGTTGCTCAGAAATCGAAATAATTCTTAATTACGTCGTTTCCCGTTTCACGAATTGTCTGCATAATCAATAAACATGCTGCATGGCCACACGTAACAGGAAGAAACAAACACTATTAGTGGAAAGAATTTAAGTTGCTCGATAAATGAAATGGGGTTGAATGTTCATCTGTGCTGCACCACACGTTAAACCTCATCTCTCTCTCTCTCTCTCTCTCTCTCTCTCTCTCTCTCTCAGGGGGGGTTGGGGTGGCCTAGTGGTCTAGAGTGCCGCGCTTCGACCTCTAGCTGGCCGGTCACCTCTGGCTTGCGGCTGTGGTTTCGATCCCTGGTGTGAGTGTATGTGGCATGGAGATATGGGCGCCTTCTCAACCTCGTGGATTTCCTCCGGGCACTCCGGTTTCCCCCACTGCTAAAGACCCCTATGCCCAAGCGAATTATTGAAATAAAATTAAAACCATATGTTAGTCCCAAAATGACCTAGTTTGTGTCGAGTGGACGTTAAACTATTTAGGCAAACCTCTCTTTCTCTCTCTGACACACGGCGGGAACTCTCGCGGAACCGATATCAAATCCTGGGCAGTTTGTGTGGTAAGCGAGCGGCTTACTATTCGAACCACCCTTTCGTTGTCAGGCTAGATTTACCAGTAACGGAAACCCACGTAATAAACTCAAATCCTTAACCAATCCAATCTACCATCTGCAGTCTGTTTTACGACTTGTAAAATGGTTTTGTAAAATAACCATTAACAATATGGTTGGATTATTCACTAGCTTGGTTGAAAAAATAATAAATTGAAATATCACATCTATAGAATAATTTTATAAGAAAAACTTGTGTATTCTATTTTGATTAAAATCTATAAATGAAATGAAATGAAATGGGGTTTAACGTCCTTTTGTTCTGCTATACATCTACAAATCGCCAGATGATAATCCTAACCTCCACGTGTTGTATTTTACAACTGTAAATCAGAGTTATATACATGTTAATCGATTGCTTGAAATCTTTGTTGCCTGCCTGTTTATCGGGGATATCGTATTGGTCTGATTTTTTTGTTGAAACTGTAATCTAGGAGATTTCATTGATTCAGATCAGAATATTTTGTTCCAGTTTACTTTTGGGATTCTAATATTAAAACGTTTATATATTTCAATCGCTTGATTTCAAATAAATTACAAAAACGTCCGTGTACGATAACGGATTTTAGAGAGGGAGGGAGGACGGATATATGTTTTAGGGCTAACATGGTCGGCCTACATGTGTAACCAGCGTTTTTGGACAATTGCGCATCGATTGAAGTATGTTTTTTTATATTTCGAGATGTCATGCTAGGAGTCTGGGTCTTATGTACATGAGCATTAGATATTATAATAGTTCGCTTGATCAGAGTCTTCAGAAGTGGAATGAATTTGTGTCTCTAAAGATAGTCGAACTTGTTATTCAGAGCGTATGCGTTAAATTTCTCTGATTTCCACTAAACAAATTCAAAAGTTTAGCGTGATTTTCGAAATTTTTCAACTATAAATTGGAATGAAATGAATGGGGTTTAGCGTCCTACTGTTCGGCTCCGACTGGGCTAATAGACACGGACATGCGTCATACAATGTGCTATGAGGGAAATTTCGACCGGGCAGTGGCGCTATGACCTACTCTTATATCGAATTCCAAATGGCAAGGAATGTTTAACGTACACGCCAATGTACGCACGGAGTGTCGGTTTTTCGTCCCAACCGCACGACTAGTCAACTTTACACACATATGTCACAAAAGCCAGCGCTTTGTCGTCCCGTGGCACTATGGCCTACTCTATATCGAATTCAAACTGCCAAGATATCTTTAACGTGCAAACCAATGTACACACGGGACCTCTGTTTTTCGACCCATCCGAACGACTAGTCAACTATATACACGTGTGTCGCAAAAGCGTGCGCTTTGTCGTCCAGTGGCACTATGGCCTAATCTTATATCGAATTCCAACTGCCAAGACATCTTTATCGTGCACGTCAATGTACACACGGAACCTCGGTTTAAGGTCCTAGCCGAACGACTAGTCAACTATATACATGTGTGTCGCAAAAGCGTGCGCTTTTTCTCCCCATCCGAACGACTATTGAGCTATATACATGTATGTCGCGCTGTGGCTAATAATACTTGTCATTGTGTCAAGTGACGAGGTGTGAATCTCATACTATAGATTCCGTAGAACGAGAGATCAATTAATCCACTTTTTAAAAGATATTAAATGTTATTAATTATTAGCCTGATTTAATTCAAACTTAATGATTAGTGCGTTATTATTGATGTTTAGACCAAGGTACTGTGATTATATCCCGAACAAATGAGAAATTGTGGGTAATTAAGATTCGGTAGACTGTAATATGGGTTGATGGATCGTCCAACTCGACAAATCTGATTGCCAGACAAATAATTATCTTAATTTATATTGATGGGCTTCTTAGACGTCCAATTCGGTTCGTAATACTGACAGAATCATTTTTCATTCACAGAAATATCGCCACCCAAACTCAGCAAATGAACAAGAACAGATATTTAAATCTGTCTTTATATTGTTGGTTGTCAAACCATATTCCATATATTGTTGTACTGGACAGGCACGATATAGCCAAGTTTCTTCCGGTTTCATATTGACATGGGATGGAGGTTGTCTAAGAAGCGACAAGGCGAAGTTCCTCCATATTGGCATAAGATGAGGGATGCTTGAAATGGGGCCAGTCCTTTCGGATGCGCGACATCCTTCTACGTCTGGCCCTCAAATTTGGTGCCTCTCTGACTTCCGGTTAGAAAATATGAACCAGAAAGCCCAAAAATGGTTTTTTGACACTGGAGCCTCCAAAAACCGGAATTTCCGGATTTTGACAACGGATTACTTTCTATAGGCAGGTGCTTTTTTAGGCCTTGTTTTTATAGGTATTTTTGTTAGGCATTTTTTTTTATTCTTTTGGGTGCTGTTAGGTAGGGTTTAGGTTAGGTACGCGGGTCCCCCATTTCCCCTTTGTTAGGAATTTTTTTTTATTCTTTTGGGTGCTGTTAGGTAGGGTTTAGGTTAGGTAGGCGGGTCCCCCATTTCCCCTTTACCCTATCTACCACCATCCAACCCAATATAAATCACTCCTTTCTCCAATTGCTGCCCCCCCAAACAACCAGGAAATGGGTAAGAATCAAGCAACACGCCCCTTGCGTGGTCACAAAGTAGTGTGGATATCTCGTCATTTTAGAGATGTACACAAGAAACCCCAATCGTACATAGACAGCTACTTGGCGACCAACAAGGAAAGTATCCATAAAAAGAAGCCATGCCCATTTCCTGGCTGCTCATAAACTATAACAAAGATAGGGCAGTATTTGGAGAAGTTCCATGGTCTAAAGCGGGGCACTACTGATTACCAACAAGTACTGCACCCGGTTGATGTTGAACCTCGCAACTCAACCGGGGACGTGGATACCGGCAATGATGCTGAGCCGGTCCACGGCGCTTTGACCATGGCTTCTAAGGAAATTCTTAAGCAGTTTAGAAGCGAACTTCAATTTAATAATGGAGTACCCCGGTCCGACAAGATAGTTGACCAGCACCTCAACCAAATCAAAACATGCTGGTCAACCTTGTCGTACAACAACAGCATTCAGGACTGGACAGCACCTCGGCTATTTCAAGACCGGTGGTATAAACCCACAATGCTGGGTTCACAATTCCAGCCAGGCACGGTCTTATCTTATATCGGATCTGTTATGATTTTGCAGAATACAGGAAGAAGTAGCGTGACACCGGTTAAAAATGTGCAGCCTAGCAGAGAAAACCTAAGACGCTAGGAATTTAAAACCGATGTCACCCTGCTTACAAACAGGGCTGCTACTTTTTGGGGGTCTGTTGCCCAAACACTTACAAAACCAAGCGAACTGTTAAAGTAAGGGAGTTTAAGAGGGGCAGATGGCACCAGCAATCAAACCAGCTACCGAGACCAGTAAAGACTCGAGGTAGACTGGCGGCAAAATCGCGCGCCATGCCTTTTATACTGTAAACAAAGGGACCTTACTCTAAGGTACGGAAGAAAACTCTAAGCGTACGGGAGATAACTCTAAGGGGACGGGAGATAACTCTAACGTGTAGACTTGACGTCGTAGACGGTTTTGACGTCGCGAAATAAGGCCTAAAGGGACAAAAAGGTAACCACACCGTAACCAATTGTCCGAGGACCCTGAAATTTGGACACGATAGATACATTACCATTCTACACTTGTTTATTTAGCCCACTCCTGATCAATATTAATAAAAATATTTTTTTGAGCCAAGTATGTGTTTGGTGCTTTTTATTTTTTTTTCAGATTGTTACTGCAAATGTATATTATCGCCTCTTCCGTTTGTGGTAGATATTAGCATAATACACACCATGCTAAGAAATTAAATTTTTTAAATAACGGGAACAATTTTTGCGGGACGAAAAACCAAAATGGCCTACTTTGACCTTATTCGACTGCTCAGGCATCATTCCGTGGTGCCATTATATGCGACTGGCTGCGCATGGTTTATATCTATCACATATTGAAAGGAGAAAAAAATACGACATCGACAAAAATGAATTCACCGAAAATTTTACCAAAAATGAAGCGAGAGCCCACAAATCATTGGGTAGTTGTTGGCCGGGGTCATTCTAGGTCGTGACCTTGACCTCACAGATAGCCCAGTCAGTGGCCTTGTGGGTCGTGACCTTTATGGACGGTACATAAAGTTTTTGGCATTTTTCGACCCCAAGGTCAAAGGTCAGAACAAGGGTCAAGGGTTAGGTGTGAAGGTCGATAAATTACTCATCCAAGGTCGTGACTTTGGGACCGGTCAAGGGACCTTAGAGGTCAAGGTAAGGTCAAACGTCACTTTAAAGGGGCGTTTCGACCACTTCCGGTCACCGGAAGTCGATTCTGAGCACACCCAGCGACTTTTTGGGTCACATATTCGTATCGAATACTGAGCCCCGAAACCCGTCCACACACCCTTCGGGGCGTTTACAGACGGGTGTGCCTCTACTGCCACGAAATCGCTTAAGTCCGAAAACGTTTTTTTTGGTATTGGACCTTCCAAATTTGGGCCCTCTACAACTTCCGGTTAGGAAATGGGAGCCAAAAAACCACAAAAATGGTGCCGAAAACGGTTTTTGGGGGCTCCGGATTTTAACGATGGATTCGGATTTTCATCCGATATTTGAATGAAGTCAAACCCGAGGTGTTGTCCAGACCCATCTTGGACCTGTGGACTACAGCTGTAGCCAAGTGGCGCGTAAAATTGAACTATCTGCAGAGAAAACGCAGAAACAGGCTACAGCTGCAGTTGGCCCAAGATCTCCTTACTGCTCACATGCCCGATATTCTTGCCAACTCCCCGGAAACTCAAAGGGCGAAGGACTTCTTGGCCAATGCGGAACATCGGGACTTCTCCGGTGTCCGCCTACATTGCGATATTATCGCTTACATTGGCCTGTCTGTGTTGCTGTATAGTGGACAGAGGACCTTCGCCCTTTTAAATATGTGAGTGCAGGATGTACTGGACGCCGTCCGTGAGCAGGATCAATACGTGATCAGTGTTATCGATCACAAAACGGACGGTATATATCCTGCACCACTGCCACTTCCGGTGGAGTTGTACCAGGGACTCAAAACTTTTTCTCTTCTCCTCCCTCAAAGGCAAGTCAACCCCAACCTCCGTGAAATACCAGCAGTGCCGTCATTTGCCGGAGGCTACATCAGCTGTTCCGCATATAACAACACCTCGCGGCAGGAATCCATGTGCCCGAATCATCCGGAAAACTATAGTGACTCGGGTACTGTCTGATAGGCCGGAGGTTGACGTTGACTTGGTCATGCAAATGTCACACTCCACGAAAACGCAGAAGGGGTATTATAAGATGCCCCTAATGCGGAAAAGGGCCGTGGAAATGTCACGTGGAATACAGGCATCTGCGTTTTCTAGGCGGGCATCAGCTATAAAAAGCGATTAAACGACGTTAGTTGATATTGGCATGAGTTGTCTGATAAGGAAAACGGGTCCAGTCCGTCACAAGAGGCGAAAAAACGGAGTTCGTCAATAATGACATGCCTATATATAAAAATGAATCTATGGCTGCGCTGTACTGATATATAACTTGTAGTGGTCAGGGAAATAACATTATTATGTACATGTGACCGACATAATTGATTTTAATCTCGTTGATATTGATATGAAAAGAACTACAGATTACAAAGTTCTCGATGACCAAATTAACCATATGGGAGTACCCCCTCTCCCCCCTCTTTCTCTCTCTCTCTCGCACTCTCTCTCTCTCGTGGCTTGAATGTTCAATACATGTTCATTAGGCAGTTGGAAATCTAATAACGCGGTACCACGTGCTGACATTTTAGGCTAAGTGTTTTGTTCTGCATCAAATAATTAAGCACAAAAAGGAAAAGGAAAAAATCAGATTAAGTTATTAACAGTAAATGCTCAGGAAATAAGAGTTCACGTATTTTCACCGTAAGATAACAGCATCAATATTCATGGAAATGGAGCAATTAGGAATTCTAATTCGTGTTTTTGTTTTCGAATATTATTATTGGGCACACACAAATTATGTTTTAATACCATTCACATGTAATAACATCTGCTCTGAATTAAATAAAATAGGGCTTAACGTCTTACTTACTGCTCCGACTGACGGGAGTACGCCATGTACATGAGGCAAATTTTGCCCGAACAGCGGCTCTCCGGTGTACTCTTATATCGAATTCCAATTGCCAATGGATCTTTTACGTGCACACCACGATTTTTCGTTCCATCTGAACAAATAGACGGTGGATCGTGGCAGGCCTTCCTTCCATCCTGCATCATTGACTTGGAGAAAGCAGACCTGAAAGCCCCGATGAACAATGTCAACAAATACCAGGACCGAACCCACGATCTCCAGGCTTGCGAGCCAGAGTCTTACCCAATTAGCCACTGCGTCTCCCTAAATAAAATAAAATAGGATTTAACAGATTAATTTTCAACACCGATGAGGATAATAAAGGAGAGAATAGTTAATGACAACCGCGAACAAACGTAGTCTCGATTAACCTTACTGTCAGTTTCAATAACTGATGAACTGTTTAAGTTGATGAACCTTTTATGGTATTGTGAATGGTTTATCAGAGCTGAGATATTTCCTATTGAACTCGTCACCCTATCGGTGTGTGATTAATGTCTACCGGGGTAAGATCAGTAATAAACGACCAATGTATCAATGCCCTGAATGATGATAATGATTACATCACAGTTATATCAGAGACTCATTACTCCTTAAAGTTGTGTGGCTCTTTTGAAGTGAGCATGAATGATAGCTAAAGTCAACAATTCTCTTTTAAAATAACCACAAGTCTTGAAAATTATAAGATGAAATGAAATGAGGTTTATCTAACTCGCTACTCATTGGCACCTATTGAGCTAATAAAGAATAGCAGACGTCAAGCAATATGTTAGGGCGGGAAACCCGCACTTGGTTTTGGAGACCTATACCTTCTCCTTACAAACTCATTTTTTTGTGTGCGTAACGCCTTTCTATACAACTTGTGACGCCGGTGATTTGGGGCCTCGCCTCGTCGTGATCCTCCTGAAAACAGAAATGGGACTATAAAGTTCCCAACAAGAGCGCGGAGGAATCCTGCTTTACCATCGTGACACAGGTTGATAAAGACGAGAGTATCCTCGTCGAAACGTCGCTTAGTATCAAACTCAATTATTGTGTATCCATAAAATTGTACCTTGTGTTATATTTTCAATTACTAAATGCCAATCAAAGAACATGCAAACAAATTGTTGAAATAAAAGTTGAACCATGCGTCTGTCCCGACGTGACCTAGTTTGTGTCGAGTTGACTTTGTAAGCGATGGTTTTCGACCCCCTTTCACGATTTCTAAAGTGCATATTTTCAATGAGTGCTGAAATCCATTACTGATGACATTTCAGTTTTTGACTTCAGGGGAAATTGTTAACCTTCGTACAAGCATCTACGTGTCGATTAATAAGGGAACATTCGTGCTCATGCAAGGTAGGATTACGTGAAATAAATAACAATTATGAATCGCCGTTTTAAACACCTCTCTGGTAGTTTTGGTAATAGTTAAAGCGACTCTAGCATTAGATAAGGAGCCGACAGTCCTCGCTATGATAGTTACAAAGAAAATAACGAAAAGAGACGAGACTATGCTGAACGTGTTAGTCAAATTACTTCGATGATACAATTATAGTCTAGCCTCGATTGTTATTACTACCGTTTTTGCGATATTAAACAAAGTCTCGATTGTCCATTTTTACGTTAACCGCGTTAACCACAACACGCATTTAAATCTACTGATATCGAGGGCATCGGGGGTTGAATATGGTTTTGATAAGTTAATTAATGTCTAATTAATAGTTTATACAACATGCCAAGCTTAAAGAAAGACCTGCAATCATAGGCGTGCGAGTTGGTGGGGGGGGGGGCTGGGAAAATTTGGACACACAATTGTACATTGTAAAAGTTGTATAAAAAAATATTGTGTTCTTGAATGTGCCCAATTTAACAGCGAATTTAAATTCAGAGTGTCTATAGTTAGGCAATTAAATAGAAATCTTAAGACTCGAACCCTCTATTGTTTGGAGTACAGTAAGCCACTATTAACATACCAAGAACCTAACTACATTTTTGGGCACCGCCCCCCACCCCCCCAGTCAAAAATTTCCCCGGACGCCTATGCTTGCAATAGTCAGATTCAGCTCTTGCATAATGCCTGTTTAATGTCGTTGGCGTTCGTTAATTTAAACTAGATTCCCCTGTCCGTTAACTTCCCCACTTGTCTTATATCAACGGCTCTCACATACCACCACTAAACCAATATAAACATTGATAAATCTCTGTTTTGGTAATTATCAATTCTAGCATATTCCATGACTTTTTTTGTTATCCATTCACAAATAAATACAGTCTACCAATGCAAATAAAATTTTAAAAATCTGCTTAGAAAATTCAGTTTCTATTACTGGTGACATATGACCGGATCTTTTTTTTATTCTTCTCGCTGACTTTCAAATGTTCGAGGATTCTTTTGATTACTTCATTTCGTACATGTTGCGAATCGCCCACATATTAACTGAACGTATCGTTGAAACAAGACCTGGTTAATTTACTTTAGGAATGCTTCCTGTTGAGACAACGAAAAGACAACAGAAAAGAAAATAACACCCTTCTGTAAATGTTACATCATTAGTTTAGAAATTAAGACTTAAAATTAGAAATAGTTGATCGACAAACTCGAGACAAGGAGAAAGTCGATGACACTTAGTCCTCCACTTCGTTGCGATTGGTTCTTTGTTTTGTTTACGAATGGTAAATTCTGTAAAGTGTGATTAAATTTTCTCCTCGACGTGTCTGCGTCAACAGTTTCATTTGTTTGTTATATTGCGACCCGACAAAACCTGTTTGATCCTTGAAAAACACCATGGCACTGGAGGTCCTCTCACTATTCAATTGTCGCTGATTATAGTCGAGGCGGTGGGTAGACAATATAGGTCGTTAAAGTCAAATTCATTCCGATGACGGATGGATAAAGGGACCAACATGATTTAGTCAGTTAGGAGATGGGCGACTGTCTTGATCTCAGTGTTGGCCGATAAAAATCCTGGGTATTATCCAGTACGGGTTTTCATTGTCCGATGGTGCAGAACCAACGACGACAAGACAACGTCGCTGTCCGGGCAACATTTTCCTCATAGGACAATGTATGATGTACATACCTGTTTGCATTATCCTGATTGGTACTGGAAGGGAGAGAGAGAGAGGGGATAGAGAGAGAGGTTATATCCACGTGACACCAACTATCGTTACTAACGTATGGTTCAATCTTATTTCAGTAATGCGCTTGCGCGTAGGCGTCTTTATTAACAGTGGGGGAAAACCCACGCGGTTGAACAGGCGACCCTACTTCCTGTCATGTACAACTGGTGAATCGAAACCACACCGACAGCACGTGCGAACTATTCTGCCAAACACTGGTTGCCAAACAAGTAGTTTTATTTAATAATGACAGAAATAGAATATATTTTGTTGCTGCTTTAAACTCGGCTGTTTGTTTATTCCATGTCGTGTCGACATATTTACTTTACAAATCCCGTGTTGGCAGTGTAATTGTACACGGTCTCTCATAACAGAGTTAAATCTCTGGAAACAACAAGATTATCATATACCGCATAAATGTATCCGATTTCAAGAAAGACAATGTATGTATCGTTTTCTTATAGTAAATACGTCATTATTGAAAGATCTTAACCCCATGATATTCATCACTTTAATATGATAAGTAATATAATCAGCCTATTAAGGCGATATGTCGACATTGACCAGTCGCTGATCTGTAAAGATCGGACATTCAACTTAAGAGTCTTTACTGGTTATGCGGAGTCACGATCGGAGCCACGTAGTGCAGTGAGATTGGCACCAGTTATTTAACCAAGGAGTACCCGATCCGACCCCGGTGTTGACATGTGTTCCAGGATGAGGACGGCGATCTGACCAGTGATGTCGATTCCCGGTTTCTTACCACTGCTAAAGACCCCTATGCGCAAGTGAATTATTGAAATAAAATAGAACCATACGTTAGTCCCAAAATTACCTAGTTTGAGTCGAGTGGATGCTAAAACCCATTTCTTATTACAGTGCAGAAAAGGGCCAAAACGACAAAAATGTCTAGGGAGCAATAGGGAGCTATAACACTGCTGCGTTTGAATCAATAGGATTAAAAAATACATCCTATTTCGTTTCGTTTTTATAGTTCAAAATTTCGTCTTACTTGTCTTTACTACAGTAGGATCTGGAAGAGTTTTTGTTTAACCAACTTTCTGGATAGCGTGAAGAATTAGTTAATTAAACTATATGTTATGGCGTCTTCTTTGCGTGCGATGCACGGAACTGTGGGTAGACCACTAGGAACGCCAACGTTGATTGATTAATCAATGTTTGACGTCATAGGGTCAAAAGCCCTGACTAAACCTTCCGAAACAACTGATCAGATCTTCATGTAGTGTAGGCCATCAAAAGTATAAAAAAAACAAAACGAAATACCTATCTGTATTTTAATCCGATTGCGTTTGAATTGACATAATATCATTTGAGAAAACGTCTTTCTATAATTTGCTATCTATTCTAAATATCATTTCCGAATGCAATAAAGCTCCCAACATATTGCGATGTAACAGATTTCAATAAATTGCTTGCTCTTTACATTCGAGTTTTATGGGATTTTATATTTTTTTTATCGCCGACGATAATCTCTTCGTTCGCACTTGATTACGTTTAGTCTGAAAGATAAATTTTCCACAGAATCCAAATAATATTTTAATGTCCCAGTAGCCCTTTCATCACGAAATAACATGAAAAAATGGAATATATACTCCTTATTGTTATTATAAAATAAAATGAAAATCTTCCTTTGGAGAGAACAAAAACCGAGATAAATGCGTTCGTGTAAGATGATTTCTTTTCATGTAATTTGCATAATATTCTTTAGATCCACATCGGTTCTTGCATCATAATGGACATTAATTAACATGATTATATAACCGTTTTCTTGGATGACAGAAATTATTTCGTCTTCATTCTAAATGATGTATCATATTCATTGTAGATCACGAACAGTCGAACACCGCTCTTGTTGGCTTTATGAAATGGAAAAGACGATGTATGCCTCACGTTCATAACCTGGTACAAGGTGGTTGACCGCTTAGTTGTTTTTGTTTTCTAGATCTGGACAAAAGAGTCTATAAACTGTGATGTCATTTCCGTAGGTGATTCTCGGGTTTACCTTCCGCCACATAATCATATGTATTTACCCAAACTACCATAATAAAATAGGGGTGGGGGCTATATCGAACTACATTTATCTTTGAGGAAATCATGTAAAGCAATTACTCGACTTAATTGGCATTATAGATGAATCGTGACTATCCAGATTTAATATTCTCTGCAAGGAACTTGTCGCTGATTCTATTATTCTTAAGGGTTCCTTCAGTAGCCTATAAACAACTTTACTTTAAAGACTTTTAGTTTAATTGAACCTTCATTGTGGCATGTTCTACGTTTAAACGAAAGCAATCATATGTTATTTTTTTCTAGTTCTTTCAAATATGCTTCATTAATGGCACAAATCACGATGGCTCAAGAAAAAAAAATTATCTAATTACTTTTGAATATTGCTAATTATCTATATTTGACTATTATGGATAAAAAAACAACGTTAATTCAAGTCAATAAATGAATTAAAAGCATGAAGTTTACACGGGATAGTCAAGTATACATGTAGTTTTTATACGCCCACATTAGACCATCATCTCTCTCACCACCCGGTGGCTAAGTGGATAAGGCGCTGGTTCGCTTGCCTGGAGGTCGGGTGTTCGATCCCTGCATTGGCCGAGAAAGTTCATCTCGATTTTCCGGCGTGATTTCCCCTTGTCAGTGATGCAGAAGGAGGGCCTGACAAGGACAGCTGCCTAGTCGTTCGGATGGGACGAAAGACCGAGGTCCCGTGTACACATTGGAGTGCACGTAAAAGATCCCTTGGCAGTTGGAATTCGATATAAGAGTAGGCCGTAGCGCCGCTGCCCGGGCAAAATTTCCCTCATAGCACACTATATGGCGTATGCCCGTCTCCCATTAGCCCAGGGAAGGTGCAAAGAGTAGGACGTTAAACCCCATTTCATTTCATTTCTCTCTCACCACTGGGTTCGTACAATTTAATATTTTAAATCCTTTTCGTCCATCTTGGAAGTATTGTAAGTGATAACATAAGATTAGTTCGTAAATATATGGTTTATGTACATCGGGAACAGAATATCAAACACTTACATAGATACAACTAGACTACATTACATCGGGAACTATAGATACAAGAGAAATACATCTAAAAAGATTAAATTCGCCATCCCGTCCCTCTTGTCAAGGCAGCGGCTGAACTCGAGCGAGTCCATATGCCGGTCTCTGCGTCTCTCTCTCTCTGCTAACTTCAAGTCTGACGTACTGTCAGTAAACTCCTGCTTATAAAACATACGACAATTAGGGAAAATATCAAAACTAACAGAGAACATATTGAATACATTAGATGTTTTAATAAGTCCGTGCCTAGCAGAACTTGATACAGAGTTGAAAACGTCAATGTCATGAATGATCAAAACCAGCAGAAAGTTCTTTGCACCTACATGATTGTTCAGTTTATGAAAGATATAGATCACCTTGTCACACTATTCATAAATATTGTCATTGTATATAGATGGACAGTATAGTATATTTATACATTTTTACATAGGAAAATAAATCAACGTTTTTTTTAAAGAATGGTTTTCCATTAATTTTCTTTTCCTCATGTCATTGAAATTTAACTTGTAGGTGTTTTGCACATTTAAAGATATGTCTATTTACAAATAAGGGTCCATATTCAATATTACAACCCCATCGATGGCTGCATATAATGTTTCTTAGGTGTCATCCCGATGTAGAAATTTTGACACCTCATGTGAGATTGTTTGTGTCACAATTCATGTTGTCGAAGACGCTATAGTTTAAGTTATGAAAATTGTATTTGTTAGTTGGTGTTATATGGTTGCAACATTTACATCGAAGATATGGGCATTTAAGTGCATAAAAACCGATCCATGCGATAGATGAATTGAATTTTGTTTTGGTGTCAACCTATATGTAATGACATTATTTAGGAATAGTCCCAAGACGGACGGAAAGTACTTTAAAATGTTATTAAACCAGTGTTGGTCTCGGCATATCTTTTATCTTTTCATCGTTTATCGTGTAACAAAGTAGTGCAGCTTTACGGTTGTGCTAATGTCGACCATGATAATGGAACCATTCTGACATTGTGGAATGACAGCTTTCATATTTAATCCACCACGTAATCCATGTTACTGTGTAGTCAATTCACGTCACATGGGAGCTTATTGGTTTTACCAATCGCCATTTGAATGTCTAAGTCAATAGCCAATTAAAGTATTCGTGACTATTAATGGTACCATCTACTTTAATATGAGTTCTGTAGGAGTATAACCACACACGATGAGTATTTCCATAATCTTACATCGTTTATTACATCTTGTAGATCTTCATTAAGATTAAATAACAAACGTTAAACCTTATTTATCACGTTGATCGGGCACCTGTTGTGTGTAAAATCTGTATACCGTTTTATTAACTTCTTATCACTATAACAGTTGTAATCGACCGTCACCATTCATTTTCCATTTGCATATTGTAACTTGACTGTTCTTTTGTTTATTTATAGATGCATTTAATCTTTGAATGGCATTTAGCAATTGAACAAAATATAACATAACAGAGTTATGGATGATTGTTACTTATGGTTTATCTTTTTATTGTTTAATGTACCTAACGTATATTTTTCCTCATTTGTAATTTGTATGCTTGATAACGACCAGGGAATTCCTGTCGAAACGTCGTGTGTGTATAATATTGTTATCCATAGAACTGTGTTATATTATAGATACTTGTATGTTTTTTTTATAATCGTATTTACATTGTAAAGGGCCACCGAGCAGCCAGACTGACTGAATGTTCAGTGCTATAGAAAACGATTCTTACTGATCACATCAAATTAGGTATCCTGTAAGCTCTCACAGAATATGCATGTTGAATTTATAGCAGAAAGATGCATTATGCAACAGCGAAATCCGCTTATTGTGTCTTCAGATGTTATATGCATTTGGTTACTTCTTACATCGTCAGTGGTCACGGTGGCTAAGTGGATAAGGCGCTGGTTCGCTAGCCTGGAGGTCGGGTGTTCGATCCCTGCATTGGCTGAGAAAGTTCATCTCGATTTTCATCATGTTTATCCATCCACATCTTATTGACTCGTAATGACAATACGCGTTCAACAAAGATGGCCGAGCCTTTAGAATACACGCACCGTTTAATAACTTATTAACTGGTCAGTCGAGACTTTGTTTATCATCGGAGGAAGGGTACTTGAAAAACTCGTCTATCTACGTTTCATCTTGTCAGAAACTCAAATAATCATAACTTCGCTCAAAATACATTAACCTGAATTAATTTTGCATTATCGCTTATGTAACTTTTATAGCTAGAGCGCACACCACTTTATCTACACCGTGTGCATAATATATTGGAAAGTTGTAGTGAATGAAATTAAATTGGTTTTGATTGTGCGAGAAAGAGAGGGAGAGAGAGAAGGGGGACAGAAAGAAATAACGTTCACTCGACATAAACTAGGTAATTTCGGGACTAATAGTTGGCTTAATTTTATTTACAAAATTCTCTTGACATCCTCATATTCTTTTGATTCAATCCTAGTCATGTCATATATTTAATTAATGAGGGGGGTTGGATGGGGCTACGCGCAACCATATGTTAGTCCCGAAATAACATAGTTTGTGTCGATTGGACGTAAACCCCATCTCTCTCTCTCTCTCTCTCTCTCTTCGATTTAATGATAATTTTTAACTGGGTGAATCAAGTTCCAATTTTCAGCTAAAGGCATGTGGAAACAATTTAAGAAAGACTGATCAGTGTTTGGTATCCATGGTAATTTGTGATGACGCAACGGAATCTGCCCATACCGCCACCCACTGCATTTTAATTAATGGAGATGTGTTGTTTCTCTGGTCGCGTATATATATACTTCATCGTGTCCTTCGGTTTGTCATTTTTCGAGTTTTGTTGTGTTTACTGTGTGATCCGTCTTTACTTGTCATTGTTAAGAAGAAAAATTTCAATAAATTCCATCTCATAGACTTATTAGATTTCCATCGAATATACTTTGATAAATAGTACGATTTTATCCACAAGAGTTATACATATTCCTCGGCAGTGTAATTCGACACCAGAGGAGTAGGGCGCGCAGTTGTACGGGCAAACTGCCCCTCATAGCACACTATACGACGTGTGCTCGTCTTCAGTAGCCCAGTCGGAACAGAACAGTAGGACGTTAAAACCCATTTCAATATATTACATTTCCAGGATCACTGTGCGGTATATTGCCTGCCATTGAGTCAACTGGCGTGGTTTCGAATCCCCGGTTGTCTGTGTCAAGGAGTAGGGCCGCCAGTCCAACCTGGTGGGTTTTCTCCGGGTACTCCGATTTCCTCCCACTACTAAAGACCCCTACGCGCAAGCGAATTATTGAAATAAACTTAAAACCGTATATTAGTCCCGAAATGGTCTAGTTTGTGTCGAGTTAAACCCCATTTCTCTCCCCCCCTCTCTCTCTCTCTCCACTGTGCGATACAGTCCCAGGCCTGTAATTAAATGATACAGGCTTCACCCAAACTGAGACCTTATTTGTTGAATTTTGCATCAATGAAATGTGAATCATAATACACGATAGGTTGATCCCACTACGTCGCCGATGGTGAAGGCTAGCCGTCAATTGAAATCCCAATCCATTCGATTTCAACCACACATAACTGTTAACGGGGTGAAAGGGAAATTTGCTCTTCATCTGACTCTTGATGCCGAGAAAAGTAGAGATTCACTGAAAAAAAGTTTTGTTCATAGTAAACACTTCAACTTGAACCGTTAAACGCCAAAGGTTTATTTTAGAAGATAACTGGATATTTAGGTCGAGGATTATCGCCTGCCTTAATAATCGATGGTTGTGGCGATAGCTAGTCGTGTTTTTAAAATTGAACCATCAAGGAAATACTTCCATCTAAAGGACGTAAACATTCCAATAAGTTGTAGAAATACACCGTTAAATCACATCAGCTTGAAGAAGACATTGATTGAGCTGAAGTGTTTGGTAAGATGAGTTCTCAGAATAACTAGGTTGAAGCATCGTAAACTGTCTATTAACTGATGCCATTTGCTTGTAGAAGTGTTCGTGATTGATGGAGCTTTTAAGCCAAGTATTACCATGCAACTGACGACGGGAAATACGTTGATTCACCCCGCTTAATTTTAATTACCATCTACCTACTCAAAAACATTCCTCGTAATTCCGTATTAACTTAAGCGGGACCGACATGAATATAACCCACCCGGAGGGGTGGGGCTGGTAGAGTATGAGAGCGAGTGCAATAGAGAACAGGTTATCGAGGGAGAGAGACGGGTGAGGGGGTAAAGTCCGCCATTATCAACTATCGTTGTCAACGCTACCCTGCGATATTTACTGGATTGAATACATTCTGTGAAAAGAAAATTGATAATCGAAGCTTGTTATTATCGAACCAACATTAGCGATGACGATGGGGGATATAGCCTAATATCTCTGTTCAGAGTGAATCACTTTGACTGAAACTTTCCCAATATTCTGTTTTTCATTGTCTATTTTCACTTTTATATTGAGAACTATCAGCTCTTTATCGAAATCGTACATGGTGCATCTTTAATACAATATAGAATAACGAGTGGCAGTGAAAACGAACGGAATGATAGTTTTGAATGAAACAAACGTTAATCAGAATGATAGCTGAATAAAACGGACGGAATGCTATAGTTCAGAATAAAACGGACGGAATGCTAGTTCTGAATAAAAAGGACGGAATGCTAGTTCTGAATAAAACGGACGGAAAGCTAGTTTAGAATGAAACCAACGGAATGATACCTGAGAATAAAACATACGAAATGGCAGTTCTGAAGGAATGATTGTTCTGTTTAAAACGAACGGAATTATAGATCTGTATATCCCGGGAAATATCTAAGATAAAAGATAAAACGGTTGTCTTAATTTATCACAAGAGACAATAGTTGGCTATATGAAACTACGCCATAATTGTTGTATCAGTATCAGTGTGATTACAGATATTTTTGTTAAGAATCGACGCCACCCAATTATATATTAATGGAATTAGTACGATCCAATATAAAAGACATAAGGATATAATTAGACCAAGTTCCCGGCCTTCAAAAATTATTTCCGCTCTTTTCTAAAAAATTTCTTTTACAATTGAATTAGCAATTATTTCTGTCGAGACAGTGTAATTGTCTTGGTTAGTATCTGTCCTACACAGAGTACTTAAATAAACACGACCTATTGTATGATCAAGGGACATAGATTAACGTCATCGCAACCATTTTGAAATTGTGACGTCATATCCGAATCTATGCGTAGTGATCCAAGTAATAAACATGCACCCTTTAAAGATCCCTAATATTTTGTAAACAAGTACAGCCTAATATATAAAAAGGGACCAACCACGACGTCATCGAAGTCATTGTGGATTTGTTGCGTCATGACACACTTCGATGTGCAATGATCCAAATAACTTAGCAAGCTACTTTGTGGATCCTAAAGATCATTGGAAGGCATGGCATAAAAGAAACAAAAGTGTGCACGTTATTATTCAGTCTAGCGTTTTATGCAATATTCCGCCCCTTTAAATGCGAAAGCAGCCAAGTAACCCTTCCAAAGATTTATTCACATTATCATGTCATTTCATGAGTGATTATATGTAATATAAAAAATGGTAATTCATTCCCCGGGCTTCGTGTGGGATCTTAATATTATAGAAAGAGAGATCTAAGAGATAGCAAGAATTATGATGAATAATTCATTGTATAAAGGAGACGTGACGTGAAGCCATTTTACTTGATACTTCATTATCATTCAATTAACAGAAGGGGCGGGTTTCGCATGGAGAGCTCAGTGATATTTTTAAGTCAATTGTTGTCATTTGAAGGGCGGGGAGCTACGGTGGCTAAGTGAGGAAGACGGTAGTCCGCTAACATCCTTTAGGATTTTCAAGACGGGGGTGGGGCAGCAGAGAGAGAGAGGGATTGAGAGAGAGAAAGGCAAGGAGTATGGTCGCCGGTCCAACCTCGTGGGTTTTCTCCGGGTCCTGCAGTTTCCTCCCACTGCTAAAGACCCCTACGCACAAGCGAATTATTGAAATAAAATTAAACCATATGTTAGTCCCGAAATGACCTAGTTTGTGTCTAGTGGACGCGAAACCCCATTTCTCTCTCGCTCTCGTTTGTTCTTTAAGGCTTCGCGTCCGTTTCTATCTGAGGTCATATGCAAGCAAGTGATTCCGGAGTAGCTTGCTAGACGAACCAGATAATAGCCTTAGTATAGGTATGAGATGTGAGATTGATTAGGCCTATCCAATTAGATCCAATCCCTTATCTATCCTTGATCTTATATATTTCATACTCAATTAGATCAGATTGTGGCATGGAGGAAGTCGGTTATAATTATATAATGTCCGACTAGAGTCTTTAAATAATTATCTCACTAATTTGGTCATGTTTAGGTAATCGGTTCTTGGTTTAATGAATTACGAAACATAAACCCTATTTAGAATATACGACATAGTTTATTAGTTGACAACTTTATGCGACGTCAAATGAACAGTAACAATCCAATCAAACCATGGTGTATTGCACTGCATCGATTTTAATTTCACTCTTAATAAAATACCGATCAATTTTTCGTTTCCATTTATTCAACTTTTGATGGTCTACACTACATGAAGATCTGACCATTTGATTTGGGAGGTCGCGTCAGAGATGCCCTTGACACTATGACGTCAGAATTTGATTAATCATTAGTATTGCCGTTTCTAGTGAATTAACCACAGCTCTGTGCACCTCACGCCAAAAGCTCACCGTCACACCATCCAGAAGACATTAATGATAACAACTCTTCCAGATCCTTGTGTAGTAAAGACAAGTAAACTGAAATTTTGAACTGTAAAAAACGAACCGAAATAGGATCTGTGTCTTAATGAGATTGTTTTGATTGAATTGTTTACCTAAAAAAAGAGAAAAAAAATCATGAATAATCCGACGGCCCGTTGACGATGTGTTGCCTGGCAACCTATTCTTCAAATAATTATATTTCGGATAAATTGTGTTTGTATTTTTGTTGGTGTGTTTTTTTTCATGTAATGTGAAATCAATCGATTCAGTTGGCTTATCTTAAGACTCATCGAATCATATGTGGCATCTGTTATGGACTGCACGAATGACATGCGGGCTTATGTCTTGTTGCCTGGCAACCAGTGTAAGAAATAATTTATTCAGGGGTGCAACTAGCTCAGAACAACGAAGGGAGCAGGAAATGTTCTCGGAGGTGCTGTAAAATTGACGGACAATATATATCTATTGAATGTATGGTCGACAATTTATTCACGGGTGTGGGGGTACGTTTGCAGGAGCGCACCCCCCCCCCTCCTATTTTTTAGGACCTGCTCATCTTTGTCAATATCGATTTGGTTTATTTATTTCCCACATATTCATAATAGGGAACGTCCTTACTGACAACCCAGGCGTATGTCGTGTTGCCTGCAAACCCTGTTAAAAATATTCCAATTGTCGATACATCTTACTGTGTTGTGTTTCGCGCGTAATGTGACACCAACCAGACTAAGGTGGATATAATGTAGACAATTATTGTTAATGATATATGTTTTTTACAAGAGGATTAAACACGGTAATGTCGATTCCGGACATCATTATCTTTATAAAATATATCTAGCATCAAATATCTCTCAACTTATTTCTCTGTATCAAAAAAATAACAATGTAAAAATAATTGTATTTTTCTGGGGTAGACAACAGGAAAATCAATCAGAATTTACCGGAATTCAACTGATTTTCTGGCATTTAATTTCCACATATCTTACAGAAAAAAATCATTTTGGAATAAAAGTGCGCGTATGTATGATATTTAGGCTCGAAAATATAGAGGAATGGTGCATTTAGCTTGTCTCAAAATCTTTGTTCAAAATATTGAATCGTTTTGCCGTGAACGTCAAAACTGAAAATTATCCGTACACGTAACCCCTTTAAGATTTCGGGTCAATTTTTTCGTTGTGTGACCTGATAATATAGTGCCATTCCTTTAAACGTCTATGCGGTGAATGATTTACCGACTGTACTTGATAACGAACGGTACATGTCACCTACACATTATTTGTTATAAAATAAAAGTAGTATTTTATCCAGGCACCGTATAATACAGCTTGGGACACCGGTCAACATATCGAGATGAAGATTAATAGGTTTAAGTTGTTTGAAAACGCATATTGAGTTAGTAACCCGACTCTAAGGTACAAGATTTTAAGGGATTTTAACGCAAAATTAAAGTTTCATTCTCCAAAATATAATCAAGATTAGTCCTTTAATTAATTCCGTTGACTCGGTTTCGAAATCCGAATGGCTAGGTGACGTTTACGTGCATGACGATGGGAACACGTGGCCTCGGGTTTCTATAGAAGTTGTTTCTTTCAAGGCTCCTACAGCACCAACAACATCGAGAAACCAGGGAATCGTCTGAAAAATCAGGTCATTCGGGTGGGACTATAAATTGAGATTCCATTTATGCCGGTCAGTACAGTACAGGAAAATAAGTCGCTAAACCTTATTGTATTATATATCTACACATAACTACATACAGGCGTCAAATATAATCTTAAATGTTAATTTAATATTTATACGAGCGTATAATATTCTGTCTAGAATGGACGAGGTGGAGTCGAACTTTATCAAATTATACTCTGGCCTGTTTATCGTCAACACAATACATCATTCTATAACAAAATCATTTAATGTGACCTTTAAAATCTATTTGTCCAAGTTTAATATTTTAGACCAAAACAATCGTGCTATACATGACCACTACATGAAACGTAGTCATCCGATTGCTGGTGGTTGAAAGGTCTGTCGCATGCGCCTGTCATTGAGTCAAATGGGAGGATTTCGGCTTCCAACCCAGTGTGTTTTCTCTTTGTCATCTGTATTCTTCTTACCATTGTAGAGCCCCTGAATTGGCAATGCTGCGTCATGCGATACCACATTAGGTATAATGGTATGTGTAAGAGGATTAGGTTTAAAAATTTGGGGGAGAGGTTATGTCTCCACATAAGCACTGGCCTTGGATGCCTAATCGATGCAGAAAAGCAAGGCATTAAACTCCGTGTTATATCACCTGACCATGCCTATAATGAAGTAGCCTAATTATAATAAAAACTAAAGGCTTGACCACGTTCAGTTACTGACAATTTCATATTATAAAGAAATGCTACCCCCACTTTGAGCCAGAAAAACAGTCAATGTAGCCTGAAGACTGGTTATAATTGTGTTGTTATTTATTGTACTTTCAATACAACCAGGGTTATTACCGGTGTGTGAACTCTCCATGTAACAAACACATGCATGTATAAATTATACCGTTTCCTGTTCTCTCTGGCCTTTGACCGGGTGCTCTCAGGAGAAGAAAGGTTTTAATTAAAAGATCTCATATCTAATGAAGTATCATTATTCTATCAGGCAAACTTTGTTGTGTCAACTTTGAGGATATTCTTTTGAAGCACAGATAAATACGTTTAAACCCTGGGCCTTTTTTGCTGAATATTTTGTTTATTCACGTCGAACGATGTTAATGTTGCAATTTTGCAGTTGTTGCTGGCCATCCTGTTTTCATTCCCAATTAAGGCCATTAATTAAGTATTATTATGAAAGTTCATATACACATTTATACCAATTTCGATTTGTTGTTTAATGTTTAAACTGTTTGAGCACCTCTTCTATGTAGTTACTGATTCTTATTTAAGACCACGTCTAAGATGGCATTATGGAACTTTAGTTTTCTAACTTGGATGGTCAATGCATCTACTGACCGAACATACTTTTATATTAAAATTCAACTTGTCAAGGATTCTTTTACCTGCACACTATCGTGTTCACGGGGCCTCCATTCTCGTCTCATCTGAACGACTAGACGTTGGACTTACCAGATTGGACAATTTCGGGAACAACGTAAGTCAGGTTGCATATTTGAGGTGCGGTGCCACGATGCCTTGGCGGGTAAGACGTTGGTTCGCTAAACTGGGGATCGGGTGTTCGAGCTCAGTGTTGGCCGAGATAGTGCATCCCGATTTTCCAAAGCCTCCTCCCCACGCCACACCCTTTGTGATCTGACCATGAACTTGCAAGAAAAAAAAACGAACTGATGTAATCTCTCTCTGAGATAAAAAAAAAACTAAACTAGAAGTTAATTAGAACCAGATTTTAATCCGATTAGGAAATGAATTGACTCAATACTTTCCTGCTAATCAGTGTAAGAGTAATTTAAATGTATGTCTGACAGCCACTGCTAGCGGCTTGTCTATCCTAATATCTGATAAAATGGGTGGAACCCTATTAACCGGATTATTAGATAGATTGATAAACACAATGATTGGTGGGTGTATATTATTACAACCACACGTGATATCACGCGCGTAAAATTCTCCCCGAATTGATTACACTATAAAGATCCTGACAGCCCGCTTTGCAGATGTATTATGTGAGATTTAGATAGAAAGCTGACTGTTCTTGCTATAGGCCTAATATGCAGATAAAAAGCTGACAGTTCTTGCTATAGGCCCATATTTAAAAAATAGATAATGAAAAGGGGATAATACTCAATTCTGAGCGGAGTTGTTATCGTAGTTTGCAGAGCAGTGTAGTCTCGGTTGTAATTGCTACCGGTGTTTCGATTATCCATTGCTAAATTTAACCATTAACTGCCGATCGTATTCAAATCTGTTGAGGTCGAATCAAAAGCACCCAAAGTTCTACAGAGTTGATTATAGGCCAGACCTGTATATAAATGTCTAATAAATGATTTATATAACAGTTGAGGGCAAATGAAAGATATGCATTAGACATATTTAGCTCTTGACTAATGCATCTTTAAGCATGTCATCAACTGGTAATACCTACCATTGCTTCAAGCCAACTATAGTTTATCCTTCTCGGATTATCAGGACTTAATTGAGGTGCCGCTACTCTTATTAGGGATCCACATTGCGCAGTGTCTGAAAAACTCTACTACTCGTATTAGGGGGATTCCACGTCAAGTGTACGCAAGGTTCTGACATGACCATCACAGATTTTGATGATTTTTGTTGTGCAAGTTAACCATGACGAAAAAACATGATGTGCAAAATTTTAGAGCTGGGAGCCCCATGCGGCCCCGTCAGGGGCATCCCAAAATTTGGACCTTTTCGTCTGACCTTCAAACTTTGAAAATCCATAACTTCGTCCCTAGTAATACTACTTATATGAAATTGATATCAAATTGTTCAGAAAACATAGATCTATCTAATGATCAGGAGCACAAACTCGACAGAACAAAACCCAGGCAGATGTTGTTGACCTTTGAACCCACGCCCCCGTAAAGAGGCAGCTTCTAAATGGCCAATTGTTCGTGTGAACATTGCCCCACCTATCATTAACGAACACACAAAAAATCAAAATGGGATCTCCATGGGAACAGATTTTAGGAGCCGGTCAAGTCAGCTGCTACACAGTTATTCAAGTGCACACGACCTTATCACCACGACATAACGTCGTAACAACGACTCAGCGAGCCTGATTTCGGCCGTGGAAAGAGATGTGGTTCTCTTTTCGAGGTGCGGTAAAAATGTGAGGTCTGTACACTATTAATGGATCGTCCAGTGACAAGATAGGTTGCCAGGCAACGAAACATACGCCCACAACAGCTAAGTTGTCCGGGCGTAAACAAGGGTTGTCACATATTTTTACTTTTGTCAGTAAGGAGAAAGTTTACAACGCATGAAAATCTTATTACTTATTTCAAAATGATTAAGGACCATAACTCTGGCAGTAATTATGACCTTAAACAATGTGTATAAATTTAAAGTCAATTGCATAAAATTATCGGATATCGCTGAAAATCAATAGGCTTCTTCGTCTAAACACTGTGTATACATACAAAGTCAATCGGATATTAAGTTTAGCATCTAGAGCATCCACAAGATTTTTCAAGGCCCATTACTCTGGCAGTAATTATCGAATATCGCTAAAAATCAATAGTTTTCTTCGTCTGATGACCTTAAACACGATTTTTCAAAGTGATCAAAGCCCATAACTCTGGCAGTAATTATCGAATATTGCTGAAAATCAATAGGCTTCTTCGTCTAATGACTTTAAACACTGTGCATAAATTTAAAGTCAATCAGATATTAACTTTAGCCTCTAAAACGTCCACAAGATTTTTCAAAGTGATCAAGGGCCATAACTCTGACAATAATTATCGGATATCGCTGAAAATCAATAGGATGCTTTGTCTCGTGACCTTAAACACTGTGTATGAATTTAAAGTCAATCGGATATTAACTTTAGCCTCTAGAGCGCCCACAAGAAATTGTGGACGACAGACGGACAGACAAATGGACGGACAGGGGCGACGGCAATATATGTCCACATTTCCATGTGGGCATATAAAAAACAGAGAGTGAAAGTTATGATAGTGAAATTAGTGTTCAGAAGTTAGCTTGCACAAAACAACCTACAGTGAATTCTAATAAAATCAACGTCTGTTTTGCGACCAAGATGGACTTCATGTCCATCAAATCTGTTCCCATTGAGATCCCACTCTGATTTTTTGTGTGTTCGTAATTTATAGGTGGGGCAATGTTCACACAAAAAATTGGCCAAATCAAATCTGCCCCTTTTCAGGGGCGTGATTTCAAAGGTCAAGGTCAACAACATCTGCCTGGATTTTGTTCTGTCGAGTTTGTGCTCCTGGTCATTAGAAAGATCCATGTTTTCTGAACAATTTGATACCAATTTCATGTAAGTAGGATGACTAGGTGCGAAGTTATGGAATTTCAAAGTTTGAAGGTCAATCGAAAAGGCCAAAATTTTGGGATGCCCCTGAAAGGACCCCACGGGGCCCCCGGCGCTAAAATTTTGCACATCATGTTTTTTCGTCATCTGTGATGGTCATGTCAAAATCGCCCAAATTTTGTGTACACTTGACATGGAATGCCCCATTAGCGATCCACATTGGCGCAGTGTTTGAAAAGCTCTACTGCGATTATTCATTATACAGGTCACAATTCTATGGAATACAATTACTGCTTATTACTGAGCGACGTTTCGACTAGGCTTCTCTAGTCGTTATCAAGCAATGATAAAATCTAAAAAATAAGACAAGTCAATATATACATGTACATAACAATACACTCTCAATGCTGACAAAACAGGGATCTCCCTTAATTTGCACGTACCTAAAAGAAATCTAATTTAATTAAGGATTATAAATTTGAAATGCTATTTACACCATTCAATAATACCACTTAACTGTAAATAAAAACAAACTGACTAATTGATTAATAGGTAATTTGTTGTGGAGTATATACAATGATATGTAGGTTCAAATCATGACAAACGTTCTAAGAAAATGGAATTTGATCAAATGCTATCAACCACCCCTTTCACTGAAATAAACACAAATGATTAATGAATAGATTGTTGTGGAGTATATACAACGATTTGATCTGGTTTTACTAATGACAACATCTTTGTATTAGGGTTTCACATTGCCTGGCTTTTGTACTATTTATATTAGGGTTTCACATTACAAGGCTTGTGCACTATTCATAATAGGGTTTCGCAATGCTTCGCCTGTGTAGTTATCATACAGCAACAATCATATTAGGGTTTCACAATACAGCTAACAATCATATTAGGGTTTCACAATAAAGATAATAATCATATTAGGGTTTCACAATACAGCTAATAATCATATTAGGGTTTTGATTTCAATCAACTCGTAGCTTGTGTAAAACTCTAAACTCTACTCTTTATATTCTTACTAGGCTTTTACATCGTGTGATATTCATATTAGGGTTTCACGCAGTTATTTAGCAACACGTAGAGTGAAGTAACACAGATAAATATAAATTTGTTTTTGACTTGGTTTATTCTTTCAATTGGTTTAATAATAGTATTTTGCTCTATAGGCCAATTACAGTTTTTTATATACCAAAAAGACGTCAACATTTAAATAATTCGTGCGTCACCAGACTTGTTTTCCTAGCCTCAATATAAACGTAATAAGTCTTTAATTACAACATATATTTCTTATTTTCTTTTGACATGTTTTATCTCTATAAAATGAAATGAAATAAAATGGAGTTTAACGTCCTACTGTTCTGCTCATAAACTAGGCTAATGAAGACGGACATACGCCATACAGTGAACTATGAGGGAATTTTGACCGGGCAGCGACACTACGGCCTATTGTTAGATTGAATTCTGTCAATGGATCTTTAACGTGCACGCCAAAGTGTTCACCTGACCTGCACATACAATCTTTATAAAAAAATATTAAATAACACGTTTGATACACATTAAAGAATGAAACACTCAACATACATGGTACCCTATTTTTCATACAATTACAGTAATAATGCGTTCGACTTATGCCAAAATTAGTTTAAATATGAACTTGTCTGGAAATAGCCAATTTTCTATGAGTCAATGTTCGTGTTATTTCACCATTACATAGTTTAATATTATACCATGTTGAAACTGGTTTAACCAAATAATGCACAAATAGTACTCCGTACAATTCTTTTAAATTGTTTCACACACTTGGGAAGAAAATGACGTCAATCCGGCAAAAAAAACATTTTTAATCTTGTAAAACAGACCGATTAGTTACTCTTTTTACAAGTTTTATTTCCAACAACAAAAAATATTAATTTGCAGTTGCTTCTACTAAAACATTACATAGTTCGGTGTGTATCATCATTTCCTAACTACTGTCGTCGGTCATCTTCTCTGCGTTAAACGTCATCGCATTTCGTTAGTTTTGTTGGCAGGGTCGCCTGCTTAGATTCGTGGATTTTCTCGGGTTTGTCGGTTTTCTCACACAGCTAAAGCTCTTAAACCAATTTTGGAAATAAAATTGAACAATATGTTTACCCCGAAAAAATCTTGCTTGTGTCGAGTGGACGTTAAACCCCATTTATCTAGTTCCTTCTGAAAATTTCTCAAACTGTCAAGGACATAATGTCGCGGACATTTACTGACATGTGCACGTGTAATATCTGTAATGATAGCTCAGAAATCTTGGGCCTTTGAGGGGGGTAAACACGACCTGGGTCACACAATCCCAATCTTCGTCACATCCATTAGTCCTAAAATGACCTAGTTTGTGTCGAGTGGACGTTAAACCCAATTTCTCTCTCTCTCTCTCTCTCTCTCTCTCTCTCTCGTCACATCCAAGGGTGGGATAGCAGTTATGACACTCGAATCGGTACGAGGGAGCCACCGTAGCTCAGTGAGTAAGTTCATGGGGATTTGCCAATGAGGTCCAAGCTCGCCAGAAAGCCTGGCAAGCCTGGCAATATGCAACGTGTAGCTCGTCTGTGATGTAGGACGGATAGCCAGTAAACATATATGCAACGTGTAGTAGTTCGGATGGGACATAAAAACAGGTCCCGTATACATTGGCCTGTCTCCATGTCGTAGTGCCGATGTCTGGACAAACGTTCCATGAAGAAACACGGTATAACGTATGTCAAATGTCGTATCGTATCATTTGAATGAACATGAAACCATCTGATCTGTAGGCACATCGTCCGACGAACATTAAATACTAATTGATAACCTATCTTGTACGCATCGTGGATCAGAAGATATTATCTCCTACATCCTCAAAAATTAGAGACGCCGATATTCTCTTGATGATAAATATATTCATAGGCTTTCCTTTATCTCCTAATCTGATCACGCCGTCATGACATCTCAGCTGTTAGGCCAGAGCTTACTGAAAATATTCCCATTGATTATAATAATATAATAAACATGTTAGTCCTCCTATATTGGTCCGGTTTTATATTTTCCAAATTTTGCTTTCGGTTGAAAGCTTTCTTCCATGCAGGGATAAACATGCGCCAACGCCATGCAATGGAACATGCACGAGACTTACTGTGGTAGTAGATTACTTAACCACCGTAACCAGAGAGAGAAAGAGAGGAGGAAGAGAGAGAGAAAGAGAGAGAGAGGTGCCCCTTCGGGACTAGCATATGGTTCTATTTTATTTCAATAATTCTCTTGCACGTAGGGGTCTTTAGCAGAGGGCGACCCGGTATTTCCAGCGTGATATCCCCTTTCCAAGCAAGATTTAGTTAATTAGGTACACGTTGACGTGTAGGTAAAAGCACCCTTGACAATTAGGAATCGAAATAAGAGCAATCCGTAGAGACACTGTCTGGACAAGCAGTTTCACATATAACACTATATGGAGTATGCCAGTATTCGTTAGTGTTGTTAGTTCAAAAGAATAAGACGTTGAAATTCCATTTAATCTTATTATTCATCTACATAAGTTAATCCAGTGAAACGTCTATTCATTAGTTTATCATTGAACAATTAGCCTAGAGAGAAGGCCTTCATGTCTCAAGTGAGACACGCCCATACTAAAAGCAGAAGCTGGCGGGTCGACTTTCAATGGAATTGTTCAGTGGGAGGTAATAGGTTGTAAGAAGGTTTGGAAATTCATGAAAACCTCGAGATTGACAAGGACGATTAGTAAAAACGTGAGGATCATATTAAAAACCTATTTGATGTTCATTCAACGAACTGTCAGGTATGACCCATGCGAACTGTTCGTGTTCAACATGTTGATTTGTTCGTATAGATTTAAATAGATTTCGTTAATAACTAGAATTTAAAGGGAACAACGCTCTGGTGGTTCGAAGCTAAATTATAATAATACTTCCAGTTTTCGAAGTTACAATATTTCCGGTTTGAAAAAAACTGGGGATAAAGCCTTATAATAGATGGTATCTGTAAACAGCCTTACCTTGTTTAAGAATAATCCTATTAACCCTAAAATACACTATTGGGCAGTTGAGAAGAATTCAAATTCAAACGTTTGAAGATAGCTATTGCATTGGAGGAATGCGAAAACAAGGCAGGTAATAGTGTTATTATTTCCGATGTGAAGGATTTATAAGTGTGGAATATAATGCGTATGATTGTATAATAGTGAGTTGACAATCTATTAAGCAAAAGACATAGAAATAAATATGTTTTGACTTTCTTGGAAAATGTGAAATTCCCGCTTTAAGAACTCTTTCATACAAAACGTCTGTGCTAAATTATTTCAAAACTCCTTCATACAAAACTCCCATGCTGATTCAGTTGAAAATGTGGTTCTGTAGCTAGAATAATTAAAAGCAATATGTAAAAATAATATTGTTATATATTTGGATGAAAAGGTGCTCTTTATATATTGACAATTTCATTCCAATTCCTGTTTTCTGGGCAAAGTTAAGAGTGGTTAAAGATGGAATGCGGATTGTTTATTATCGTAGAAACGGTACCTTACCAAGTATCGATTATCCATTTGATCCTTATATCTTAAAAGTTCGCGGGTTTTATAAATCCATTTAAACCTCGATGTTGTTCAAATCCATTTAGATCTAGTTGGTGTGCAAATGCATTTAAATCTATTGGGTGTGCAAATATATTCAAATTTCGCGGGTGTTCAAATCTATTTAGATCTCGCGGGTTTTCAAATCCATTTTAATCTCGCGGGTGTCCAAATGTATTTAAATTTCGCGGATGTTCCAATCCGTTCAATTCTCGGCCATCCGTACTACACACATAAATAAACCAATAAAGGGGTTAATTGGATTAGTGTATATTTAAATGTAGCAAGCGTGGAGTCGGGGACAAACCCCAACGAATGAAAATAATGTAAATATTGGAAACAAGCGGCTATGATTCGTTTTGATGGGAGTATTTATGCAAATGAAAATGGGTTGATTAGAAACAAAAACATATATGAGTGAATTGCCAGAGATTTGATTGTCTGATATTACCCTTGTTGAAAAACAATGAGCCGAAGCGAGAGCAGGTAAAATCGAGACTTCAACAGGCATTGCATTCTTGTATATTGTCTAGTTCGGTATTATGTATGCATTTATATACGGATAGAAGGTCAGATTCGCGCGCTGTTACCCACTCCCATTCATATAACCTGAATAAAAATATTCTTTATAAAAAAAAGCATTTATCATACATAATCTTAATTCTGGATAAAAGAAATTGTCATTTGTTTAAATATTCTAACTTGAACTTCAGTATAGACAAGAAACAACACCTGACTTTAATGTGTTATCGTGTAATTTGTTTTGGTTAAAATAAAATTCGTTTTTAAGAAAGATTGCGAATGTATTCACTCGAGACTATAAAGCTAAGTAGATTATGATCATTAATCATTCTACGTGACAGGTTTAATACGATTTTATACACGGGTTTAATAAAGTTTTATACCGAAGTAAATTGTAACATAATTACCAGTATGTAGAGTTAAATTCTGCATCTTACGCTCTTCCTACAGGTATATAACGCAATGCTTACAAACATGTAACGCAACGATTGCAGATATGTAACGCAATCGCCACGCATTAATTACGGAAACTTAACGCAATAGTTACATATATGTAACGCAAAAGTTACAGATATGTAACGCAATAATTACAGCTATGTAACGCAATAATTGCCGATATATACTATTCAAAAGAAGTAGGGGATATTTGATTTTGGGGGCATAATACTAAAATATGCAAATGACTACGAAAAAAGTCACTATAGAACCTAACAGAAGAAACATTTCCAGTTACATGTGACGCCCAAACGCACCAATAGCTACCGCATGGAATGCAGGTGATGCTTGGGATCATCATGGGGGTCCAACCCAAGATTTGCACGACTCTGACTTTGAATGGTACAGTCATTGTGGCATTGAATTCCAGGGTGGAAACATCAGTTTAATTGTTTTAGTGACCAGAAAACAAATTTTGATATGCGTCGGCTTACCCAAAATGAAAGGTTACGTGCCCTTGGCATGCTACAGATCGGCACAACACAGGCGGTTGTGGCGCGGACGATGAATATTTCTCAGTCTGTCATAAGCAGACTTTGGTCCAGATACCGTGATACACAATCTGTGCAGGACAGACCACGCTCAGGTCGACAACTCAAGCCCAGGATCGATTTATCCGTACCTTGGCCTTGAGAAATCGTGTCATCACAGCAAATCAGATCAGCGCTCGTCTTCAAACAGACACTGGTGTGAGAGTGAGTGGCCAGACGATTCGGAATCGACTGCATAGGGGTCCCCTTCGAGCCCGACGTCCTCGCGTGATCCCTTGTTTGAGAGATCATCACATTCAGGCAAGACGTGGTTGGTGTAGGGATCGTCAACACTGGGATAATCGACGCTGGAGCAATGTGATGTTTTCAGATGAGTCAAGGTTAACTGTTGATTTTTTGGACAGACGTAGGAGGGTGTGGCGTCGTCGAAACGAGCGCTTCCAAGACGTTAACGTCATTAGGCATGATCGATTTGGGGGTGGTTCTGTTATGGTGTGGGGAGGCATCACTGTTGCTGGAAGAACGGCTTTACATATTGTTGCAGGGCGTGTTACAGGCCAGTACTACCGGGACAACATCTTGGCAGTCCATGTTGTGCCGTTCGCACGACGTCATGGCCGCCGTTTCATCTTCCAGGATGACAACGCAAGATGTCACAGGGCCAGGATCGTTACAGGTTACCTCCAACAACAGAACATCACCACATTACCTTGGCCAGAACTGAGTCCCGACCTCTCCCCCATCGAGCATGTCTGGGACATGCTTGGACAGAGGTTACGTCGACGTCAACAACGTCCTGCCAATGTCCAAGAACTTGCTGCTGCGTTGCAACAGGAATGGGACAATCTGGACCAAAATGACCTTAGACGTCTCATTAGGAGTATGCCACGTCGGATCAATGCTTGTTTGGCAAACAGAGGAGGATTTACCCGTTACTTACTTTGTTGTGATGCTGTGGTAACTTTGCTGTTTGACCCCGGGTATCATTTTACCCTTATAATGGTCAGTCTGTGCCTTACTTAGTCTAACGATCATTTGGAATAAATCGATGAATGTGAACTTCATTTCATTTTGGCATTTGTTTCTTCGTCAGTTTCATTAGGTGACTTTAATAACACTTAAAAATCAAATATCCCCTACTTTTTTTGAAGAGTATATAACGCAATCATCACGCAATAATGGAAGATATGTAACGCAATAGTCAAACAATAATGACAGACATGCAACGCAATAATTACAGTACAGGGGAGGTTGATACCTCTCCAGTCCGTTTGAGTAAATGACACTTACTGTTGTAAGGTACAGGTCAATTTCATCAAGAACACAAGAGTTACGGATAAAAATCTAAATTGTTAACCCCATAGCGGTTTTCTTGAAACCCATTTTCTTTTTTTCTATGGTCGTATTTCTAGCATGTTGGTTTTGCTGAGTTTGGATGTGTGAGGATGCTGAGTTCTACTTTATTGTGAAGGTCAAGACATAAAAAGATCTGACCCTGTTGATTTATCTGATGTAATTTTGTATTCAAGAATGATATTCAACCCAATTATAACAACACATCGGAGAAAAAGTGACCTAAACTTGAATACATTGACTCGGTGCATCTTAACCCATGGTGAAACAACTTATCGACCTTCTGGGTAAATTGCGCCCTTTAGCCAAACATATTTGTATCCCCGCCATTTTATTCCGGGATGGTAATTTCTTTGTATAATCTTTTTTAATGATCATCATTTTCTTCAACTATGCGTGGAAGCAATTTTGGCAGCACATTATGAGTACTTCAGGGCAGTTTTTGTGGCAATAATGCAGGTAGCAGTTGGGATCTTTTTTTTCATTCTTTTACGCCAATGATGTAATGATTCAATCTGTTGTACACACACCTTCTTTCGCGGTTCATGTGTACTGTATGGTTTCATTTCTCAAAATAAACC
The DNA here is from genome assembly GCA_963678685.1 of Patella ulyssiponensis. Classification (NCBI taxonomy): domain Eukaryota; kingdom Metazoa; phylum Mollusca; class Gastropoda; family Patellidae; genus Patella; species Patella ulyssiponensis. The sequence goes on from OY783229.1 coordinate 83,092,534, forward strand.
ACAATTTCAGCATTAAAAGATTTGTCTGCTAAAACGTCAACATAAAATGATTTGGCTGCTTAAACATTATCAACATACAATGATTTGGCTGCTACAACATCCACATACAATGATGTCGCTGCTAAAACGTCAACACAAAATGATTTGTCCTTAAGGAAATACGATTGTCGTCAAAGTGAAAGCGGTGGTCTGATTTCAGTGATACTATTTGCTTATGGAATAACCAATTTGGCTTTTAATATAGATTTTGTATATGTCTTACTGTTTCCCTCGTCAAGAAAACAAACAATCGTTGTTTAATTACGTCGCGATGCTCATAAAACCGCCTCAGTTGTCCCGACTGAAAGATCTTCTCCATGATTTAATTCCTTCTTACTCAAGCATGCTCCACTGAGTCACCGGGCGTCTGATGTAGGCCATGGTAGCAGAATAATTGGGTATGGACTATTTAACACTATTCATTTAAAAATCTATCGGCATTACGATGAACAGATTTACATTCGTATATAGAGATCGATTGTAAATACTAGCCATTCAATATCCTGGGGATTTAACGAAATGAACAAATCATTTTCCACAAACAAACATGTCTGTGGATAAATTTAGCCATTTTGTCGCTATATCCGGCTAGATATCGAGGCCAAATATTCTATTCAGCAGCTAAACTCATCGACTCATCAAAAGATGAACGCACTGCCGCCGGCCTTAAAGTGCTGTATCGTGTCGAATAGAACCATTTGCTCCGTATCTTTCCTGACATAATGGACGCAATCAAACTAGACAATAAATCACAAGATTCCAACGTACCCAGTCGATATTAAGTCCATTTCAAAACGTAAGGGGATCATTTTAAAAACACGAGTATTGAATCATGATCTTACCAAAACGTATAAATGCTTTATTCACAATAAGATTTATGTGGCATCCTTCTAATGTTGCTATGTTATTTATAACGTCTTAACCAATAAAACATCAATATAACCTAGACTGGTGCTTCCGATCAAACGCTAACGTGTTCACAGAGCCAAAGAGTACAAAATTCAAAAAGCTTACTTTTTGTTATTAAAGACAGCATTGTTTACAAATGAAGGTTACGTGGTGGCTACAGTGCGAATGAACTAAAAATAAATCGGGTTTAACGTCCTACCTGGGCTAATGGAGGACGGGCATACGTCATACAGTGTGCTATGAGGGAAATTTTGGCCGGGCAGCGGCGCTACGGCCTACTCTTATATCGAATTCCAACTGCCAATGGATATTTTACGTGCACGCCAATGTGTACACGGGACCTCGGTTTTCGTCCATCTGAAGAACTAGACAGTTGTCCTTGCCAGACCCTCCGTTCTGCATAACTGACAAGGGGGAACCACGCCGGAAAATCGAGATGAACCTTCTCGAATGAAGATTACATGACGACATATGGACATAACGACGGTGTTAACGAATGAATATTACCTCGAGACATGACGACGGTGTTTACTAATGAAAGTAACGTCGCGACATGATGACGATGTTTACGAGTGGAGATTACGTCGCCACAACGAATGAAAATTACGTCGCGACATGACGACGGTGTTTACGAATGAAGATTTCGTCACGACATGACGAGACGGTGTTTACGAATGAACGTTATGTCGTGACGACGCTGTTTACGAAAAAAGATCACGTCGTAATCACAGTGTTAAGGAATAAAGATTGCGTCGTAAACAAGGTGTGCACGAATGCAGATTACTCAAAGTCGTATGTAATTGTATTTATAAATACTCAACAGAAATCAACACGTGGTAGATACAGTATTTGGGATATAGGATTACAACCGTAGTCCCGGGTACCCTCTGGTGTAAAGGAACCACTGACAGTTGAAATATAGAATAAAACCGCGCCGAACCGCTGTTATCCAGTGGTCAATTTCGTTGATATAACACTGTATGGCGTATGTCTGTCCTCGTTATCCCAGTCAGGTTGCTATACCAGATCAAACTTCAAGTTACATTATGGGAGATAAGATAAAGAGACGGCAGTTCTCACTATAATAGTTAAAAACTAGATAGTGTAAAGATAATTTGCAGAAAATTTCAGTCAAATTGATCCATTATTAGCCTAGAAAAAAGCGTTTGAAATATTCACATAGCCTCGGTCATCATTACTCAAATCATTAATATAAACAGCATAGTCTCGATTATCCACTTGATTGATTTAATTATCAACGGCCATTAAGCGGCATATAAGAATTTAATCCGCTAACATCGAAGGCTAGCCTTGACATCAAGAGTTTATTATGGTCTGGATATGTTAATTAATGTCTAATTGATTATTTAGATAACATCTCAGGCCTAAAGAAAGACCTGTAATAAGCAGATTTTGCTCTTGCATAATGCTATTTTAAACTAATTCTGTTTAGACAATAGTAATATTGTTGGCTTTTCGTTGTCAGTCAATAGCTGAGTGGATTGTCTCCGGGTGCGTTGCTCTCATCGGATGAAAATGGAATTCATCAGTATATTTACTCAAGACTTATAGTTCATGTCAGTTTACTTATATCGTTTATATTCATCAAATGTGAATATTGAACGGGAGTGAATCATGTTCGAACTGATATTAATTTTAAAGAGTCAACTTTCACAAAAGCGCCGCAGGACGAAGAACCAGCTCAATGGTCTTTGTTTATGTCAAATAAAACTTGACAGGTGTAATTCCATATATTTAACCATTTTTTATCCATTTAGGAAAAAAGAGATACGTGGATTTAATTGGAGGAAAGAACCTGTTGTTACTGCTGTTGGTAATCTCGAAGCTTTCAGGGGAGTCACGGTGGCTAAGTGGGTAAGACGCTGGCTTGCCAGCCTGGAGGTCGTGTTTTCGATTCCTGCATTAGAGGAAAAAATGAGGATTTTCCGACGTAGTTTAACCTTGTCCGTGATGCAGAGCGGGGGCCTGACAAAGACATAAGTGTAGGCAATAGTGTCGTTGCCTTGGCACAATTTCCCTCGTAGCACACTGTATTATACCCGTCGTCATTTGCCTAGTAGGGGCAGAACGGGGGGACACTAAACTTTCTTAAGTTTCAATTTTGCAGCTGGTCGGCCACCTCTGGCTTGCGGCTGTGGTTTCGATCTCTAGTGTGGGCGTATGTGGCATGGAAGTAGGGGCGCCTTCTCAACCTCGTGGGTTTCCTCCGGGCACTCTGGTTTCCTCCCACTGCTAAAGACCCCTACGCGTGAGCGAATGATTTAAATAAAACTAAAACCATATGTTAGTCCCAAAATGACCTAGTTTGTGTCGAGTGGACGTTAAACCCCATTTCTCTCTTTCTCTTTTCAATTTTGCAAGAAGAAGTTGGACGTTTTACGGTCATTAGAACGATGATATGCGAAGTAATCCACTAATCAAGGTTATGATGTCGACTTTAATCCCTTGTGGAATTGTATCATTATATTATGTATGCGCCAAATCTACCTATTACAGGATTTTATGGCTTCTAATGATATATAAAGTATTATGTAGACATGTACTGATATGTCAGGCATAAAATTAGATCTCTAGGCCAGCAGATGGCGCAGATGAACACATATTGATATACGAGATCGTCATGGGATGATTTATTCTAAAATGGGAAAGCGAGACTGACTCCCGCTCAGAATAAAGCCATTTGAATGAAATTTTCAATATATTATTTTGAATTATCAATTGTGGAACTATTATAGCAAGGAGGACCAGCTCTTTGTCTCAATCGTGTATACTGTATCTTTAAGACAGTCCAGGTAATTCTACCTGTTACAGTGTAAGGAAATGAAATCAAAGCCCTTGGTTTATTTAAGAATCAAGCGTCTGTAAGTGTAAGCTTTAGGTTTCATTGCATGATGTTCGCAACAAGTATTAAACCTCTTTCTGTGCCCCATCGTCTACAGACGACAGTGCGCAATACAAATCTACAATATGTTGGATGTTAAACACCGCCTTTGATCTTTAATTGTAGTATGGTTTGTCATGAACGATGTTAATACTATATTACCGGCGCTACAGAAAACTATTGACATGGTAATTATACGGTCTAATATAACACGGTAACATCCCTGGAAACAACTATACACTATCATATACAACATTTAAGAAATACAGAGACAGATTTTCTTTTAAATTAAGATTTTAGCTGATCTGTACATCATGAGACACTTTAATAAACACTCCTCCTTCTTCTCCCTCGTCTTCATTATTTGATTAGATTACATGGACGGCAATACGTGTATTATTTCCGGGTAATAAGCGACAATGGGCATGCTATTTTAGTACTGTAAATACCGTATTAAATGGCATTAACCCCAGGTCAGCCATTATAATAATGTAGTATGTAATACTGTAATACTAGGTAATCCGGTAATATCTGTATATTTAGACAAATTATTTACATCGACCAGCCGCTTATCTGTAAAATGTTGAAATGATGATAATACGGAGAGTCATTAGTCAATAGCAGATGCACCTAACCTGGGCTAATGGGGGACGGGCATGCTATGAGGGGAAATTTGCCCTGGTAGCAACGCTACGGCTAGAAATGGTTCCACTATTGCTGTCTTCCCGTCTTACTCCAGTCGCAGTAGTGGTTCCTTTGCGCAAGTTTTTTAGTCAAATGACTACAAAAAGTTTACTGGTCTATAGCTCGCTTAATTTACAAAACAGTACTGCACGTAGCTTAACATATAATAAATCAATTCTTATTGAAATAAAGGTGAGGCCTTACCGCATAATTATATGATTTGATGAAACCCATCTCCTGCGCGAAATTTCAACTGGCCGACCGTCATGGCCGCAAGTTGCGTAATACGTCATTAGGCCTACAACATAAACAGCGCTATGCAGAGAAAAACTGTTCGGTAACTATTTTAATGGTCCAGTCTTCACTATTTGTGATAGAATTACTTATTTTAATACAAACTGTAATGATGTGTGTTGACAGTTGTGCGTTTGAACCTATTCGAACTTGCGTAAGGGGTCTTAGACTGTACCAATTGTTACCTTAAACACAGTTTAAGGTAACAAGTATAGTTACTACGCTACGGCCTGCTCTTATATCGAATTCCAAATGTGTACAGGGAACCTCGGTTTTATGTCCCCTACCCCTGACTAGAGGAAATCACGCTTGAAAATCCCGATGAACTTTCCAGCGTCTTACCCACATAGCCCCCGTGGCTCACAGCTGTGTTATAAACCTTAAAGTTTGCAAACATATCTGGCATTTTGTAGTTGTTTAAATACTTCTACTTACGATGACCTAGCTGATCTCGATCTATTAGTTGAACACCACCCAAATAATTGATGTTGTTGACAGCTGAAACGATCAAGATTGGCGAGGTCGACGAACGTGGACGGTGTAATAATTGGTATATCATCAGGCACGATCAAATCATCATTGGGCGTACAAACAAATAATTCAGACTCAGTATTTACCAAATGTAACAAATAAAACAGATTTCGTTTATATCAAATCTACGTCACACCCACAACGGCGGAGTTTCAGGCTACTTGCCAACTTCTGTCTTTTATGTTGTCTCCCGTTCGGTTTTCCTAATCTGTTATACGCCCGACCTCTGCCCTTCATCACTGATTGTAGGAAAGTAGCTGTAAAATTCCATGCAGCTGTGTCGACAAACACCGGGACCTTGTGGTCAGTGGGCCAGCAAATGGGCCACCGGGACTCTAACCGCGGGTGTGGCGCAATTAGTTTAAATAATATTGTAAACGATTCAACATTGGTTGGGCCCTTTCATCTTGTTTGTTGTTGGGAGGGATGGCCGAGTTCGGTTATGTCATTGCGTTATGTGGCGTGGTTGCGATTCCAGTACATGACAAGAACTATAGTCACCTGACCCCTCCCCTCTCTCTCTCTCTCCCTTTCTCTCTCGTGCGCTCTACCAGTTCATATTTAGCATACGACATCACGTCATTATCTAATATTTCCATATTCTCAACATCTGGATAATGTTTCTAATGCTAGACAAGGAAATCAGCTAATGTTTCTTACGCTAGACTACCATTAATGTTTAGTTGTTATTTATGTTATTATACAATATTCAGAGTCGTATATCGAACTACACGCAATATTTCCCTGTATGCTAATGGCTAGATTATTTATCATTATTATATTAAATAGTTATACATATATATGATGGCTTGGGGGAATAGATGGCCGAATGGCTAGCGTACGCGCGCTGTATCACACGGCCTGCCATTGAGTCAACTGGCGTGGTTTCAAATCCTCGGTTGTACGTGGCAAGGAGTAGGGTCGCTTGTCCAACCCCTTGGGTTTTCTCTGGGCACTCCGGTTTCCTCCCACTGCTAAAGACCCCTACGCGCAAGCAAATTATTGAAATAAAATTAAAACCATATGTTTATAACGAAATGACCTAGTTTGTGTCGAGTGGGCGTTAAACCCCATTTCTCTCTATATATATGATGGCGTCGCTAAAGAGTCAATTTGATTAAACTATCGATCTATATTTCGTTTCGTTTTTCTAAACTTTTTATGGCCTACACTACATGAAAATCTGACAAGTTGTACGGAAAGATCATGCCAGAGCTTGTACGAGCAGTTTTTGACACTGTTACGTCAGACATTGATTAATCAATCAGCGTTGATGTTTCCGACTGTTTACCCACAGACCGTTTCATTGGCTGATCTCAAAACGCCGGTAACATAACAACTCCTCCCCAGATCTTAGTGCAGTACAGACTAATAAAACGGAATTTTGAACAATTAAAAACCGAAACGAAACAGAAGCTGTGCACTGTTGGGAAACACCCCCACACCCTGCACTAAAGAGTAAGACGTGTCTTATTATTAGAAATTAAGTAGTAGCATATTGTATTATTATATGAAATTGAATATTTACGATTGACTGATTTTTCTACGATAAACAGCACCAGATGTTCGAGTATAATTATCCGAATAACGTAGAATTATAATTACATGTACCTGATGTCGATCGGACGTGATTTGACGGAGCTTTTAGGCTGTTTTAGAAGCGCGTCGCACTCCCCCCTCACCAGTCTCCTAGAACAACACTGCGAGCACCCTCGGTATCTTCAGTGATATCGTTACGTTCTACTCCACTAATGTCTGGGTTAATTCACAGGGGAGACATATAGTCAAATTATGCGCCCTTGACATTGTGCTATTTTTATCCACCAATCGAGTGGGCGGAAGGGCAGGAAGTCGCATTTTATTAGAACCTAGGGTTTTGTGGTGAACATAAAGAATGACGCTAAGGCTGACACGTAGACTATGTTTTACTTGGTAGAATCAACCTACGATCAAGGGCAGATATTTGTGAATACCCGTAAATGAACCCAGGGTAGAGAGGGGATACCGAGGATGCACCACCGGTAGATGTTAGTTAGCAGTTTCTGGCCCTGAAAGGTACTCAGTTTTATCTTTATGCTAAATTCCCCACTGCCGTGCGATTTTTTTTACAACATTGTCCCTTTTGAGTCCAGGATCCGACAGGCATTGTAAATAAATAAGTGTTCCTAGATAGAGACTATAAGAAAGGTTGGGTGATAATTGTTTAATGCCTGATGAACGCGGGCCCCATCAATAAAACTTACAATACGCTATAATCTAAATAAAACAACACTGCCTTACATTTATATCTACGTCATATCTGGATTCTCACTAGGATGTAAATACACAGTTGCTTCAACAGTTTGTGAAACACATTTGACAGTCTATTTTACAATCTGTGAAACACATTCTACATTCTGTGAAACACATTTGACCTGTTTTTGAGTGACGTCTTTGTCACTACGGACCCGGGACTGTACAGCGCAGTGGACGCTTACGGCTATACTCCGGATTCATTTACTTTAGTTCAATTGTTCGTTTATTTGTGATTCATGCGCATGATGTACTGTCCGTGCAGTCCCCTACGCTTACTATTTAGAGAACTTTATAAAGTCTCTATATTGCAATACGGACGTCTGGTTTTGATGCCACGCTTTTACTTGAGACGGAGTAAGGGCTAAAGAATTCTACACACAAACGAATTACTGAAGTAGAATTGAACCATATGTTCCGAAATGACCTCTCTCTCTCTCTCTCTCTCTCTCTCGCTCGTTCTCTGTGGTTCAGAGAGATGGGATGGAAAGGAAAAACCGAGGTCTTGTTGGAATGTCCAATAGAGTAGCGACACAGTCAGTGCATAATGTCCCTCATAACGCACTGTGTGTGGTATCGCTCTCTCCCTCCTGTGAACAAATGAGCGTGCACGTGAAAGGTTCCTTGCCAGTTGGAATCCGAAATAAGAGTAGGCCGTAGCCCCGCTGCATGGGCAAAATGTCAGTCATATCACACTGCATGGCATATGCCCGTCTTCATTAGCCCAGTTTAGGAGCAAAACAGTACGACGTTAAACCCCATTCACTTCCTCTCTCGTCCTGCAATCACTAAATATACTCACATCAAACACAGGTTGTATTTATAGATTATTTCCGCCGGTCATCCATACTATATATTTATATGATAGACCCCAGATGTACAATGATGTAGATATTAATTACCAGAGGATCAGCTGGGTTGAGATGATGGTGTTCATCCAAAGCTATTTATAAACAACATCTTATGTATTGATAGTCTCTACAACTAACGTCATATCGTTTAACAGTCCAGTTTATTATCCCGGTCGGCAATTTATCTTCTGTGTGTGGAATAATGTACCTGGAATATGAGCGATGGATTTGGTGTGTTTGTTTCGACATGTGATTAAGTGTTAACACTCTGGTGTGGATTTAACATATTTTATTTTGTGATTAATTTGAACAGATCATAAATTTACAATATACTCTATGATATTGTTATGACTTGGATGGACATCAAGTTTTAATTGCAGTAATTTGATATATTAGTTTTTTGATTTTATAAGGATGCACTTCATGTTTACTGTCAAGACCTAGATGGATTTTAAGTTTTAAATATTTCAGTATTTGAATTTTTGAGTTGATGTAGATGTACGTTACGTTTAATTCCAAGACCTAGAAATATTTGATTCTTTACGTCATTGTGGCTGACTTCCAATGTTTAATCCATGTACACTGAATCATTAAAAGTGCATTTATATTATACAAACAGGTGCTTGTAAATCTCGGAATCTTTGTCGATAAAATGTTTGTGGTCATGGTGTGGCTTTGGATTACGTTAATACGAACCTCAATGGTGAAATATGTATACAATATCAATGATTTAAAAACGAATAAATTAACTGGACAATCTATATAAAGTATCAATGGTTTACAATTGAAAAACGTGACAATCTATATGGTTTACAAACGAATAACTGGACAATCTATATAAATAATTAACGGTTTACAAAGGAAAAACTGGACAATTTATGTAAAGTAGGGATGGTTTACAAACGAAATACTGGACAATCTATATTGATGGTTTACAAAGGATTAAATTAACAACATATTTGAATTTTATGCTTTAACAGGACTAACACGATAATTGCAGACAACCCTGAGATTTAAATTTGGATGTTATTGCACAACATTGTGTGAGGGAAACTGTAGTTATCTGAACTCCTGAAACGAGAAATGGTCTCAGAAAGAGTAATACTCTGCCTTGTGTACGGGACTCGGCACTACTAATAGTTAACTGAGTAAATGTGTCAGGTCTCATAAACTAGATCTCGAAGAAAGGAATAATATATTTGTAATTGTCATTTTAAAATTGAAAATGATATCCACAGTATTTTGTTCATTAGTAATCTGGTAAGTACCTTTAAATACTTAAGGGGGGTTGGGATAGCCTAGTGGTCTAGAGTGCCGCGCTCCGACCTCTAGCTGGCCGGTCACCTCTGGCTTGTGGCTGTGGTTTCGATCCCTGGTGTGAGCGTATGTGGCATGGAGATAGGGGCGCCCTCTCAACCCCGTGGGTTTCCTCCGGGAACTCCGGTTTCCTCCCACTGCTAAAGACCCCTACGCGCAAGCGAATTATTGAAATAAAATTGAAACCATATGTTAGTCCCAAAATGACCTAGTTTGTCTCGAGTGGACGTTAAACCCCATTTCTCTATTTCTCTTTAAATACTTAAAGATACATTATGTAAGATTTAGATAAAGAACTAGCCATTCTTGCTATAATAGTTCGAAAGTAGATGATGTAAAATGAATAATTTGAAAATGTCATTCAAATTACTCTATTGCAAGCGAAGATTAGCCTTTGAAGGTTTGACAGACGTGTGCAATTATTTCAATTAGCGTTCTGGTTGAACGAAGCTAAGTCTCGGTACTTCATATTTGATTAAATCAAAGTATCGCTGAACCGTTTTAATCTATTTAATATCGGAGAAATCTGATGCCATCCAGACTTGATTAAGACCTGGATCAGTTAATTAATGACTAATTAATACTTTAGAAAAGATTTCCAGCATACAGAAAGACGTGCAATAGGCAGATTTAAGCTCTTGCATAATACATATTTAACTAATGATTATTGGAGCGGTGTTAGGTTAGGTAAGAATTAGATAAAAAGCTGGCAGTTCTTATTATAATAGTGTAAATAATAGATAGCGACAGGTTAAATTACCTCACTCTGGTCCACACTGGCTCAGTGGGTAAGACGCCGACTCGGGTGTGTGATGCCTGCATTGGCAAAGCACATTCATCGGGTTTTCCGACGTGATTTCCCCTTGTAAGTGGTCCAGGACAGATGAACTGACAAGGACATAATATGTCTAGACGTTCAGATGGTACGAAAAACCGAAGTTCCGTGAATACATTGGCATGCATGCAAAAGATCCCTTCGCAGATGAAATTCGATAAAAGAGTATGCCATGGCGCCGCTGCCCGGGAACAATTTCTCTCATTGCACACTGTATGGCGTATGTCCATCTTCATTAGCCAAGTCGGAGCAGAACAGTAGGACGTTAAACCCATTTCATTTTGAACAACTGACGTTTTTAATTGTACATGATGTATTCTGGGGATTGTTTTATTTTATTTTGTGCAATTATTCTTAATCTATAAGGTAAGCCGCATATTTTAAACACTGAGAAATATTCATTGTCTGATTAATAAAACTATTAACGTCAATTTGCAAACTGCGTTTGTAATTCCATTTTAAGAAGCATGTATAACCAATTGGTTTCATGTCTTAGAGATTATTCAATATTTTAGAATTACGGAATATTTGTTATCCGTATTACTTCAGTCTGATTAAAACACAGATTTTATTCCGTTTCGCTTCCCAATACATGTTCTACCAATACAATGATCTGGAAGAATTCATGTGGGGAATTTTAGCCAATGAAACAGTCTGTTACTGTGAGTTTTTTGTGCCCTACAGGAACTGTGGGACGTCGCTCGTATGACCCTTGGCGCGACCTCCCAGATCTTTATGCAGTGTAGGCTATCGAAAGTAGAAAAAACGAAACGAAATATAGATTTGTATTTTTAATCAGATTCAATTATTATTAAACGAATTCGAAGGATGATTTCTGTTTAGCGTTATCCAATATGTGTGGGAACTTGTTGGTGAGTAATTAAACGTGACGTGTTATTCCACGCCTGTTTACAGTGATTACCGTAGCATACTTTGCAATTAGATAATTTCTCAGCGAATGTAACTTAAAAGAAACCGCTTATCAGGTTAATAGACTATATAAGATTGTTCCTTAATCCTTTTTGGATATTATTCTGAATTAAAATTTTATTTAAAAAAAAAGATAACAAAAACAGGTAAACAAATTAAGCATAAATACATTCTCTGTATTATGCGAAATTGTCCGAGGAAGAAGCATGCCTAATTTTTGAAAGAGCCTCCCCCCACCCCATTCTCCAAGAAAGATACATAGCTGTTGGGAACCGGATCGTGGTCTAGAAGTATGTCAAAAACAGCAGTACTGACCCAAGTCAAATTGAAATGCTTATAATTTCACAATTTGTCAAGATGGAAATCGATTAAGTTAATAGAGTGACTTAAAGCAATTATACATGATTACAAGTAACACTGTTTCAACTGTCAGATATTATCACAGTGTGCAATATGACGCAATTTCCTATTACGACGTAATTATTACCAGCACGCAATTAATGGATTGAAACATTTTGATTGGCTCAAAATATAGTTTCTGAAATATATATGACGCGTGCTTAATACAGATAACCTTGAATCGACTTTCGTTTCATTAGTTTCTATACGATCGGACGACGTGAAAGGAAATGACTCCTAAGAAAAGTCCGTATTATTCCCCATATGATTACACCGGAAGTTAATACATTATTAAGTTCCGAAGAAGTGGTTTCCCCGGCACAGATAGATTGCTTTTATTTTATATCACGTTCATAACCACGAGTCAAATAATGGATTTTATATAGTAGTATTTGTTTTCAAAGACACCCCCCCCCCATCTCCCATTCTTATTCTTTTAAAAGAAATACAACTATATGATGGCGGATGACCGAATGGTTAGCTCGTGCGCGCTATATTATAAGGTCTATCACTGAATCAACTCGCGTGGTTTCGATTCCACGGTTGTGCGTTACAAGAAGTAAATTCTCCTGTCCAACCTCGCGGACGTTAAACCCTTTCTTTAAGCGAAGGCCATGACGTACCGTATATTATTCAAGTGCCCAAGCCTTCTGTGTGTGTAAGGTATTAACCTACAGTAGATTTATTATTATTATCAGCATTACACATTTTACAGCGTACAAAAGGGGTCGGATGGCCAAATGGTCAGCGCGTATAAGGAGTGGGGTCGCCTGCTCAACCTCGTGGGTTTTGCCGGAACCTCCGGTTTCCTCCCACTGCTAAAGACCCCTACTCCTACGGGCAAGCGAATTATTGAAAATTGAATCATATGTTAGCCCGGAAATGACCTAATATGTATAGATTAGACGTTAAACCCCACTTCTCTATATCACACAATTACCGTATGAATATATGCCCATGTGCTCTTTTCAAAAACATATAAATATGACATTTACATGATAAAATGAGATAAAAAGGTGAATCTTAACACACTTACATGTAATTCAATTTGTTCTCGATAATCTCCCTGTTTTTTTCTAGAAATCTTGTACATAATCTGTTTTCAGAGAAGTGACAGCTTATATAGTTGATCAGGGTTCTCGACAACAATTCTCCAGTCTTGATTCATTGCGTTAACTTATAGAAAACCCTTCGGATTTCCCACGCTCGACCTTCACGTGGCGATGGTGTGGGTGTAACGGACAAGAAAAGTGCATACTTGTTCGGATCGGAAAAAATTACACCCTTGCCAATTCTAAAATCTCTAATATATAGAATATGGCTATCTCTAATATATAAAAATAAGAAATATGTATATTTGTCCCATCCGTTAATGGAATCTGGTGATCGATTGATGTAATGCACTTTAGATCATAAGGTCAAGTAGCTTGTCTTTAATACCAAGATTGTACGAGGTTAGGATTGTTTATTCATCTTCCTGTTTTATCTCCGGATTTTCACGTTTTCTCCCACTGGCAATGATCTCTAGCCACAAGAGAATAATTGAAATAAAATTGAACCAAATGTTTCAAAATGGCCTTGTGTATGTTTAATTGGACTATTATTGGCTGAGAGAAATGAAATGAAATGGGGTTAAGGACCTACTGTTCTACTCCTGGTGGGGCTATTGAAGACGAGCATACTCCATGCAGTGCAGCACAACTATAAGGCCTACTGTTATATTGAATTCCAACTGCTAAAGGATCTTTTACGTACATGTCGATGTATACACAGGACCTTGATTTTTCGTCTTATCCGAAACACTAGAGAGCCGTTCGTGCCAAGCCCTCCGTCAATAACAAGGTGAAACCACGTCGGAAAATCCCGATGGACTGCCTCGGCCAATACGGAGATAGCTCAGGGGGCCTACAGGCTAGCTATCCAGTGTCGTACCCACTTACCAACCATATGATGATGATATAAAACACAGTCAAGATAGTAAAATAGTTCAACAAAAAAACCTCAGATGAAATGGTCTGGTGTTCCTGTTGTTGCAGCCAATAAGTTCCGCTTGACAGGGATAAAATATTAAACCGGCACAGTTGCTATGACGATTACGTCATGACGACTATCTAGGGATACTGTGATATTTCTGGAATAATGGAAATAACTAAGCTCCATTTAACCCGTGGCCTTCCGTTTAGATGATTAAAACCCAGCTGAGACCGTTCAGGACATTTTTTTAAAGGAGCTAAATCGCTAAAATCTTTCAAATTGACACAAATGGGTCGCAACGTATATAATAATGTAATATGAATGTATAAACTGATTTACATTCAATTGGTTTCCGTTGTTATCAAATTTCAAATCAGTTATGTTCGGCGAAATACGCCAAAAGTCTTAATCGAATGTCAATTTGTGGTGACTTGTTATTCCAGTCTACCCCGATGGTATTTATAGCACATGCTCTCCATACGTTTGAAACGGCTTTTGGAATATGTGTAGCTTCCTTATTCGAGTCGACAGATAAGAAAAGCGTTGAAACGCATTATGGTACATGATTCGTGTACCAATGGTAAAATGTTTACTTTCATCTTAAATATTGGATCAGAAGCTCATCTTTTCCGGTAAGATTACAAAACAATTGACAAATATTTCGTGTTATCAGTGGGTGATATCGAGTTAGAGATTTAGCTACTTTAACTGTGTGTGTCCGTACGGTATGACAGTTTTATTTTGAATTCCGCCTGTCAAGAATTATTTTTGGAACACGCCAACGTGTTCGCGTGACCTTGCTTTTTGGGCAATCCCACAGGAATGCAGTGTTTGATCTTTTTGTTGCTATAATTAGAAATAAATCATTTAGTGACACTCTAATAACCTTAGTTCTTTATCAAAAATTTAACGCCCACTTTTTATCTGACTGATATCGCAGACTCTATATGTTCATGTGTTAGGCGTAACGTCCGCTTCCCACGCTGGTGGTGTCGCAGACTTTAACGTTGCCATACGATACGCCGAATGGTTAGTCTGTTATGGAGACAACTGTTGTGGTTTGGATTGCCAGCTTGTACGTGACAAGGAATAGGGTCACCTGTCTAACCTCGTGGGTTTGCTCGGGGTCCTACAATGCTATAAAGTCGCCCTACGCGCAAGCGAAATATTGAAATAAAATTGAACAATACGTTGCTCCCGAGTTGACTTAGTTTGGGTCGAGTGGACGTTATACCCCATCTCTCTCTTTCTCTCTATCCCTCTCTGTCTGTCCCTGTCTCTCTGTATCTCTCTCTCTCTCCTTTACGGGTTATCAAGTAAGTAACGGTTAAATATGGCGTGATCTAAAACAATATCAGCGGTTGACACGCGGTGGTAATAATTAATTTGTTATTTTCTTCTATTTTGAAATTTTTATACAACTAAAGTCAAAAACAAATATGTTTACACATGAATTATATATAAATATATTATTAATGCAATCTTTATTCACTTTAAAGCTTGAACAATTCTAAACAAACATCAATGTTAAAATAATTATACTAGTGAGGGCGACACCTTGATATGTTCTAACAATGAAAAGCTTCACTTATTAGCTTTAAACGTAAGCTTCCACCGACGAATACATCGCAGACAACTTATTTTATTATTATTTTCTCATCAGAACACACTTGGGTAATGAGCGGAAATCAAGCATACAATAATATTTTATAAAAACAAAAATACATTTTACAATTCTGACATGACAAAAGCTGTTTGGTCTTCCGTATCTTAGATTTGGATGGCTCACAAAACGTCACATGTACAAACGGCGTTTAACGGTTGGGCTTTATTTTTTTATTAAAACGACAGGATTTGTTTTCGGGGTTGAAAAAGGTCGATTTTAGTTTGATAAAGAGAGAATGGGATTGAACGTCCACTCGACACAAACTAGGTCATTTCGGGACTAACATTTCAATAATTGGCTTGCGCGTAGTCGTCTTTAGCGGTTAGAGGAACCAGGGGGATCGATGAAAACACGAGGCTGGGCGGACGTCTTTCCGCATTGTCACATACAAAACCGTTGAATCGAAACCACGCCACGCACACGCTACCCCCCCCCCCCCATCACTCAGCTTGATATAAGACAGCCAATACAATGAGCATTCGTCACACTGATATGCATCTGTTTCATCCGCTGAGAATAAATGTTTGTCTTGGATGATCGCCATTATTCAATTATTATTGTTTTGTAAATCGGATCTATTCCAGACCGTTTAATATCTGGCACACACACACACACGCCGAAAATCTAAATTCCTTTTAGATTCCATTAAATGGAAGCAGAATATATACTTTACAAATTCTCGGAGTATAGGACTTAAAATGTCGGTCAACTAGCTCCGTGTCTGTTCTCAACTGTAGACAGACGACCCAAGTTTCGTATGTAAGAGATGTAGACCACCTATAACCAATTCACTTCTCCTTTCAAAAGTTTGAAAAAAAAGGTGTTGTATCGATCATATCTGAGTAACCGATAACATTCACATAATCTATAATATATACATAGCCTATATTTACAAAGTCATAACGATTCCGAAATAAAATATATTTAATAACGTTTTACTTTCTCAATAGATCGATTCAGAATTAAGTCTTAAAGACACGGACTTTATAGAATTTAACATTTCTAGAATACCTATTAACAAAGGCGTGAAGAGGTCATTGAGAATGTAAGCAAACACAAGAACTCCCTGTAACAACTTGTAATAGAGAGACGAACGTCTAATTCACAAGCGGTTAATCGAATAATGAACAAGGGACGCAACTCCTTCGAACAGTGAATAAGATTATTGATGTTCTGAAGATGTTGTTATTGAACTTGTTTTCATGTCACAGGAATTTACAGTGAAGTGTTATACAATCTTGAGACGACAGGACAAGCTTCTGGAGCTCTTGAAAAAAGAATAGTTATTCGATTTTCCATCTTGTAAAGTTAATTATAATGTGAAATAGTATCCATTATTCAGGTTATAGAGACCATGTGAACCATTGTCCATTATACAGCCTATAGAGGACACGTGCTCGCTGTCGACATACATATTCTTGCTTAACAATAAATAAATATTTATATTTATATCTTACAAAAAGAGCAACAACAATCACCGAAAGATAAGTCATTAACATTAAAATAATTGAGTGGGGTCATGTGTCAAAAATGAAACAGGGGAGGGTTTATATCACGTGTGTTCTAGACCCCACCCCTTCTTATTAATTGGTAGACTTTGTTATATTCATAAGGTCTGCCCGCGAGTCTTATCTCAAAGAGCTCGACACCATACACAACCAAGGACTTAGAATCAGTTTAGGAGCCTTTCGTACATCTCCAGTGGACAGTTTATACGTCGAGGCGCATGAGCCCTCACTGCACAACAGACGTGATAAGCTGGCCCTGCAGTATGCTACGAAAATAGCATCTTTACCAAATCAAATTTCATTTAACACCATATTTAGACCCTATCATGAGCATTTATATATGCTCAAGACTAAAGTCATTCCTCCATTCGGTATTCGCATACAACCCCTTTTGTCTGAGGCTGGTATCAGCCTTGACAGTATTGCGAATACCCCTTTCTTTAGGACTCCACCGTGGGCTGTATCTCCCCCAAAGATCGATTTCGATCTTACTCGGCATAAAAAGAGAGATACTAGCTCCTCGGTTTTTCAGTCTCTCTTTAGAGAGCTAAGGTCTAAATATGGTGTTTATGCTCCAATATATACAGATGGTTCGAAAGATGACGATCGGGTAGCTTCGGCTACCGTGACACCATCCGAGACCATTTCTGTCCGCCTCCCACCTGCTGCTTCCATATTCACAGCTGAACTTCAGGCCATTCTGCACGCTTTGGAGTTCATACACTCATTTCATCAACAACAGCACATTATCTTCACTGATTCTTTGTCCTCACTTCAAGCAATTTACAATAAAAAGCTTGAACACCCATTAGTAGCAGATGTTTATCGTCTGCTACTATCTTACGAGCTTTCAAGCAAAGACATCGTCTTTTGCTGGCTCCCCAGTCACGTTGATATAAGGGGGAATGATCAAGCAGATTTTGCTGCCAAAGCTGCTTTAGATCTCCCCCTATCACCAATTTTAATACCATATCAAGATTTTAAATCATCGATTAATCATTTTATTTATGGCCGCTGGCAACGGTCTTGGGATCTTGCAGGCACAAACAAACTTCATCATATTAAGCCTCTGTTAGGAGACTGGCCAAGCTCCTATAGAACTAACAGGAGGGATGAAGTTGTTTTGTGTCGCTCTCGTATTGGTCATACCTTTTTAACACACTTTTTCATTTTGAAACGAGAGCCCCAACCAGAATGTCAACACTGTCATGTTCCTTTGACAGCTATATTTTCTGTGATACTTGTTTTTATTTACATATATAAATACATCCCTGTGATATTGTTTTAATTTGTCTCGGTAATTTCATCATGTTTGGCACAATATGGCCCGGTTGGAGCTGACGTGCCATTAAACAACATTTCATTCATTCATGCATTATATTCATAAAAATACAGCGATGCTAAGGTGGCTTCAGGAGTAATTTACATGGTTAATGCCTGTGTTAAATCGCCTTTCATAAATCGGAGTCGCTGTTGCGTGAGTAAGGCGCTGGCTAGTTGGCATGAACGTATCCGTTTCATTCCCTAGCTCCTCGGGAATTACTGAGAGTGTTTCCGTTGTATGTGATGCGACTGACAAGTTGCTCGAATAGTACAAAAAAACAATTCCCATATACACATTGGTGCGCACGTAAAAGAACAAATAACTGTTAAAATTCGACAGAAAAGTAGGACGAAGCGCCAATGTTCGGGCAAAATGTAACACATTTTACATCGTTTTCCTGTTTACATTTGTCCAGTTGGTGCAACACAGTATGACGATAAACTCTATTTAACTTTATTTCATTTCATCTCTTCGATAAATCATGTTTAGATTGTAAAATGGACGCCGATGGTGACATGAAGTTATCCTCGGATGCTGGATAAATAAACTACTTATGATATAAAATATGGCCTTACACGTGAAATACAATTTATTCTGTCCATGTCTGTCTGTATAATCACCATTAGCAACGATATAAGACACATTTAAGAGTTATACGTCACATCAACTGTAATAAAAGATGTTTTATATTGAAATCAAAACTCATTTTCGGTTTTCATCAAAATCAAACGCATTTTAATGTCGCATATCTATATTTTTTTAATTTTAATTTTGATCTTACAGTATTCGTATTATGTTCATCCATATATTACAGGGTTTTACATACAGCATTTGGGGCTTAGTGGGTAAGACGCGGACTCGCTAGCCTGGGGGTCGGGTCTTCGATCCAGGCATTGGCCGAGAAAGTTCATCCAGATTTTCCGGCGTGGTTTCCCCTTGTCAGTGATGCAGGATAGAGGGCCTGGCAAGGACAGCGGTCTAGTCGTTCTGATGGGACGGAAAACCGAGGTCCCGCGTACACATTGACGTGCACGTAAAAGATCCCTTGGCAGTTGGAATTCGATATAAGATTATGCTGTAGCGCCGCTGCCCGGGCAAAATTCCCCTTCATGCATTTTACAGGTTTTACAGCGGCGTTTTACATAAAATTTATATATCGCAAATAATATATTGTTATAAAATCAAAAAAGCGTCTAGCTCTTAGGACAGGATGAAAACAGAAGTCTTGTTATGCACACGGGCAAGTAATAAATACCTTGACAGTTCGTCTTCGAAAATCGTGCAAGGAAGCGCCACTGCGCTCACAACATGTCAGCCATCATACGCTGTAATCTGTATAGCGCAGACACGTAGAACGTGAACCTCAATTTCTTTGTTTGGATGGTCGAATGTTTAGCGTGCGCGCGTTGTATCATTCGGCCTGCCATTGATTCAACTGGCGTGGTTTCGAATCCCCAGTTGTACGTGGCAAGGAGTAGGGTCGCCTGTCCAGCCTCGTGGCTTTTCTCCGGGTACTCCGGTTTCCTCACACTGCTTAAGACCTCTACGCACAAGCGAATTATTAAAATAATATTAAAATATGTTAGTCCCGAAATGACCTAGTTTGTGTCGAGTGGACGTTAAACCCCATTTCTCTCTCTCCCTTTTCACCGTTATGTATAAATTAGCATCATTCAGTGGTCTGTATCCGGATCACCAGATAACAATCCGTTTTAAGCATGAAAGTCCAGTCTAGTACAAAAAAGGTCATTTTTCAATATAATTAGGAATATATGTGAAAAGGCTATTCGTATGCTAACGTGTACCTAAATGTGACTTATGTTTATTTCGTCTTAATTGAAGATCACGGTTTCACAGACTCATAAAACACATGTACATCAGCTTTTATACGCTTATGATGTCCACAAATGTCGGACTTTGCTGTCTGAGTAGAATATATGGATCCTTAAACACGCAACATTCTCTGTTGATATTTCAAAGATTCCCTTATTCTGTGGTGTGTTCTGTGGTTATCGAAGACATTTTTATTAACTTAGCGCGCGCATTGGTCTTTCCTGCGCGAGGTTCAGAACGCGTCCCTATCTCCAAACCCAATACACTCACACCAGGGATCGAAATTACAGAGACAAGCCAGAGGTGAGCGGCCAGCTAGAGGTCGAAGCGCGCCACTCTAGATCACTAGTCCATCCCAGCACCTTGTGGAAGTACACCGCTGTGTCCAAAGCCATTAACAGGTATAAAATATATTTTAACCTCCAAACTTGTACCAATAAGGGGGGTTGGGTGGCCGAATAGTTAGCACGTAAGGTCTGTCATTGAGTCAGCTGGCATGGTTTCGATTTCCCGGGTGTACGTGACAAGGAGAAGGGTCGCCTGTCCAACCTCGTGGTTTTTCTCCTGGCTACCCGGTTTGCCCCCACTGCTAAATACCGCTACGCACAAGCGAATTATTAAAATAATATTAAATCATATGTTAGTTTCGAAATGACCTAATTTGTGTCGAATGTGCGTTAACCCCAATTCTCCCCCTCTCTCGTTCTCTCTCTAAACCAATAAATTTTATATTGCATTGAACAACTCCGTTTTAAAGGTAGGCCCTAAGCGCATATTTTTGTCAGGCGGCCTGTTATAAAATGTCCTTATTTGGAAGGGAGCACTATGACCACTGCACCAATCAATCCGAAATACTTTTAACAATTGATTTGATCATATTCATTCTATAGTCATTGAACGAATCGGCCCAGTTCTTCCCCGGGTGTGTATCCCGGATGAATCGCCAATGAAAGAATCTGTCCAGCGTGTTCCCTGAGGTGTATACTATGGACGAATGAATGTATATAAAGTGAATATATATCATGAACAAATTACAGCCGGATTCCCAGAGATATAACAACTTCCAGCCGCTATTCGGAAAGTGACTTCTATAACCCAGCGTAAATTGATGGCCGCCTTTGTTTCTCCGAGTGCACCTTGTCGTACGTCTTGTGTAAGGATCGGTCCGATGAGTGACAGGCGGCTGTCGGTCTGATCGTAATTAACATCAATCTCGCGTGAGACTCAGACATTCGCCAGCTCTTTCATTTTATGCTCGACGACTTTCCGTTATTGAAACTATTATTGAAAGGATTGGTGTAGAGAGATGAAGACGAGTTATCGATAGAATAGGTGTCGAGAGAGAGAAGAATTCTGATGCTTGATTACATTCTGATCAACCTACTTATATCGATTATATAATAACATAATATTATCAATATAAACCAATATAATATACCAATGAATGAATGACGACGTCTTCTGTATAAAATCACTAATCAAACGGGAAAAATGTGAATTATCTCCCTTGGGTGGTTTAATCAATGGCTTCTTACTGGTGAACTGGATTGACGTGGATCGAAAGATTTCACAGACGGTCAGATCCATTGAGAAAGAGACAAGTCTCTGTCGATGAATGACAACATTGACTGCATCTCATCCAGTTGTATTTCATCTGAGGATTTTACAGACGGTGTGTGACATTCACTGACTATCGCTGATTATAAAATTCGATCGTTATCCCATTTGTGCATGTGATATTGTTTGGAGAATTTGAATGAAGTCTGTTGATGTCATAAAGCGGTTAGCCATCTTTATATTGTCAAGTTTGAAACTTTCCACCGTAGTGATCCTCGATTTCTTTGATTAGACACGTTATCCCTCACTGCTTACCGCCAACTTAATCTCCCGTTACCCCTTTCCCTCGCTGCTAAACCCCAAATTATCCCATTCCCTCGCTGCTTACCCCCCAATTATCCCATTCAATCGCTGCTTACCCCCCCCCCCCCCCAATTATCCCTTTCCCTTACTGCTTACCCTCAACTTAATCTCCGGTTATCAACTAAAGGCCATATTATCATGTTACATATACACATAATATTGTGGTAGAGTGGTTCAGAGACACAGTATTTGTCCTTATAAAAACTGACCCGCTTATCTGTGTGATTGCTCCGTCGAGAAATCTTCTGACGTGAGCAGAAGTTAGCGCCGCGCACGTGGTTTAGGAAGTCGCAGCAAATATACGTCACATGAGGTATTTTTACAAACATGTATTGGTATATAACGCCGAGTAAAAAATACACTCATTACGGGCTTCGACTTACGTGTTTATTTAATAGCGAACGTGAGCAAAAATTTCGATTTCACTCCTTGATTTGATTTTTGATTTTGGTGATTTAAATACAGAGCTAGCTATAATAGCTTCGTTTCATTTCTAACTTTCAAGTAGGTGAAAGCGCCCAGATAAATTCACTACAACCTTTCGAGATTTACTTTTATTAAGTGGCTGCATTCTTGGTTTACGCTGGCGACTATTGTGGTTAGGAAATAAATATTTGTTAGCTCTAAATACGCAGAACTATTTGAGACCGGAAAATAACCGAAACAAACTTTTTATTTGTAGTCTTTATTTTCCAGACCCTTTTCGGTAACATGGTGTAAATTATTTTTATAATCATAGTATATTATCTAACCATCCTGTAGCCATAGGCTTTGATCGACGGACTTATTTTTTTCTAGATTTGAGACTGAGCCCTGCAAGATATCGTCCACGGATGATTTGCTATCCAGCATTGGATTGGACAAGTACCCCTATGATTTGGGAACTAGTAACAAACTACCTATGACAAAAATCACAAATAGGCTTTATGCTAGACAAATGTTAATAAATTCCCGACAACTTCGGAGGATCGGTCTATCATGACTGCTTTACATGACGACTGTGTGACTTTTGGTGACAAATACATTCAAAATAGACTGGTCAGACTGACGACAAAGACTAGGAAGGTGAGTAAAAGTAAGGTTAAGTCCACTAAAATGTATGAAATCATACGATGATTTTCTTGACACCCCATTTTTTCCGTGATAGTTTACGTTACTCCATCGACTGTGTGACTTTTGGTGACAAATACATTCAAAATAGACTGGTCAGACTGACGACAAAGACTAGGAAGGTGAGTAAAAGTAAGGTTAAGTCCACTAAAATGTATGAAATCATACGATGATTTTCTTGACACCCCATTTTTTCCGTGATAGTTTACGTTACTCCATCGACAGACACAAGTGAAATTAATTTAATAAACAGAGAGACTCGGACATCTGCCGATGCGACCTTAACTGATTTAGATAGAAAGAAAAGTATTTGCGGCGATTGTCATAAAAGCACAATCACCAAGTTTAAAAAAAAATCAACTTCATGATTCGCATGAAGGCTAATAATTAAATTAAAAACCAATGGGCAGGTAAAAAGAATGGTTGCAAGTCCAAACCTTTTTAGATGAACGAAGGAATTTAGTATGATGTCAAAAATCAAAGATACACAGCAGAATGCCATAATTTGGTCATGAAACTTAAAAATCTAAACGTTTCCAATGGTAACGTAGCAGTGGTTATAACCGCATGTTTGGCTCTCGCGGAAAAAAAAATATAATTACACACCATCAAAATCTACAGTTAAAAGAAAAACATGTGAGCGCGTCGGTGTCCACATGTTTAGGAAACCTTGAAGTCGGCGAAAAATACCACCCTTTATAGGCCTACAGACGAAACTACAAAATTTGGCTCTAAATTCGGTACATACGCAATAATCGCTGGCTCGGCGCACACGCCACTTACCCAGCAATGTGGGTTTTTTTTCATACCAAACATCATGCAGTACAAAATATTTATTTATCTGAGGGACAAAAAATAAAGTCTTAAATTAATAGTTTTATTGGGGTGTTTATCCCTCTCTCTCACTCCCCGTATTACATGACATTATATTTTCCTCGTACTTTACCCGGCAATTTATTTTTCATAACAAACATCGTACTGCACAATATAATATTTAGTTATCTTTGAGATAAACATTAAAATGTTGCATTATTAGATTTATAGACCCCTCTCTCTCCCTCGCTCCCTCTGTATAACATGCCGTTATAAATAGGCCAGTGTCTGGGTTTAAATAAGTAAACGCACTGTTCATTTTAATATATGTATGAGGCTAATCTTGAAATAATTCATGTCAAATGCCGATCTTTTCATCTCCAGCTTAACATGTATTTTAATTTCTACTGAGGCATTATAAACACAGTTAATATAAAGACATTTGAAGGCGCGGGTTTACTGTTAAAACAACGAAGCGTTCGCGCATGCGTACATATGTCAAATCCAATCGTCTCATAGAGTGTATTCGGTTACTTTGCAGTATGGAAATAAACGATATTTTCCGACTGTGATCAAGTTATTTCGTTTCCGGGACGTGCGTAGCTTGGAGCATAGTTTTTTTAGTAAAACCAAGGGACATAGCTCTTATTCTCACTAAGAGATAGCTCCTTTGATTATGGAAGCCGGGAAGATTTTGAGCCATTTATAATATATGTCCAAATGATTATATATCCTCAAAATTCAGAAGTGGCCAGACTTCCATTGTTGATCAATGAAGTTTTTATAGTAAGTCTTATCATATAATGTCTTTACTGTCCCGAAATAGTGTCTGTTTGTTATAAAACATTTTTAGCCTGAACCACTCTAATTGTGGCCAATCACGAATTCTTAAAATTATGCATTTTATTGGCCCACACCGGGGTCGACCCTGTTAGTGAGCTAACACTTTGCTCACTCAGCCATCTTTGTGCTCACCCAGCCATAGCCTTCCTCAACCAACTACTGCTTTGTTCATCCAGCTACTAAGTTAACCAGCCGACCAGCCACCAAGGCATTATTGAGTCACCCCTATTAGCCTGGTCTATTAATTAAATTGATATAATTTATTCGCTCTATCCCTATAAAAACCATGCGCATGCCCGTGCGTACATGTATCATGCGTAATGCATTATGAAAGGTCCGCCCATCCGGAACAGAACAGTAGGACGTTAAACCCCATTTCATTTCATTTATAAAGAGTCCACATCTCAGAAACATATTGACAAATTGGCTTCAGAAATCAATATCAATATCACTGAAGATTCCCAACCTACCTACCAAGCTGAATACATAGACCAATTAATATCTACAAACAAATTACCCAGCATGAACCCTCAGTGTGTATATCGCTTTTTATCACCCAATATCTTATTTGACAGTAGATATCGCTTGTATGATAAATTACATAATCTACTGCGATATCTCCTTAGGAGATATCGCTTTACATGAATTTGATTGGCCAATCAAAAAGGAACTACTTTCTTTTATTTTAAAGAAACCACTTATTTTAAATAAAAGTGACTTTTTTTTTTGTTAAAAAGAAACTGTTTTTATTTAATTGACTTTGAAGGAAATACTGGGTCAATATATAGGACTTTGCGATAGCTAAACTGCAGTCAAAAAACTGATATATCACTACGCAGTAATGAAATTAGATCCAGTACAGGTGAAATCTATACCAAAGAATTATATTTATTTATTTCTGCATGTAAGAAAGGATTGGGTGATAAATAAAATCTCCAACTCGTGTTTTTTGATATCAAAAAATATCAACACTCGTTGATAAAGTAAAAAAAACTCGGCAGAGCCTCGTTTTTTTTACATTATCAACTTGTGTTGATATTTTTTGATATCAAAAAACACTCGTAGGAGATTCTCTATATATACCTAAGTAGAACGAACTTAAAACTCGAGAACTCTTTGATCTGTGTCTGACATCGTTCAAAATGTCGTGTGTATATCGCTTTGGATAGAACCAACTTAAAACTCGAGAACTCTTTGATCTGGGTTTGACATCGTTCAATATGTCATTAGATGAAACGTACTAAATGGCACCTTCCTGTGTCGAGAGAGAAGCCAAAGCTAAAAGTATAAGTAATCACGCCGACGCGCGAACACAACGATTGTCAGAGGTTAAGTAAACACGCTCGAACAAAACAAGTGACAGAGACTATATTGGGCAGATCGAAATGACACATTGACGCAGAGTAATTCATTCTGAAACTTCCGAATAAGGTTTGGTTCAATTAAGGCAGAGTCTCTAAACCGTTTTTTGTTTGTTTTTTTTTTGCCAACGGCACATCTTGGAACACATGAAAAAATAGCGGCACACCTGGCTAAATATATTTGAAAAGTATTTGAATTTTGCAAAATAACCGTAGACACAGACTAGTCATAGACACGTAGAATGACTCGAACTAAATAAAGAAATGCGCATACTCAATGGGATCACGTTCAAAATTTCGCTGCACATTTGTTGAGAATCACTGGTTTAGTTAAGGTTTGTGTGCGTAGGTCAGTGATTCTCAACCATTTTTGCCATCGGCACATCTTGGAACACATGAAAAAGTAGCTAAGAAAATAAGAAAAATGTTTGAAATTTGCAAAATAAGAAGTCATAGACGGCATTCAACCGTAGACACAGATTAGTCATGGACACATAGAATGACTCAAACTAAATAAAGAAATGCGCATACTCAAAGGGATCACGTTCAAAATTTCGCGGCACATTTGTTGAGAATCATTGGTTAAGGTATGTGTGCGTGGGGGTGGGGTGGACTGGCATCAATTAACCTTACATCTATATTTTCAAGAAGTAGGACCATCTGTCCCACCCAATGGGCTTCTCCCGTTGCCCTCATACCCATTGGTAAAGACCCCTTCTCCCAAGCGAATCATCAAATACATTTTTAGGTTAACAGTTCGGTAAACGCCTTACAATTAATTCATAACTAAATTTGTGTTAATCCGGACGTGGTTGCTTAGTTTACTTGGAGTGAGCGTTCACAGCCCTCATCCCGTCGTCTCAGACGACTTTTGAGATTTGCTTTCTGCAGACGTCGATTGATGTGCGACCTCGTGAGATTGTTTAACCCAGTCATGTAAGGATAGTGTTTAACTGCTGAATTCATCATCTTTATACATGTAAATGAAATTCTCCCAATAAAATATTATACAGTAGATTAAAGCTGCTGGAAGTAGACATCGTAAAAATACAGTCGAGATAGACATCGCGGCTGTTCAACACTTATATGATTCGAATAACAAGTTTCAACTTATAAGAGAAACCAAATCTTCTCAAATTAAATTAACCGGAATATTTGTACAGCGAATAGACAGCAATAATCAGTTTTAACACTTAAAAAAATTCTAGAAAATTTAAAAGATTGCATTTTGACACCTGAATGTGCTATACATCGTCTTTTCCGTCAGAGAAGGCATGTATAATCATATTGTCTTCGATCCCAATTTCAAATTTCACAGTTATTATTTTCTTTTTCATCAGGAAAATGGCAATATTTTTGTCATTGAATTTAATTATTTACGGCGAAAGATGATTACTAGTATAGTATCAGGCCTACACACGAGTTTTCATAATTTCATTTAAATATACCATCTTGTTCAAGAGACGGGTGTATGATGTTATGGCTTTTCACGAAACCATAACCTATCCAATGTGGAGGAGGGGGGGGGGTCACAGAGCTAGATAAAACTAGTTCATTTCGGCATGGTATATTCTAGAGACAAACATTTCGATTCTCCCCCAAGGTTGTTGTACACTTGATAGGCAACATGGACAACAAGAGATTCAATTATTGGTTTAATGAGACGTATAATACTATATAAATCTGCACGGACCAGCTCTTGTATCCACTTCAACATGTTTATTTCTCCAAAGACACGAATTGTTCAATCTAAATATTGCATATTCACCACCGTGTGAATAATACTGCTTGTGGGTAACTGGACATTAGTTTATAATGTGCACTTGATATCACAAAAGCCTCAGTAACCGATGGAGTTATTCATAGGCGTACGAGCAACCTTCCCCCCTACTCTAGGAAAAGCTGACTTTTCGGGCAGACGGGTAAAGTGAAAAAAACATATTTCATCTACTTGGCAAAATAAAGTTCCCGAAATCTACTAAAACACTCATTTTACGGGCTGGAATAGTCGTAAACCGCGTTTGCGGCCGTCAAATATTTTCTTGGGGGATCCATACAAGGTCAGCTCCGCTTCTTCGCCTGTGGAAGAAAACCAACGCGGCTGTCTGTAAACCTGATTTTTTTTCGGCCATTTCTAGTTTTGGTCCCCTAACTCCTATGGAGTTATTTACAAAGGTCTCAGCAGACTCGAGCAGTCAACAGTTCCGTAGTTTAACAGAAGAACTGTCACTTCGGTGGAACTGGAAGAAAATTAAAGCTCTTTCACACATACAGAATACTTAGCTAGTATACATTAGTTCCCGTGGTGACAGAAATACGGATCAAGGCCATCTATAGTCTGGTTAATGGTTCCTTTTAGATCTATTGTTTGTCTGTTTCCCTTAGATGTCGTTGGCGGTCAGATCACGTGAATCAGTCAACTTAATTGATCAATCCGATTATCGGTGAGAAACGACATCGAAAGTAGACTATAAACGTGACAAAATCATTTGTTAATGGAACAAAATTTGAAGTTATGCATTATGTCATATTTGAAACTTTGTCCATTGTCCACGAATCAGTCCACTGGAAATTCAAATATGTAAACGAAAATGGACAAAGTTTGTTCATAGCTGAAAGTTCTCGCTATAATAGGTAAAAAAAAATTGATAGTGAAAACAAAATAATTATGCTGAAAATGTTCGTCAACTTGATTAAATTTGAATCGTGATATATCGCAGAATAATGATGGCATCGAGGGTTAATTATGGTCTTGTTATGTTAATAAATGTCTAATGAATAGTTTATATAACATTTAAGGCTTAATGAAAGAACTGCAATAGGCTGTTACAGCTCTTGATTAGGGCATGTTTAATCACGATGTTTTCGATTAAAGACTTTCTCGTGATCACAGATTTTACTACTAGGCATTGCGTCGTAATCACAGCGTTAAATTCAAATCATGTCCACAGTTCACATCGAATAATAGTGGACGAAATACAGCTGCTGGGGCTAAATTCTACCCTGACATTGCACACATAGTCGTTGAAATCAGATTTGCTCTAAAACAAAATCGACTTAAAGTTGACTAGATGTCAAGCGACATTCTATTTTCGTCGGGTTTGAGTAAGATATGTCTAGTAATAATACCAATCCTTGATGAAATTGGACAAATATTTGTTGTTTGGATTTACTCAACCCACGGTTACAATCAGTCAATGATCTGGTGGGTTTATACACGTTCCGATTGCTACGAAATGAAATGAAATGAAATGGGGTTTAACGTCCTACCATTCTGCTCCGAACTAGCCATACAGTGTGCTATGAGGGAAATTTTGCTTGGGCAGCGGCGCTATTACCTACTCTTATATCGAATTCCAACTGTCAAAGGGTCTTTTACGTGGACGGCAATGTGTACAAGGGACCTTTGTTTTTCGTCCCATCCGAAGGACTGACCACAATATATAGCAAGACCTGATTTGATTAATTCAAATTTATCCAGGATTAAAACCACGATTCCAACCATAACGTCTAATGCGGTACTGGATTTTGTCGAGTAACATGGCAGTCGGTGATCACCAGGGCGAGTTTAAGGGGAGGCAACTACAATAAATACAGCACTTCCGATGGCTCAGACTAGTACGGTAATTATATGTCCATTGACTTCAATATTACATGGCTGTAACATAACAGGCTGTAGATTTGTGCTCAACATTCCATTAGTTCCAATCTTTAGGGGCACAATGGGGACCATATTTGACCCCATTTCTCCAATTCTAAACCAAAAAGTCAACCCAAAAATGCTGGAAGAGGGGAAAATTTGTCTATTTATAACTCGCACCACAATCGTGGACATAAGAGGAAATAATTACTTAATTCACTTAAAATATCGCGTGGCATCAGGAGACAATAATGGTTTTAACTACACAAACTTCAAGGTTATATGTTGTCTATGTGAAGTATCCAAATTAGAAATCATGAAGAAATAAGCACACCCTGTCTCTTGCGTGGCATGCATCATTAATTAATTAGTATTACATACATTTCTTTTAGTAAATGAAAGACGACAGACTGCTTCAATGAGTTTAGTAGCCGGACGCATTTTATCATAAGGCCTGTCATTCGGTTAATTGGCGCGGTTTCCATTCCCGGCTTGTACGTGACAAGGACTAGGGTCGTCTGTCCTACTTCGTGGGTTTTCTCCGGTTTCCTCCCAAGTCAGTCCCGAAACGATCCAGTCTCTCTCTCTCTCTCTCTCTCTCTCTCTCTCTCTCTCTCTCTCTCTCTCTCATAATGCATGCCAATTTGTATTGATTTTTCGTTGGTAAATATTCATGATGTTGAGGTGGTGGGCAAAGACGCCAGAATTAACATTGAAGTTAATCGGGAAATAAGTGGTAGTCTGTCTCCACACTTTAAAGTAAGAGTTATTTCCCCTCCATCCATTATCTCATAGCCAAAGCAACCACGGTGACTTGAAATACAGTTTTATTTGTTCTGCGCAAACGAAAGCCGACCTCTACATACTGCCCCACCCTCAATTTCTTTTTCATCCGAACAGCTAGATACAAACAAGTCATGTGATCCGGACGTAATGTCTATAGCAACTGGAAGGTTCTAGTCGCCAGGATATGACAATAAACCGATACGTCATGAACAATTGGCGTGCAGGCAACATATCTTCAATATAAATGAAGTGAAATGGGGTTAGCGTCCTATTGTTTATCCTTGATAGACATAACAGCATACATGTTTGGGTGTGTGGGTGTGAAGTTATCCCTACTCCACGAAACAAGTACCGCGGGTTGTGAGCAAGACCTTAAGGCGTAAACGCCGGTCTCTTTCTGTGTCAATAGACTTATACAATAAGCTAAAATACCTTTCTATTAAACATGTATTTTGTGAGAGGTGGATCGGGTTTAACATTCGACTCGACACAAATTTGGGCATTTCGGTACTGACGAATGATTTAATTTTATTTTAATAATTCGCTTTTGCATAGGAGTATTTAGAAATGGGAGGAAATGAGAGAATCCGAAGAAAATCCACGATCCTACTCATTGATCAAGAGGAGAATCGAAACAAGTGACTCAATGACAGACTTTGTGATTCAACTAGACCACTCAAACGATCTAATTAAACTACAGATTTATATTTCGTTTCTTTTTATTATACTTTCCTTGGCCTATACTACACGAATATCTAACCAGTTGTAGTGGAAGGTCGCGACTTGAGACCTTGTGGTGTCAACATTTTTTTAATCAGCGGGGACGTTGCTTGTGGCTTACCCAGACTCACGGAAAACCTCGCCGTAACAGACCGTTACATTGGCTGATCGCTCACATCCTCCGGGACGCGGCTTATATAGCAACTCTTCCAGATCCTAGTGTTGAAAACAAAATTTGAACTTTAAGAGACGAAACGAAATAGAATCTGTGTTTTAATTCGATTGGCCACCAAACCTAATGAGACTGTATCGGGAAAAATCAGATTTGATTAAATTCATCATATATAGCGGTTCATTATATCCGGTGATATTTCTTAGGGCTTAACAAATGTAACATCACAGTTTGTAATAATATCTAAACATGTGTGTTTTAATTCTGATTTAAATTGAACAAAGGTTGGACTTTCCCTGATTGTTCTCTAATTTTTCTTGGTATCTTATTCCACATATGGGCACGGTTTATACGGACAAATACTTACTTTTCTCTGGGTCTCTTATAACTAGGCACAGATTATGAAGTAGTATCTGTAGTCGAACGAAGATTGGTCTTTCCTGTTTGTAGAATGTAAATAATTGCCTTATACAAATTTGATAGCACTTTAAAGAGATTATCAAACATTATATAAAGCAAATGTTGCCGATGGCGGGTTTTTATAAAATACATAGTGATGTACAAATTTCCGGTTGTTAATAAGAATCAAGTATCATAAACGTCATAATGGCTTTTTAATATCCAACCTGTGATTTGAAATTTCCTAGACAAAGTTATCCGCTTTCAACATGATAAAGCGAATGATGCCGATGGCTGTAATTTAGAAATAAAGTCTGTTTCCTGTTGTTACTAAACCTCCAGTGTCGTAAACGTAATAATGACGTTTTAACAAACAAACAATGATTTATATTACCTAGGAACATTCATCTATACATGACGCTAAATTCTATTGAATGACATTCATTGGTTTTAGTTTGTTAATGGATTGTATTCTAAATACACACAAATGTCAACATTTGTTGTCTTATATCAACCCGGGGGGTTGGGATCGCCTAGTGTCTAGAGCGCCGCGGTTCGACCTGCAGCTGGTCGGTCACCTCTGGCTTGCGGCTGTGGTTTCGATCCCTGATGTGAGCGTATGTGGCATGGAGATAGGGGCGCCTTCACAACCTCGTGGGTTTCCTCCGGGCACTCCGTTTTCCTCCCACTGCTAAAGACCACTACGCGCAAGCGAATTATTGAAATAAAATTAAACTATATGTTGGTCCCGAAATGACCTAGTTTGTGTCGAGTGGACGTTAAACCCCATTTCTCTCTCTCTATGTATATGTATA
Source organism: Patella ulyssiponensis (assembly GCA_963678685.1). Taxonomy (NCBI): domain Eukaryota; kingdom Metazoa; phylum Mollusca; class Gastropoda; family Patellidae; genus Patella; species Patella ulyssiponensis. Next base: position 83,125,401 of record OY783229.1, read on the forward strand.
CATGTATCAATTCAGCTAGCCATCTGATTAAAACGCATTTATTATATCGTTTCGTTTTTTTTATTGTTCAGAAGTTTGTTTTACTTGTCTGCACAACACTGGGAACTGGAAGAGATTTTAAATAACGAGCGGCGTTTTACACTATGACGTTAGACATTGATTAATCAATCAGCGTGGTTTATCCACAATTCCATACATGGTACGCCAAGAAGTCGCCGTAACAGACCGTTTCATTGGCTAATCCCTCACTTCAACCAAACCACCGGTAATATAAAAACTCGTCCAACTCCTAGTGTAGTAAAGACGAGTAAAACGAAATTGTGAACGCTAAAATACGAAACGAAAAAGGAATATGTTTTTGAATCAGATTGGAATATCGCAGACACAATACTACAGACCATCGGGGTGCACCATATTGTAACTAGGTTTCGGACAAACCCCAAAAAACCAAGACGGACATTTCTCCCTCTAACGTCACGTAATAAGATAATCTCCCTGTACGTAGACTACTTTGGTTAATTTGTAAGTACAATTATTTAAGCCACTAGAGACAACTCCTACGCTTTGTGAATCCTAGAGGCTGTTTGTACGTTTTTCTATTAGTTTGTTATTATGTCAAAGATTCTGGTCTTTTATTCTAGAAATACCAATCAGTGTTGTGTGTTAGTATATAAAGCCATCGGCTGATTGATAAAAGACGTCCATTAAAGACATAAAGAACGGATGTATCTTAATGTTGTTAACTGTGGTCATGTTCTACATCTTTAGAAAGGAATTTTAAATTGGAAAGTTGTAGGAACTATGATAGCGGTGGTTCACTGAGTAAAACGTTGTTCTCGCTAATTGCGCGTTGTATCATAAGGTCTGTCATTGAGCCAATTGGCCTGGTTTCGATTCCCTGGTTCTGTGTGACAAGGAGAGTAGGGTCGACTGTCCAACCTCGTGGGTTTTCTCCGGGTACTCCCGTTTCCTCCCACTGCTAAAGACCCCTCCGGGTACTCCCGTTTCCTCCCACTGCTAAAGACCCCTCCGGGTACTCCCGTTTCCTCCCACTGCTAAAGACCCCTACGCGCAAGCGAATTATTGAAATAAAATCAAAATCAAAAAAACATACGTTAAACCCCATGTCTTTTTAACTTCCTAATAAACCAGACAAAGTACATGTATGTGTGAAATTTCTTTATTTAATGTCGCTGATAATAGACAAAAAATGTTTGAATTAGTTGCTACAACTACAAGACTTTCAATGAATCCATGAGAGCTTCTTTAATGTTATTTAAAGCATTCTCCAGACTGACGTTCATTCCCCTTGCATAGTCTGACAGCACTTCGACTAGTGCGGTGGGGACACTTTCACTCTAGATAAAGAAGAACGAAGCCGAAGAAAACAAAATGTAATCAGAAAACAGCAAATTGAAGTCTATTAATACAAACAGGTCGTTAGAGTTGTACGAATTCTCATTACAAAAATTCATCAAAATACACAATTACGTTAGAATATATAAATAAAAAAACAATAACCCCATACTAAACAAAAACAAACAACAAGAGAGAGAGAGGGGAGGGAGAGGTGGGGTTTAATGTCCAATCGACACAAACTAGGTCATTTCGGGACTAACACATGCTTTAATTTTATTTCAATAATTCGCTTGCGCGTAGGACTCTTTAGAAGTGGGAGGAAACCGGGGAACTCGGGGAAAACCCACGAGGTTTAGAAGGCGCCCCTATCTCCATGCTACACACGCTCACACCAGGGATCGAAACCACAGCCGCAAGCCAGAGGTGACCGGTCAGCTAGAGGTCGAAGCGCGGCACTCTAGACCCCCCCCCCCTCCATCATGTACGAGATAAAAACGGACTAGGTCGCAATAGTTTTTATACCGATTGGTATACACGTGTTTCTCGGAGGTTCAATAACCCATACTGTTAGCATGTACGATTTCTATAAAACTTTCCACTGTCTCCTAGTTAGCATGAACGATTTCTGTTGTTTCGTTCACTGTGACATAGTTTTACATGATATAAGTTCTCAAAGTTAATATACATGCATTACATCAGAAATGAAAACGGGTTTAATGTCCTACTGTTCTGCTCAGAACTGGGCTAATAAAGACGGGAATATAAGCCATACAGTGTCCTTTGAAAGAAATTGTGCGTGGACAGCGGCACTACGCCCTACTCTTATATCGGATTCCAAATGCCAAGGGATCTTTTACGTGCACGCCAATGTGTACACGGGACCTCGATCGTTCGTACCATCCAAACGACTAGACAGCTGTCCTTGTTTATTTATATGCGTGTTCATTGTATGAATCAAAACGATTCAGTAAATAATAATAGAACCAATATTTAATTATTCTGATAAACTCTGAACTCAAAATATGTAAACTACATGTCACTGACCCGTGGGATAGATAATCAACAATTCAGCATTATCTAACCGCTGTTTGTAAGATTCAAGTTAGATTTAGACAAGGACAACAAAACAAAAAAAGCAACAAAGACAAGAAACAAAGAAGCAACAAACATGATTTAATTTAACACGATTAGACGTTGTCATTGGATAATGATATTTGATGACAAACTTCTGTTTGATGCCCAGTTCTTTCTAGATTCACTATCATCTTATTTTAGAACCCTTTGTTATATATTTTTATTAGAAATTTATACCTTCAAAGTGAGAGAGAGAGAGAGAGATCTGTATTTTAATCAGATTGACTGTTTAGCGAAGCCATCATAGATATATATATGACATTATTTATGAATAGTTCCAAGACGGACGAAAAGTACTTTAAAATGTTAAAATGTTATTAAAGGAACTATCCCGATAAGAACGGAGTCTCAAAAATTAAAGTCCGAGAATTTATGAAATTTATGGACCAAAATATAGAGGCATGGTGTATTTACCTTGTCTCAAAATTTCAGCTCAAAATATTGAGTCGTTTGGACGTGAGCGTCAACACTGCTTATCCGGACACGTAACCCTTTTAAGACTTTGGGTCAATTTTTTCACTGGGTGACCTGATAATCGATTCCCGTTTCTTAAGAGGTTTGTACAGTGAATGACCCATGCACTGTACTTGATTACAAAAGGTAAATTTCACCTACATATTATTTTTATAGAAAAAAGTCTGGTTTTATCCAGATACTGTATAATACAACGGTCTCCATTTTTAGATGAAGACTGTCAGGTTTAAGTTATTCACAAGCGTATCACAAATATCGGGCTAGTTGGTCGGTCTTAGGTCATAGGTTTTAAGGGATTTTAACACAAAATTAAGCAGTTTTATTCCCCCAAACGTTATCGGGATTGGCCCTTTAAACCAATGTTGAAATCAGTTTGTGTCGGCATACCTTTTATCTTTTTATCATTTACCGTGAAACAAAGTAGTGCAACTTTGCGGTTGTCCTAATAATTTCGGATATATATATATATATATATGTAAATAAAATTCAAATACCGGTATTAGAGAAAAAACACTAAAAATTAAATTTTTAGTGTTTTTTCTCTAATATTTGAATTTTATTTATATGTTTAACTGAGAGTTAGATCATTTCATATATTTTTATTATATATATATATATATATATATATATATATTATATATATATATATATATATATATATATATATATATATATATATATAGAGAGAGAGAGAGAGAGAGAGAGAGAGAGAGAGAGAGAGAGAGATAAATGGGGTTTAACTTCTACCCGATACAAACTAGACCATTTCGGGACTTACATATGGTTTACTTTCATTTCAATAATTAGAAGTGGGAGGAAACCGGAGTACCCGGGGACAATCCTCGAGGCTGGACACGCGACCCTACTCTTTGCCACGTACAACCGGGGGCGGGGGGGGGGCAAAGTATGGATGTATATAAACAGCGTATTCTTGCCATAAACATGCATTCCCAGCAGGTAAAAAAAATATCTCGACAAAATTTGAAATTATTCGTTACAATACACGACATCGTTGATTTGTTTGAAATTGTTCATTGAAATAAAATGGATTTGTTTGTCCGCTATAGTGCTAACTGCGGTTGATAATAGTTCAACCATTTTAATCGAAAGAAAGGGTGCACATGTCTTTCAATATTATTGAGGCATTTATTCACATGAATGGGAATGCTCCATGGTGGTCATCTTGAATATTTTAGTTTTCCCAAGGGTGCCAAGGTGGCAGCATCCGGATTCTAAATCTACACCAATAATTATTAGCTCGACTATATTTCCATGTTAAGGTTACAAGGATGGTGTTTGGCAACCGGATTATCTGTAACAAATAAATATATTTCCTGTCTATAATTTGTTACATTTAGACCATGGAGGAGTAAAGAAAATGAAATCGAATTCATTGATCTGTTCCATTCGTGTAGATTGATTTATCTTGAAGTGGGCTAATCAATCTTTAAATCAAAATAACCTAGCCTATATTCCTTGTGTTACTATTTCCGGTCTCATCATATTATTATCAGAGACAAATCTACACAGTGTCATTTTAAATTATCAGCTCAGTGTTTATCATTGAGCATTGTTTTATTGTTCTACTATGGCAGCATGTCTGTTATCTAGAACTCGCCACTAGGAATAGATTGTTTCAGAAAATACATCAGTAATATCCGTCACCGACGCCACGTGGTAGTTATTTAACACGGAATATCTCTCTACCTCCTGGACTCAGCCTACACATATCTGTTTCCTCACCACGTATTTCCATGTTAAGAGATTCGTCAAATGATATTTGGTGTTTTGGGTTGTATTTCAATGTAGATTACGATCTCGTTTGTTACTCGATTATAAAGACATGACGGAGAACTTGTTCAATAATATAACATGTTCACCTAATGAGTTTCATCATGCATGATTTAAACAAATCTAATGTTTAACAATAGGCAATAATTATGAAATTATGGAAATGAAGAAAAGTGGAAACCGTCACATCGTCAAATTCATCTACTCTGAACCGAGATTTTGGAGATTGAATTTTCGGCTTAGCCTCGATCATCATTACTACAATCAATACGATAAAAACATTGTCTCGATCATCCATTTCGTGATTAAATCATGAATAAAAATTGAGCAGCAAATCGGATCCTAATCCAGTAAATATCAGAAACTGGCGTTGACATCGATAGTTGATCATTGTCTGGATAATTAAAAGTAACGCCTAAATTATCATTATTAGATAACATTTCGGACCTAAATAAAGACTTACAATAGACAGATTTAGCTCGTGTGTAATGTATCCTTAATAAACTAGTAATGTAAAATAACTACAACATAGTAATAAACAAATACAATTAGACGAGGCAGGCCCGTAGTTGGCGGGGGTGGGGAAGGAGAAGGGGCACGTTGGTCGTTGGTTTCGGTTTGTGACCAATGGAAAGGGCATCCAATGCACCCACTGGGGTAACCGAAAATTTCCCCTTCGGGTAAAGGAACCCATTGCGTGTCCGATTTGTTCCAAGGCAGCCAACTGCCTCTCCCCCCCCCCAGCTACGGGCCTGTGAGTTTCCAAAATGTTTCCAGTCCAGGACAGGCAAACAAGCCACGCCACGTTCTAGTTTTAATAGTACATGTACCCAATAGAGAACAAATCCACTCGGTGTTTACCGTAATAGTACATCTACTCTTTATAATTACCGTCCGTTTATTGACAAAATTCTGAGAAATGCCGTTCTTCAAGAGAACGAATTCCAGAAAATATTTTACATGTAACTTGCCTAATTATCTGAATTGATTTGAACGTTGTGACCTGTTTCACGTGATCTTCAGGATCCTTGAATCCAAACGTGTATTACTTCTTGAGTTGATTAAAATCATTTCTACTGCGAGGTTCGCTAGCTGTTAGCCATTCAAATTGGTAATCAGCTTCCCAGAGAACCCGGAGGTTTGACAAGGGACACTACTCCTAATTACATACAAGCGGGAGAATCGCAACCACGCCACCTGGTCCAATGACAGACGTCTTGATTTCACGCACACTCGTTAAACGACTAGACAAACCGCGCACCACGTTTATTTAACGTGCACGGCAACGGGAGAACCACAATGAAGAAATCTCTTTCGGTCAAAACCGCATTCGAATCTGGGACCTCATTCTAAGCGAACCAGTCGCCTACTCACTGAGTCGCTGCAACCTCAAGGTTTTCAAATACTCGCCTCATTATATAAGTTTTCCGGTAACTATGGGTTGCTGTGTTTTTGATCGATTCCAGATGTCAATCGGTTTAATGGTCGATTAATTGTAGTAGTCGAGGTTAATTACTATAGTCCCGATTAACACGCCAATCTGTTAACAACCTCACATTCCGCGAGACTATAGTAATTGACTAATGACGTGTTTAATACGGATAACTGCCAGTAGTATTCAAACATCAACATGTCGGAGATATTTTCAAACCAGTTTCCAATTTCTTGGCGCTAAGGGTGGTGATATACTGGTAGTTGCCGTAAAACGATGACTTGGCAGTTCAAATTGCCGATTTCATCGACAATTGAACGGGAGTGGGAGTGGAACTCACATAAATGCAATTTGTATGTCAGAATGGTAGACAGATAGATGTATTTGGCACAAACGTATATTTTCATGATTTAAACGTATATTTGTTTTCAGAACAAATTTTGGGGTTGTTTTAAAATTAAGCCCCCGGACAGTAGCCCAGGCAGTCCTCCTTTAATCTCATTCTGACAAGTATCACAGCTGTATATCAATGGGGAAAAACCTTAAAACTAAACCGGTCAGAAACCCGATTTCATTCGGGAGTGGGTGGGAGACATTCACATACATACAATCTATTTATTCATGATTTAATATATTTTCAGAACAAATGTTAGGAGACGATTTAAAATTGAGGTCCCTGGCCGTAGCCCACCTTTAATCCGATCCTGATATACTATGTATGACAGTATGTCAATAGGGAAATAACCCAAAACTAAACCGGCCAGAACCCCGATTTCATTCGGGAGTGCGTGGGAGACATAAAATCTGGAATCTACGCCACCAATCGTTCGCCCTTGCCATGAATGTTGTGATAAGTTGTTGCCAGTATCTGATCGATCAATCTGAAGACAGGAGTTCGGAACCACAACAGAACAATCTAACGCTTGATTAATTATCCAGTCTTGTTTAACGTTAAACCTTTTAACATCCCGACACCCACTAACACGCACTACACTAATATACCATCAACAACTATCAATCCCAACCTTCCTTCTCATGTTTTTACCACATCTTTCATCTACAGCATGGTTGGATAAACTTTTCATCACGGTTCACAAGTTTAATCTCTGGTTACCTGTTTTCTCATCTGGTTCTGGGGAAAACAATAATACCATGTTTAATTGCACAAGAGGCTGAATAACTCAAGTTGTTTTTGTGTGTGATTAGGGATGATCGGAGACAATCAAGGTCAAAGATTGAAAATAATTAAGGAGGTTTCCTGGGTTTTTTCTCTCAGGGGACGCCAAATTTCTCAGTACTATTGTTGTCTAAGTGGCGTAATCTGGATGCTGATAAACGACAAAATCAAATCTAGTTATAAAATATCTACATGGTTGTTATATCATGATCTATGACTGGGCGAAAGGTCCCCCTTCCTCCACAGTAGCGGTGCCAAACTATAAAGCGTAGCTCACAACTTGGGCAGTATACGGGGGTGGGGGTAGTAGACCCGTGGGTGCCATGTGCGTGTGGTCAGCGCCGCACTACATCGCAGAATGGCCGTAGAGACGTTTGGTGTTGCACATACAAAATTTTCACCCGGTTTCTGGCAAATGGTATGCGACCTGTACGTGTCAAAACAGTTACGGCGGGTTGTGAGGTAGGTTTCAGTGACGTACTAACTAGGTGACAAGATGAAACAAAACAAGGTACAATTTTATGGATACACAAAATACTGAGTTTAATACTAAGCGAAGTTTGGACAAGGATACTCTTGGCTTTATCAAGCAAACACAGACGAGAATATCCTCGTCGAATTAACGATAAACTCAGTAATTGTGTATCGATAAAATTGTATAAATATGTTGAAGTACCAATCAAAGAAGATGAAACAACAAGAACATTATAACCCGACGAACGAGTTAGAAACATCTTGTTCGTGTGTAGGTGATGAAAAATGGGTCAACAAACAACACGTGGTCTTCCAATCATTATCATTAACCCGAGGAACTAGACGGTATTGAAGGAGTTGTAAGATTTCACCTGATTGTGATACTATTGTCTTGTGTTATTATTGTAATGTAACTATCTATAAGACTTCATAGCACATTAAACACGATGTCTTGTATTACACTTAACTTGCATTGTCGCTTGATATAATACACTAAGCAAGTTGCGCGGCATTTGAATTCGTTAATGGGACAATAACACTCTTGTACTAGTACTAGATGTTTATGTGACCTACCTGTTGTGTAAATTATCCATTACATCCTATTTTACTTGCCCAGAGCGTTCGAAAATATTTTAAAATCTAAGTCACATTTGAAAAGCTTTCGTTAGGCTTTTCAAATCATTTAGTTGAATTTTTCCATTTTTTTTAAATTAGGTGTGTTAAGATGAAATTTGCATCATTAATTAATTGGAATATTGTAAAATAATACAATTTGTTGACCAGAATAAAGATTAGGACATATTATTCCGTTACAACAAGAGTCGTACTGACCCTTTAATCGACGATTTTAGTCGAAAACACTATTCCCATTTAATTTAATAACATTGTAAAGGTCTATTTAATCTGTGTGTGTATGGCGGAGTATAACAACAATACGAAATAGTATATTGCTGTTTGGATACGGTGGCCATTTAAGGCAGAGATCTGTTCTCGAAGAAGATATTTATCTGAGTGCCGAATACTTGTATTATTGACGACAAAACGCAATTAAATATGGTAGCCTTTTGTGGACCGTCTTCATTGGTACTGAGAAGTAGCTTGTTAACAAACTATGTTAGTTGGCGTGGTTGCGATTCCCCGTATGTACGTGGCAAGGAGTAGGGTCGCCTGTCCAACCTCGTGGGTTTTCTCGGGGTCCTCCCATTTCCCTCCACTGCTAAAGACCTCTACGCGCAAGCGAATTATTGAAATAAAATTGAGCCATATGATAGTCCCGAAATACCAAGTTTGAGTCGAGTGAACGTTAAAACCATAGGCCCCCTCCTTCTCTCTGTCCTCAAGAAGATTGTTTTTGTTCTATAATATCAAATGAAAAATAAATAACGGGAACGTTCAAATCACATAGATGATTCTAATCAAACGTGATTTGAGCTGGAATAAAACCAGATCAATGTGGATTTGAGTGTATTTGTGTGAGTTGAGGTCAATTGTGCCGTTTGTGGCACATATGAACAAGGAAGTGGGACTAGAAATGACAAAGAGATGAGATTTTTAAGTCTTTCAACCAATTTATAACTACAGATATATTCCATGTAGTGTATTTTTTCTGAACAAGAAATACTATATATGTTTTTTGTTTATAAAAATGGTTGTAAATCTGAAATGAAATGAAATTGAAATGAAATGAAATGGGATTTTACGTCCAATTGTTCTGCTTCGAACTTCGTTAATGAAGCCGGACATTCGCCATACAGTGTGCTATTGGGGAAGCTTTGCCTGGACTGCGGCACTACCGCCTACTCTTATATCGAATTCCAACTGCCAAGGGATCTTTTATGTGCATACGAATGTGAACATGATACCTCGGTTTTTCGTTCCATACGAACATCTAGACATCTGCCCTTGCCAGGGCCTTCGTCCTACATCACGGACAAGAGGGAACATGGTGATATAATGATTATTATATAAACCCACGGGAGATAATTAATGTAAGAGTCGGAACCCCAATACAATAATCTATGATTTTTTATATATTTGTTATTAAATCCTAAATTGAATTTAAATCTGTAATGATTGAAAATGTGGGGTCCATTGTGGCTAATTAGATTGTAAAACGACACCCACGACGGATCTCTCGGTACAAGTCTTCCTTCTTCTAACCTAGACGTTTAGATTCTGATTTCAGAGACAACAAGGAATAATTAAATCAAACATTTTGAAACGAGCTAGGAATATTATCCATGTTACAATGATTCTGATTTCCGCAGCAAGAGACGTAATCAAAATGAAATTATAACCTATGAAATTTCAGAAACATTATGAAGCGGGCGGGGAATATTCTGTAACTATATATGTTCTGTCCATATTACTAAAAGTTGTATATGTGTTATGGACCTTCCACACAAAAGCTATAAGCACTCTTGGCTGTTTATAATGTTTAAAACGAATCTTTGTGAGACGAATATTATTTTACCCTGATATTCTCGAATGGTCCGTGTAATCCGGACGATGAATTCGGGTTTTCTTTACCTTGCGTTGAACTTGAACTGGCTCTTACTGGAGAGTTTCTTCAGACCTATTCGTCTGCAATATCGTCCCTGAAGTAAGCGGACTTTGAACCCAAAGCATATTAATATTACATTACAGTTTCGGGTCGCTTTTTTTAAGATGTTTTTTTTATTTCGTCCATTCTTCAAATACATGTACGCCGCAGATGTGACCAATTTTTATATAAATAGGCTTGTTTTTCATAAGAAGCGTCTTTTACTTGTCGTAAATAATGTCGTCACAACAATTTCATTTCCGGGGGTCATTTATACCGATGTTAACTTGTCCGGGTTTATTAGAACGTGTTTCTTTCATGTAGGAACTGTACTATTTTCTATCCTCCATGATAATAGTTTCAGATCAATTGCCGGGTAGACGAACTTCCCTCCGCTGATGTTCTTCCCAGACGGTGTAATGTTTCTAAGTTCCGAAGCCCTCTGGTAACGTGAATGTTCACCGGACTCTTGGATTGCTACAAATGTGGAAGTTTAACTGTATACGAGGTTTTAAAAGATACCATTAGTACTTAGTGCGGTATATAGAAGGTATTAAGACATCGTAATGAGCAGCGAATGGAAATTATGACTCACATTAATGGCTTTCAATGTCTTTAAAAGCTTATTTCTCTAGTTGAGCAATGTCAGCTCTCTTTGTCTGGGTCAGATTTTTAACACGATTCTTAGTGTAAAATAAAAAATATATATGACGAATAATATGGATCTGTGATGCTATTCTCATCATCGGCTTGTCATTGACAGACTTGATTTCTCCCGTAATCTGGAAAAACCTAGCAAGTACAATTTTGGTGAAAATTGAGTTAGACCCATATTTGGACTTAGTACACATGTATATAATAATAGTTTTTTCTCCTTCACCGAAAGGGCTTCTAATTATCTTCATCTAAAAAGACAAAATAAAATTGGTTTATATTCAGTAGCTTAACAAAACAGTTTTCCTTCGTTTACTCAACTCTACATTCAACAGTGTTACTGGGTTTTTCCAGTAGTCTAGAGTGCAGCGCTTCGACCTCTAGCTTCCGGCTGTGGTTTCGAGTCCTGGTTTGATCGTATGTGACATGGAGATAAGGGCGCCTTCTCAACCTTGTGGGTTTCCTCCGGGCACTCCGGTTTCCTCCCACTGCTAAAGACCCCTACGCGCAAGCAAATTATTGAAATAATATGAAAACCATAAGTTAGTCCCGAAATGACCTAGTTTGTGTCGAGTGGACCTTAAACCCCATTTCCCCCTCTCTCTCTCTTTCCAGATTACCGGAGATTTGTCAGGAATGAATAATATTATAGCGATGATCGTCCGGGTTCATATGATATTTAGTACGCAGGAGATGTATTTACAATTGCTGAAATGTTTGGAAGGGTGATCTGGGGGGGGGGGGGGGGTAGTTATAGGCAGAGGGATATTCCCGAGTTATAGTCAGAGGGGTCCAAGTTATTGTGGGAGGATATTCCTGAGTTATAGACAGCAGGATATTCCGTAGTTATTGGCATAAGGGTATTCCTGAGTTATGGTGGAAGGATATGCCTGGGTTATAGGCATAATGATATTCCTGAGTTATGGTGGAAGGATATGCCTGGGTTATAGGCATAAGGATATTCCTGAGGTCTGGTGGATATGAGTTATAGGCGAAATGATATTCCTGTGAATTGGCCCGAGTCATAGGCAGAAGGATTGGGAGGTACTCATAGGATACACGTGGCAGCGAAATCCTTTCTCAAAGAAAGTAAACAAGGGTTAAATATTTAATAGAGTAACAGCAGCAAATGAAAATTGTACCGCACCATTGCGCCCTATTGATTCGAATTCCAGGCTGTCAATGGTTCTTTTGAGTACAAGCCAACGTTTGCAATTTCGTACCATTCGAATAACTAGACACTATCATTGCACTGTGTCCACTAAAATTCTAGGGAGCTTTCTCCGTTAATTTTAGCAGTTGCAATTCATTATCCAAACTTAGAAACATGCTCTAAATAAAACACTGTTGTCGGTGATAGATGGTCACTTTACAACAGATCCAGTATTTGCACAATGTTGTATGAACAAAAAAGACAATAACTAAGGTTTATAGATACACCAAGATGGTAGAACCATATAAACAATGTTTATCGTCGGTAAAATGACGAAAGATTTCCGGCAGAGGAACTGGTCTTGTAATGAGAATAAACCAAGAGGTCAAGAGTTCGTGACTTACTATGAAGGTCTTCATCATCACTAACACTTGTACAGCTTGAAACACATTAACATGTACCAAGTGTTCAAAACAAAGTTCTGGTGTCGATCTTTAGCACCTAGAAATGGACACAAGTGGGTCTCAACGCATACAATGATGTGATATAAATGTATATAAACTGTTTTACATCCAACCATATTCTAGCCCCGCAATTTAAATATTAAAATACACGTATTTGTTAGCAGTACTTGTTTTAAAACATTCCATTTTATCACCAGCTCTACTGTATTCTAGTTTAAGATACCATCATGTAAGATTTACATACAGAACTGGAATTTTTTTTATTGATTTCAATAGTTATTTCTTAATACAACTTCATCGACAATATTTAGTTTCATAACGACTGAATTGAGAAATAATCGTGTCCAATATAGTCAATTCTACATCGAACAATCATCCATTTTGAACACTTTGAACACAAAATTGAAAGAAAACAAATGGCTACTACATGTAAAGTTAGAACGTACCATTATCTTTTCTAAATTACGGTAGCGAGTCATTTATTAATCTCGTACAGCCATTATGGGTTTATTTTTTGTATTTTTGGTGAGATGGTTGGGACGATTTATCTATCCAAGTTGAAATAATCACACAGCGAATAAAATAGGTTACGGTTTATAGTTTCTCGAAACATCCCAATTTATTTTGTCATTTATAAAGATAATATTATTTTCTGGTGATGAATTTTATGGGTTCAAATATCGATTAACTTCAGGGAATTTCACGATACCGTAATGGAAATCTGAACTTTTTTCAAAGCCAAAGGGGAAGTTATAACGCTGTGAAAACATCGGTTATGTTTCAGAAAGCCACCAAAGAAATGCAGCAAAAAAACAACAAAAAACTGAGAGACAAATAAAAATTCATAAAACTCTGCATGTCTTATAAGTTACCCCGCTGAGAAATCATCTTTCGACATTTCTTAAAAAAGAAAAAAAAATACAACAAAAGTACCGTTGCTGCATTCCATGTACATGTACTTCCTATTAAGTGAAGACACGGTTGCTCAGGGATCAAATTTAATCCAGGAACTTAATCGATCGTTGATATTTTAACTGTAAACTCTTAATTAAATTTTAATCAATCAATCTGAATATAAATTTACATTCAATAGTTCCAGTATTTAGTCTAATTTCTCATAAGTTATGTTTCACGAAATATGCCAGAAGTCTCAATCGAATGACAATCTCTAGCGTCTGGGTATAACAGTCTACACCGATAGCATTTATTGAGCATGCTCTCAAGATCAAAATATGTGTGAATTATACGTAGCAGAACATGTGATTTATTGTGCATTCTCTCCGTGTGAATTATAAGCAGCACAACATATTGCAGAAAAATGAGAACCCCCGCACAAACGCAGACTATAAATAAATTATCCTATTTTAAATGTGTTGCCATTTATCACAACCCTACTGCTACCATGCGTCAGTAACATAGAAGTTACATGACATTCTACCTAACATGTAAACAGGTAATTATCTAAACATTTTGACAAATTGAAATGACAAAGTTTATAGAAAATGAGAAAATGTCTATAATCACCGTTAGTTTGAAATCTTCAGGAATCATTTGTGCACTGGTTGTCATTTTAACCTTTAAAAGAATTCCACTGGTGGTCACTTTGAATCATGTGCCTGTTATAAATTGGTCGCCTGTCCAGCCTCGAAGGTTCTCTCCTGGTTCTCCTGTTTCTTCCCACTGCTAAAGACCCCTTCACACAAGTAAATCATTGAAATAAAAAATTAAACAATATGTTAGTCCCGAGATGACCTAAATTGTGTCGAGTGAACGTTAAACCCCATTTTTCTCTTTCTCACACACATCATGCATGTTCCGTCGTTTATAATTAATTAGCTACCATTATAAATTAGTAACTTCTTTTAACTTTCGTTTCTCAGTTCGTGTTTCATAAAGATTAGGGGGGGGGGCTGACTTGGGGAACATTGTATTAGGTTTTATAAAAGGAACAACACAAGTTTGTATAAAACCAACCCGAGGCATATAGAAGGATATAGTTATTGCTATTCGGTTTACAAGTAAATCATTTGATGTTAGATGTATATAGTTAATGCTAGTCAGGATGAGTTTACAAGGAAATCATTTGATGTAGTATTTACTCCAGTGATTCAAACAGGCAAAACGAAGTCAGCCAACGATTCCCATTCAACAGCAAATATTAATACTTTAAATTAAGAATCTTCGAGTGTTGGTGACAAAATCAATTTTCGATTCAATGTAATGCTCATGTCGGCACACAATTACATGACGCATGGTCAAATGCGATTTTAAGCAAAATTTGATTTGCGACCAAATTTGCAAAGCCATCGCTAAGACACACACGCCTTTGGCCATTCATTTTAGAGCCATTTTACTCTGGAATATTGATAAGTGTATTGATACTACACGTTTACAACCGTCAGCTGCTATAACACTGACTAAATCGTTGTCTGACACAAATGGTACGACACACGAAAAGACAGAGAGACAGAGAGAGCGAGATGGAGTTCAGTAAAATAAAACTAAGTACGAACAATCCAAATCAACAGACAAAAGTCCTAAAACACAATATATACGCAAAATAGTGAAATCATCAAATGGACTGTTCGAAATGTACAAACCTCCCACTGTTTAAGACCACTACGCACAAGTGAATTATTGGAATAAAATTGAACCATATGTTAGTCTAGGAATGACCTAGTTAACATGGACAGGAAACTATAAATACATGTTAACTAGTCAGTAAATACTTGGCATTATCCCGTTACATTAATAGCGGCGCATTTCCGTGGAATATATGTACACTAAATATCTTAACAAATATAGTTCAGTAAGTCTAACATCTTCAAGGCTTTTCTCACCAATTTTCATGAAAATCTAATCAGTGTTTGTCGTGTAATATTCGACTAGAGGGAAATTAATAGTTTAGATGTCGTGTTATTATGAGCGATTTTAGATTAATGTCTCAATACCTAATAAATTATACCCTTCGGCAGTCGTGAGTTCGAATCCTACTGGCTGTTGCTTAGCCTGTTATTGAATGTTTGATGTTATGAAATGAAATGAAACGGGTTTAACATCCTACGGTTCTGTCCTCAATAGGCTAATCAAGACAGGCATTCGCCATACAGTGTGCTATGAGGAACATATCGCCCGGACAGCGGTGTTATGGAATAATCTTACATTGAATTTCAACTGCCAAGGGATATGTTACGTGCACATCAATTTGCACATGGGATCTCGGTTGTTCGTCCAATCTGCACGACCATAATACTCTTCATTGTGTACCATAAAATGTTTGTCAAAACTTTTAAATTGCATGTCTACATATTGTGACATCTTTATGAGCTTATTTATGAAATCTTCGATAGAAAAAACACAATCCTTGAAGATATAATTCTCCATAGCTTAAGACAAAGGGAACGTCTGACTTTTTAATGTCTTTGATTCGTCCCAGCTGAATAGGAATTTAACGTGTGTTTTGAATTCGCTGCCATTCACATTCAACCTGTTGTAAGCACTGATATAACGAAATGAAACGGGGTTATCGGTCACGCCACCGCTCGCTAGCCTGGAGGTCAGGTGTTTGATCCCTGCATTGACCGAAAAAGTTCATCGGGTCTAAATGTATTTCTGGATCAAAGATATTTCTCATTAAGAGTTATTGAAAGTTGAGTAAATTTTCAACTTAAGTCTGGGAATGCTTTGTAAACTTGGGGTCTGGTGATGAATATAGATGCTGAAACGGTTGAAGATACCCTATGTGTGTATTATACTATTATATCAAACTATGTTTTATTCTAAAGGGGGTTTTGGTTACCAGACTACATGGAGATATTTCAAAAACAATTAATACTAAATGAAGGTTTTGACGAGAACCAAATGTTGTATTATCTGGAGGGTATATCCGTTGAGCAGGAATCATTTAGCGCAAATTGAGGGATTGGAAGATTGGCGAAAGGCGGGGTAGGGACAATCTGAAGACAATATTAGGCATTATAGTACAGAAGGTAAAATCAAAAGCTAGATCTAACACTGTTATACTGGTAACGTTGACTCCTGAAACCTGACCTTTTAGTAATTCATAGTTTTGTCATTAAAGGGACAATAACACTCTTGCTGGCTTGGAAAATAAATAATACCCTTATTCTAAGTACTAGATGTGTAAGTGTCCTACCTGTTGTGTAAATTATCCATTAAAACCTATTTTACTTGTCCAGAGGGTTCGAAAATATTTTAAAATCCAAGTCACATTTGAAAAGGTTTACGTTAGACTTTTCAAATCAATTGGTTGAATTTTTCCAATTTTTTAAAATAGGTGTGTTAAGATGAAATTAATATCATGAATTAATTGGAATATTGTAAAATAATACGATTTGTTGAACAGAATGAAGATTGGGACATATTATTCAGTTACAACAAGAGTGCTATTGGGGCTTTAACTATAATGAAATGAAATGAAATGAAATGGGGTTTCACATCTATCTGTCCTGTCCTAAACTGGGTTAATGAAGGCGGCATTAACTAATATAGTTTCTTGTTATTCTAAACTAATTTTGAGTACGTGTACTAAGTTGTCATTAATTAGCAGGTGTTTAACTAACTGTAAATCATGTCACTAATGGTGTAAAAACGTCACTATTTATACAGAATACAGTAGTATTAGCAGGCGTATAACTAGCTGTAAAAGATGTCACTATTGATGTAAAAGCGTGACTAATTATATCTCATTACTATTGAATACACACTATCGGTGTATAGCATTCAAACACCTACTGATTTGATATTAGTTGTAAAAGATATCACTACTGGTGTAAAAGCCGTCACTATTCATAACACCCATCACTACTGAATACACAAACCTGGACACTAGTGGTGTATATCATTCAATAGTCACAGTTTTAACACCTTAGTGACGTCACACCTACTTAATGACTATACTGCCTGGTTACTAACAGTTGTAATTAATATGCATATAAAATGGCGACCTCTTTGTGGCGATATTTCAATTTCTATCAACGTTAAAATGTATGTGTCACGGCCAAAGCAAACGTGCCGTCATAGCACACTGTACCGGCGTATGACGTGTACCTTACACCCATCACCATTTACCTCGTCGGTGGCGTGACCGTTAACCCCGTTTCATTTCGTTATATCATTGCTTACAACAGGTTAAATGTGAATGGCAGCGACTGCAAAACACACGTTAAATTCCTATTCAGCTGGGACGAATCAAAGACATTACACTTTGTCTTAAGCTATAGAGAATTATATCTTCAAGGATTGTGTTTTTTTCTATCGAAGATTTCATAAATAAGCTCATAAAGATGTCATAATATGTAGACATGCAATTTAAAAGTTTTGACAAACAAGGATGAATATTTAAATAGGTTTAGTCAGTCTTTATTATTCAACTGAAGCCAGGGAAAAGCCGTTGGGAGCTGATCGTATGAATGTAATCCCCCACAACCATATTGCTTAATAACTGGGGTAATAAAATCTTTAAGTGGCGTTTAGCGATTGGGAAACACATTAACAGAACACATTTTTATGAGAAACAATTGTGCTTGATAACGATAAGAGGATACTTGTCGAAACGTCGTGCCGTTAGAATAAACCAGTGATTAATTCCAATACAAATTATGTTCTGCTAATGGGATAATAAACTACCGAATGTTCATATAAAATGTTCAATGAAGAAAGATATAAAATTAAATCGGGGTTAACGTCCTACTGTTCTGCTCCAAATGGGCTAATTGAAACGGACATACGCCATACAATTTTGCCCGGATAGCAGCGATACGGTCTGCTTGTATATCGAAGGTCAACTGTCAATGGTTCTTTCACGTACACGCCAATGTGTATACAGGAGCTAGGTTTTTCGTCCCATCCGAACGACTATATAACTATTCTTGTAAGGACCTCCGACTGAACCACTGACAACGGGGAACTTTGTCGGCCAATGCAGGGATCGAACACGCGACCTCCGGGGTAGCAAGCCAGTATCCTACCCACTTACACACCGTAACTTCGCAGTTTAGTTAGTCTATTTCGTATATTTACATTCTGAATTAATTATTGTGAGGAATGTTACTGATTATAATAATCCTGTAGATTAAACAGGTGTTCAGATCTACCTGCTAATTACAATATTTCACCTGGTAAACACGTGCAAAGTCAATAGTCATAATAAATACCGTTCTTTACAACCGGATAACTTTGTTTACGTGTACATAATAAATAATTATTACTAATGTTAAGACAACAACATGGTGGTAATAAGAAAAAAACGGAAATCATCTGAGATTGTTTTAACCTTGGCGAAACAAGAATTTAAGAGTGTGGTGTGATAGGATTACCCCGCAATCAGAATTGAATACTGTGGAGGGATAAGATAACCTCCCAACCAGAATCTAATAATGTGGTAAGATAGGATAACCCCCAACCCCGTCCCTCTCCAACGAGAATGACATAAGATGGAGGGATAGGATAACCTCCCAACCAGAATTTAATACTGTGAAAGGATAGGATTACCTCCCAACCAGAATCTAATACTGTGGTAAGAACGGAAAACTCCACCCGCCCCTCTAATACTGTGGTAATATAGGATGGGTGCCACCCACCCCACCCCGCCCTCTCTCCAACGAGAATTAATGCGATGGTCGGATAGGATTATCCCCCAACGAGAATCTAATACTATGGTGGGATAATATTAACCCCAACCATAATACCTTAGAGAGATAGGACTACCCCAAACCCAGAATTTAATACTGTGGAGGAATAGGATTACACACCCGCCCCTCCCCCAACGAGAATCACGTACCATTGTGGCATAAGCAATCCCCCAACCGGAAACTAATAATGTGCTGGGTTACGATTCACACCCACGCCCCCGCCCTTACACCCAACCGGAATACTGTGGTGGGATCCAATTGCCCCCCCCCACCCAACCAGAATACTGTAGAGGGATATGAATGGAATGTACAAAGCTGACAGTTATTCAACATTAAATCATTCCGTTTCTAAGGTCGTTAATTAACCACTAATAGTTTAACATTGCTCTTTTAATTCGAGTCAACAACAAATAACAATTATAGCGGTCATGTAAATCAAGTCTACCACTTCAAAAATACTTTAATTAAATGCTTACAGTAATAGGCGCAGCATTTTTTGTAGTTTATGTGCTCGTAACTATAAACCAAACTTAAGCGGAGAAGATGACAGCACCCTACTCAAAATTCCATTTTTATGTCGAGTACATTTTGTAAGTTTACAAACCTAATTTATATAAGTCATCTTCAAGGAGTCACGTATCAAAATAACACACAAACTTGCTCTGAACTTGCTTGTTTTGGTCACGTAAAAGAACCCTAGACAGCTGATATTCGATGAGTAGGTCATATTTCCCCCACGCGGTATGGCGTACGCCCGTTTTAATTTGCCTAATCGATGCAACAAAGTGCAAATCCAATTTCATTTCAAATGATTTCATTTTGGCTAATGCCACTGAACACTCGACACGAGTATATGTTTATGAGTTTAGTTTAGTTTCATATATAGCTTATTCTGTCGGCAGGTGAAAACAACACCGAGTTTATCCAATGACGAAGACAAACTAGAAAGCCAAATAAGAGAGAGATAAATGCTTGATTGTAATTTATTAAATTTGGAATATTCCAAAGGGTTAGAATTGAAACTACCTTTCCTAAAATTCCGATTAAGTGTCTGGTTGTCCAGCTAGAACTTGTCATAATTTTAGATTTCAGCAGACGATAGCAACTGCTGCTATAACATTTATTGAGCACGAATTTGCTTCCAATTTCACACTTCTTAACGATTATAGTTCCAACCAATGGCACACACGTCAACCCAGATATTCACAACAACATTATCGAATCAAACTCTATCTAATGTGCGTTACAATGATTTGAAGAAGGGGATTCAAGCGTTTCAAAACCCATGTAATACAAGATGAAGTAGACACGGCAAACAAATTGAAACAACCATGTTTTACAGTTTACATTGCCCTCAAGCTGCTTATCGATTTGAACTAAAATTGTTACTTTTCTATGCTTTTAGAGAAAGACAGACTGAGAGAGATAGAGAGAGAGGGGGGGGGGTCAACGTAACACAAACTAGATCATTTTGAGACTAACACAATTATATGATTTCATTAAATTCTATCTTGTTTATGACACATGTTTGGATATTGGGATGTTTATTCCATATGTGGAAAGGAAATTAACACCATGCAGGGACAGTCTATGACGAACAGAAATTAGGGGGTTATCTAAGAGCTCACCCAGAGCAGCCATCATCTATGTTTTATTGGGAACATGGAACCTGGGAACCTAGAAGAAGTTAAATAATAAAGCTTTAGAAACGAACTAACCAGTAGTTTTATTTACGATCGCGAAGCAAACACAGCAAGAAAGTCGGATATTACTAAGCACGTACAAACTTTAACCGTAAACCGTGTTCGTATCTATGAGTACGCAACAAGAACCGGCCTTTGACGAATTTAAACTTTTTAATGCGTTTCCACAGAAAACAATTGAAAGATTCCTTCTAAAAGACGTTTCCATTAAACCCGCTTTGTCAGCCCACGGACTAGGCGAAGCGAACACAATCGCGGGATTTACATAATTCGTTTAGAGTTGAAATTTTCTCAACTTATTTCATAAAATATTTTACTTTGCTTGATTGACCATCGTTAATGACGACATAACGAAACTAGTCAGACAAATGGCTCTTTACTAATTGACTCATAAAACACACAAATTGGTTATTGCAGATTATAAAACTTTTAGCGGCTTTTCTGAACAATCCATTATTCTATTAGCAGGCTGGCAGACGCTTATTCTTTTTAAATCATAAGCCTGACATTTTGAATTTCCACCAACTAATATGTTTACTTATCAAATACCTTGGACACTCTTCAATTGTTGTGCACCCTTGCTGAATCTATTTAATTCAGCTTTACCCTAGATTATCTGACAAGCTGCCAGAAAAAGAAATGTAATGAGAGAGAGAGAAAAAGAGAGAGCACACGTTAGATCACTGGACCATCCAACGGCTATTAATGTCTAAAGAATGTCCAGTTCAATTC
Organism: Patella ulyssiponensis; assembly: GCA_963678685.1. Classification (NCBI taxonomy): domain Eukaryota; kingdom Metazoa; phylum Mollusca; class Gastropoda; family Patellidae; genus Patella; species Patella ulyssiponensis. The sequence goes on from OY783229.1 coordinate 83,147,143, forward strand.
AACAGATCCTACGCAACGCATCATGCTTTCCATACTTGATAATACAGTATCACAGTTAGTCTGTCGGTGTTTCTATGATGTATTTGTTATTTTTATTTTAGCACAGTCTGTATCCGGACAGTCCCGGGACTATAACTCCCAGCTCCATTCACTCTAGTTGATAGTTATTGTTTATTTCTTGCAATGTCACTGTATTTCAAAGAAAACAGGCGTCGTGTTACGTTAGCTGATAATACGTTTGTGAAAATAAATGCCAATATGTAAAGCATTTATTAATATAACGCTGTGGCTTTCCTCTCTGCCCGTTTGTAAATTAAATGACACTTTCAGATAACTGGAGATCAAATTACAGACGCCGGTCGACAGGTTTTCGTGTAGCAACTAGATGATTTTGTTATGAATATTGATGCTGTCCCCGTCTACATTGATAAACACATATATAGTGATAGGTGTCGTGCACGATTCAAATTATTTGTCATGATGAGATAGATCCTCTTGCCGTCCACGTACTATTTTATTTTAATATATAAACAATATTTTATTCCGGTTGTCTGAATGGGATTGGGGAACAGGCTTAGCCTATTTGAAACCCCTCTCGTTGTCGACGTACTATAAGTATATTACACATAACGTATTTTCATATAACTCATATATATTTCTGTCTGCCTTCCCACCCTGAGAACAGGGGGTTAACATAATTCTGAGACTAAAACCTGGTACAATTTTATTTCAATAATTCGCTTTCGCCTAGGACCCGGAGAAAACCCACGAGGTTGAACAAGCGACCATACTCGTGCCACGTACAACCACGCCAGTTGAGTTAATGATAGACCTTATGATACAGCGCACGCCACCCCCCTTGTTTGTGTTCTGGGTGTTTCTATTTAATAACACAAGTTCGTATTAAAACCAATCTCTCTTTCTCTCTCTCTCTCTCTCTCTCGTGTTAAAACATGATCAACCTGTATTCAATGTTCAAGTTGTAGAACCCATATCTTTAAATATAATATGTTCGTGTTTTTTAATTGTTTAAAGACGATATCTGAACACAAACCTGTGTGTTTTTTGTTAATTGTTTGGGGACAATACCCGAACACAAACTTGTGTTGTTTTATATTTGTTTGGAGATAATAATCCAAAAAGATGGCGTGATGGTGCTAAACCATTCCTTACAAACAAACAAAGAATATTATTTCAATCTTGTAGAACTAGAGGTAGTTTTTCTTCTCCAATCTTAAAGCAGTTCAATTTCCAATTACTAATTCAATTTTACACCGATGGGTTTTGTTATTTATAAACGAAAGTAATTAGCCTACGGTATTAAACCAGATGAACAAGTAGTAATAGTTTACCTTAGCTTAACGAGTTTTTCGATATTATCCAGGGGCCTGTTTCACGAAATTTTAACTAAGATAAAATCCAAATTTTAATACAGTGGACTCTGTCAAATCCGACATCGTGGGGTATCGTTACTATATGTAGGAATACCCATTTTTGTCAAACAGGAAATATTGTAACTTCGAAAACCTGATGCAATTTAATTAGATAATATTAGATTGATTTTAGTGCTTAGCCAATCAAAATATCTACTACAATTTAGATATTATCTTTCGTTAAGATTTCGAGAAACAGCTGGCCCTGAGATACAAAATAATATGGTATCATTGACTCGTATTGTAAATATATTCATTGCTTGTATTATATATCGCCAAGTGGGTAAGGCGCTGGCTCGCTAGCCTGGAGGTCGGGTGTTCTATCCCTGCATTGGCCGAGAAAGTGCATCCAGATTTTCCGGCGTGGTTTCTCCCTGTCAGTGATACAGGATGGCGGGCCTGGCAAGGAGACATAAAACCAAGGTCCCGTGTACACATTGCCGTGTACGTTAAAGATCCCTTGACAGTACTAGGCATTAATTTTGTTTAATGGGAAGGCCAGGGTTAGAGGTAGATCATAAGGTCTGTCATTGAGCTAACTAGAGTGGTTTCGATTCCCCGGTAGTGTCGCCTGTCCAACCTTGTGGGTTTTCTCTGTGTTCTCACGACACCTGCATACAAGCGAATAATTGTAATAAAATTGAATCGTGTTAGTCCGGAAATGACGTAAACAACGCAGGCTAATCGAAAGTTGATTCTGGACCGGATAACTTAAAAACTTAGATAACATTTCCTGCCTAACGAAAGACCTGCAATAGACAGATTTAGCTCTTGAATAAGGTTTAACAAAAAGATCTTGAAAATAATAAATATATGTTGGAAATTTTGTAAACACAATCATTGATTTCATATTAAGAAACATTGTAAACAAAATCATTGTGGTTATTGATTTAATAAAAACGACTATATTATCTGAACATCTTTTTAGGCTGTTCCATTGAAGTAAACCCGCAGATTGTTCACGGATTGAATAGGATTCTTAGAAATAATAACCATAATTTTTATTATACATACTACACAATCAAAACACTATACGTCTATTTCAAGTTCAATGTGTTGACCTTGGATATATTTTTTCGCTTCTTCGCGCAAATAAATACCCGAGTCTATAAAATTGTACGAATATAAAAACCTGAATAGATTGACGTCACATTTTATGTTAATAACTTGATAACTCTGAAAAGGTTTTTTGGGTTATTTATGTTTATCATGTTGACATTTCAACTTTTTCCTGTCTTCGTGTTTTTTACATATTATTTCTGACACGTTCGTATAAGTTATTGAATTTCGTGTTAGAGAATACTGTTAAAGTCGCTACAGAAATGAAATTGGGTTTAACGTCTTACCTGAGCTAATGAAGCCGGGCATAAACGGTGCTATGAGGGGAAATTTTTGTCAGGGCAGCGGCACTATGGCCTACTCTTATATCGAATTCCAACTGCCAAGGGATCATTCACGTCTTACCCACTTAGCCAACATGACTGTTACAACCGCATGATTAAGACCGAAAGAACAGATTATTGGTAAGAGCCAAATCTTTTTGTACATTCCTGCACCGACTCGGCTAGTGATGACACCCATGCCCCGTGGAATATGCTATGAAACGCAGTAAAGTGTGAAGATGCTGTATGAGAAAATAAGTTCGACCCCGAGGTGCCACGCGAGGTGTGTCAAGATGTGGTCGGTCTCTATAGATAAGATGGTATACCCGTGGATTAGAATCCAAAAGCCGCTGCTTTTACGACATATAAACCCGGACCCGAAGGTCACAAGCACTAGAATGACCACTACGCTTGGTGCACTCTATTTACTCCATTCGAGTTTCGAGTGGTTCTATTCTTATCAACGGAATTTGTTTAGAAAAGATTAGTTCTCCAGACATCAGGTCTTTCTTTCAACAACCCCATCCACTTAAACTATTCTCTATGAAGATGTTTTGAATCTTTCCGATCGACAGCCTGTCATTATTAATAAACCATTTGAAAGAAAACTCGAGGACAAGGAATAACTGAAGTGATTAATTGTACTGGGTCATGCTTTATTCTCTTATAAAACACAACCGGTTGTCTGAGGTCGGGTTGCCGAGTAGTTATGCTTGCACCTTGGATGAGTTCTGTCATTGAATCAAGCGCGGTTGGGATTCAAGGAGTAGGTTCACCTGTCTAATATCGTGGGTTTCCTCACACAGTAAAGGTAAAGACCTCTATGTGCATAAAGTGGCGTGGTTTGGATTCAAGGAGTAGGGGTCACTTGTCCAATGTCATGGGTTTCCTCACACAGTTAAAGTATGTGCAAACGAATTATTGAAATAAATTTGAACATATCGCGTTAATCCCGAAAAGGCCTATATTACCCATTGTCCCCCCCCCTCTCTCTCCCTCTCTCTTTCGTTCTCTCCTAGTGATATATAGGAATGGGAGGAAACCGGGGAACTGAGCGAAAACCAACAAAGTTACGCAAGCGTCTCTACTCTTGTCAAATACAATTTAATATAGGAAATACAATGGCTGCTGAAATCATGGCCAATCAGACATTATGAATCGACTGTGTCGTGTAGGCCAACACCCGATATCACTTTATCTTAGAAGAGTTCAAATAATAGTCTGATTTTCTTAATGAAATCTTAAATAATCAATAGCCTTTAAACAGTTTCAGTGCATTGTATTTACACTCGATTGAGACAACTCAGGCTCATCCAAACCTATAACAATTCCAGCCCAACTCTACCTATCAAGACTTGCAACACTGCGAACTCCAACTCTACCCACCCAAAGCTGTAACACTACGATACCCAACTCTACCCACCCAGACCTGTAACACTCCGATCCCCAACTCTACTCATCCAAACCCATCACACTTCCATCCAAACTCTACCCATCATGACTTGCAACACTACAATCCGTAACTCCAACCGTACGATCCTGTAACACTACGCCCAAATAGTTCGCCTGTCTAATAAAAGTGCATACGTACTTTAAAAATAGATAGTTAATAACGTCCCACTAATTCAAATACGCCTTATAGCACTTCTCAATCAAAACGGCATTCCACCATTAAATTCGGATAACAAAATAAAATAAATCGCTATTTTTTCCCGTTGGTTCCATTTTCAATTATATTTTGTAATTATCTCGGCCGTATTTGATTATATAACTTTTCGCATTATAACCAGTAATAATTACGATATTTTTTAATGTCTTGAAGCTCGACAAGTATCCCTTGTATTGGTCATTTATCAGTCAGGAACCATATTTCTGTAAGTGGCTTAGAGAGTAAGTCGTTTGCTTGCTAACCACCAACATTCCTCCAGGTTCGACCCGAATGTTCAGTCAGGAGCCATATGTGTGTGCTACAGTAGCTCAGTGGGTATGGAGCTTGCTTGCTAACCATCAAGTGCTTGTCGGGTTGGACCCGAAGGTTCGTCGTGATTTTCTAGCGTAGTTTTCCCCGTCATCAGTGGTGCAAAAATACTGACCTTCGAAGACAAACCCTTGACATAGTAGGCGGCAATTCTGGTGCTCAGGTAAAACAGCCCCACGAGGCAACCCTACTCCTTGTCACGTACAGTCGGGAAATCGAAACCACGCCAGTTGACTCAATGACACACTTTATGATACAGCGAACACGTGCTTCAACCCCCTATTCCATTCAGGCTTTCTCAACCGTGATGTTTGTTTGAGTAATAATAAAATACTGTAAGTCTAAAATACCTGTGGAAAGTACTTCAAAATGTTAAAATGTTATTAAACCAGTGTTGAATAGAACAGCTTAGAGCACTTACCGTAATTCAACACACTTTCTTGTAGTTTGTATTGTTACACGACTATTATCAGATAAAATGTCAAGTGGTTTTTCGTGATGAAAGTCCACGACAGAGTAAATATTTTGATCGCAATAAACGATGGAATTGCGTGAATATGACGGCAAAACGAAGCTTTAAAGTAATCGGACAACACGGAAGCAACTTTGATAAAGCTTTTAATTACCGGTATAATTAGAGTTAATACAACTGTTTTAAAGGGCGCGTGATGGTCAAATTAGCCACAAGTTCTCGTAACTATACCATAATTTGGCTACAACTGTCCAAAATATCGCTGAATTTGACTACATATCTCCTAACTACCGCTGAATTTGACTACATATCACAAAACTACCGCTGAATTTGACTACAAAAATATCTCCAAACTATCGTTGAATTTGACAAGACGTGTCCAAATTATCGCTGAATTTGGCTACAAATCTCCAAACGATGGCTGAATAATTTCACTATAAGTGTTCCGACCACCGTTTTATTTAGCTACAGGTGTCCAAACTATTGACGACGTGGACGCCAATGGAGCTACAACATCCAAAGATTTGAATGCTACACGTTTGTAAACAATGTATAATAAATAATTTAGGCTATCGTGTATCCCTTCCCCGTGTAATGATGTACAGTCTTACTGTGCGACAGGACACATTTACATTAAGCACTAATATGGCTTCCATAACAGGGGTATATTGTGTTTTTAAATACATATATAAACATACATTATGCAAGAGTCAAATCTGCCTATTGTAGGTCTTTCTTTAGTCCTGAAATGTTATAAAAACTATTAATTAGACATTAATTAACCTATTCAGACCGTAATCAACTCTCAATGTCGAGGCTAGCATGCGATTTTTGTTGGTTTATAGTTCGATTCGCTGAAATATTTTTCCTCGTGATTTACCAATAAAAGTGGTTAACCGAGACTACTGGTTTTGTCTTACAGACTTTAGTAATAAGGCTAAGCGGAAATTACATTCGCCTAGTTCTAAGTTCATAGTGGATCAATTTGACTGAAATTTTCAGCCAATTGCCTTTACATTAGCTAGTTTTTAACTATTGTAGTGAGAACTGCCAACTCATTATCTAATCTCCCATAATGTATCTTAAGATTAGCGAACTGCAATCCTTAAAGTACGGAGTATTATTTTATAACGAGACACAACAACAAAATCGACATTTCTTGGTGGTGAGGAGTGGGGCCTGGCGGAAATGATAACAAAAACCACTAATTAAATCTGGCGGACAGATGTTCTTTGATTTTATGTTTTTGTTACGATAAGATCCGCTTTAAGCTTGAAATTGTGGGATGAAATATCGTTGTTCGGTTGACTTCATCTTTGATGACGCCATTAAAATCCAACATCGACATTCTGATTTGTACCATGATAAAACGGTTTCGTTAATCTTACCCGACGTTTGTTTAATGGTGCGAGCAGGACAGAAAAGGGGGAATAATCGCTAATATACGTTATGTCTTGTAGAATTGATATCATCAAGAGTATTCCACCAGAAAGATTAAACGCTATTAATTCACATCGGCGCACCCAAACACAGCATTGACATTTAAAACCTGTATAGCAGAAAACTTGTTAATTCTGCGTGAATGAATTGAAATCAAACTGTGTTTTTTGTAAATCAAAAAAATGAGTAGGTCGTAATCACGTCTTCCTTAGCCGGGTTTGTGTGGAATAGTAGGACATTAAACAGAATTTCATTTCATTTCTCCTGGAAGTGGGGACTTTGAATCACATCGTTTGACGCGAATGAGGGACGTGCATCACATTGTCTGCAGAAGTTCGCAGGGATTGAAGGCTGTGATTCATACCGTTCATGTTGTTTCCTAAGAGCAAGGACTTTCAATCAGAATGGGACATTGTCCTCTGAAGTTCCCCGGGAATGAAGGCTGTGCATCACATCGTCCTCTGAAGTTCCCCGGGAATGAAGACTATGAATAGCTCGCAATCAGATCTTCCGCGGTGGTTCCACGAAAGTGAGTGCCGCGAGTCAGACGTCCTGCTGTCGTTTCCCGGGAGCGAAAACTTTGAATCAGACCGTCCACACTGGTTATCGGGGAATGAGGATTGCGAATAAGACCGCTGCTGTGGTTACTGGATAGTGATGAGCCAATCAGCCAACAGACAATTTGATCTACCGTATTGCTACGTTCGATTGAACAAGCCAAACAATTGCTGGGCCATTAAAGACTGTAGATGTACAAATCGTTATCGTCGTTTACAAAATAAAAACAAATTTATCTTCATGTAATTTTTCACCCGATGACATTTAACGGTTCCTGGTAAGTAGGTGAGTGTTATAATAAAACTATCCAACCAACGCGGATACACCAGAACTTAACATTAAATCAGATAGAGAGAAAGAGAGAGAGAGAGATATGGGGTTTCACGTCCACTCCTACAGATCTTGTGTAGCAAAAACAAGTAAAACGAAATTTTGAACTTTAAAAAACGAAACGAAAGAGGATCTGTGTTTTAATCAGATTGAGGCAATATACATTACGTCATCATATTTGTAAATTAATTCATATGTGATAACAATCAGTATGCCAACACGTTGTAAGTTTTGCGTCAGCAATCATTGTATAAACTAATCTATATACATTGTTCAGGCCCGGATCAAGGATTTTGTGGGGGGAGGGGTGCTTTGGAGCAAAGGGTAATACGTTGCAACCTTGGATTGTTTGGGCGGAGACAATGCGAAAATCATGTTTATATCATCTATTAAAGAGCAGATATGTGAACTACAACTATATCAGGGGGCTGACGGGTACAAGGAAATGTTTGATATACGCCCCGTGGGGGTGGGTAAATCAACCTAGTCACGCTTCAATACACAGTAATTATTATCTCTTTGATGAGGCTTAGCTAATCGGAAGTTGGTTGTTAGTTGAGCTATTTAAGATCCATATCGATCTCATCCTATCCCAGTAGGATAGTGATCGATCTGCCACGTCATGATTGGTTTTATTATCTTTGAAGGTTATCGACCTGGTTGTCAAGTCGAACGATACATCGTTTAGTAATCAATTTGTACAAAGCAAATATTTTTTTAAACAAGGTTTTTGCAATTTTCCGCCAATTTTCACTATAATGTTATAGACAATAAAACTGGTTTGTGTCTGTCTAGTTAGAGAGAGAGAGAGAAATGGGGTTTAACGTCCACTCGACACAACTAGGTCATTTCGGAACTAACATATGTTTTTTTTAATTTTATTTCAATAATTCGCTTGCGCGTAGGGGTCTTTAGCAGTGGGAGGAAACCGGAGAGCCCGGAGGAAACGCACGAAGTTGAGAAGGCGCCTCTATCTCCATGACACATACGCTCACACCAGGGCTCGAAACCACAGCGAGAGGTAACCGGCCAGCTAGAGGTCGAAGCGCGGCACTCTAGACCACTAGGCCATTCCAACCCCCCGTCTGTCTAGTTAACAAGGCCTCTAAAACTCCATCGTTAATCGGCATAAATATGCAAATATTCCTACACGTGGGTAGAATGAAAAGCTTTTCCAAGTTGGCTTATAAGCTGTCCAAAATGATATTCGATTACTTGTAATGTGTATGGGATATATCCATTTTAAATTCACAAAATATTTTCCGACTTTACTTAACTTTCAATCACTGTTGATGAGAAATATCTTTGATTCAGAAACGAACTAAAAAAATGCACGTTATTTCTTTTTGAAGTATTTGGTACTTTAAAACAACGAAGATTTAGTAGAATAAGACGGAACAGTTTTGAGTAAATTATTAACGGAAGTTTGTCAACTTGGGGCCATGATTTACATATTTACCCTGAGAAAGACAAAGAGAGAAAGTGGGTTTAAAGTCCACTCGACACAAACGAGATCATTTTGGGACTAACACGTTGTTCAATTTTATTTCAATAATTCGCTTGCGCGTATGGCTCTGTAGCAGTGGGAAGAAACCGGAGAACCCTGAGTAAACCCACGAGGTTACACAGGCGATCCTATTCCTTGTCACATACAACCGCGGACAATCGACACTACGCCAGTTGAGTCAATGGCAGACCGTATGATACAACACGCACGTGCTAGCCATTTGGCCGTCAAACCCCTCTTACCGCTAGGGATCTAGTTATAGTGAAGACGTTATTACCGACCTGATGTTCATGTAAACCCAGCCACTCTTACCCTGAGAAATCTGGTCATAGTTAAGACGTTTTTTCCGACCCCTATTACCATGAGAAATGTAGTGAAAGCGAAACCGTTCTTGCCGACCTGGTGTTCATGTAAACCCCGCCCCTGTTACCGTGAGAAATCTGGTCATAGTAAAGACGTTCTTACCGATCTGGTGTTCAAGTAAACGGTGGTTGATTATATCATGAAAGAAGCTTACAGTCTGTTATCTTGACATAATCCACCTTAAATAGTACAACATGTCACACTTTGTCAGATTAATCGTCTGGTCATCGTCATGATTCACCAAATCCTGGCTCACAAGACACTTGTCAATGCCTTCCTTTAACAGACATTTTCACAATCGACCTGTTTCTGCTTCTAGACATATGAGGCCAGGAACTTTGAGTACTACATTTCTCAATGGTAGGATACTTCTCATCGAACCCATTGACTGCATGTAAACCCTAAACTGTAGCTGGTCGAGCTCATGGACTGCGTGTAAATCCTTAAATGTTGTATACTTAGAGAGAAAAAGAGTGAAATGAAATGAAATGAAATGGGGTTTAACGTCCTACTCTTCTTCACCTAACCTGGGCTAATACCAGACGGGCATACGCCATACAGTGTGCTATGAGGGAAATTTTGCCCGGAAAGCGGCGCTACGGCCTACTCTTATATCGAATTCAAACTGCCAAGGGATCTTTTACGTGCACGCCAATGTGTACACGGGACCTCGGTTTTTCGTCCCATCCGAACGACTAGGCAGCTGTCATTGTCAGACCCTCCGTTCTGCATCACAGACATGGGGAAACCACGACGGAAAATCGGGATGAACTTTCTCGGCTAATTCAGGGATCGAACACCCGACCTCCAGGCTAGCGAGCCAGCCCCTTACCCACTTAGCCACGTGATCTCCAGAGAAAGAGTGAGAGGAGAGACCACCGGGTTATTCACACCTATTTACATCTAAATAATGTCGAGAGAGAGAGTCACTTATAAACTAATATATGGTTCCCTTTTCAACAATTCGCTAGGGCGTGGGGGTCTTTAGCCTTGGGAGGACATTAGGGGACCCGCAGAAACCCATGAGGTTTGAAAGGCGAGGCCTATATAAAACAGTCCTTGTGATCTATATTTAACCACTTTATCTGACAAAGATCGTGAATATATTGTCCCGTGACTAGAAACACGATTTAAATAAGTTGCTCCGACTAGAAGACGTCTTTCCCCGAGCGAATATAATCATGTCAAAAGATAAGATCAGCTACTGTCATTACAATAACCTGTGATTAGTTAAAACTTGATTGTCTCGTCTTTCATCAGATTTATTATTCATGTACTGGTAAAGATAAAAGATAAGTTTTCTTATAATAACCAGATAATGTATTCAACTCGGGGTATTTATATATAATAGCGGTACAGAAAATAATTAGTTTTCCTTATTTTCCTACTTAACAGACGAAATAACCCAAGACAATGTAATATAATACATTTGTATTTAACAGACTTTCTGGTCTGTGTTCTGTTTGTTTGGCGATTATGTTAAAACTATATGTAACCAGAAGGTGGCTAGATCCTAAACGCGTGCGCGTTGTATCATAAGGTCTGTAATTGAGCCAGGTTTCGATTTCCCAAATTTACGTAACAAGGAGAAAGGTAGCTTGTCCAATCTCGTGGTTTTTCCGCGGATCGTCCGGTTTCCTCCCGCGAATTAGTGAAATAAAATTGAACCACATTCTAGTCCCGAAATGACCTAGTTTGTGTCGAGTGGGCGTTAAACCCCATTTGTGGAATACAAATAGGGAATTACATGTATAGGTCCTCGCCGTACACGCCTATGTTGGCTATGATCACCGTGGACTAGACCCCCACCCCACAATTATATACACCACAAGCCTTCCGGTCACCAATTGTCTCACTTGTAACGTGTCCAGACTAGTCCGTTTGTGATTATATATACATGAACGTGATTTAACCATGTAGTAATACATGTTCGATCAAATATAAAAATTCACAGGATATAACTTTTAAAGATACTTTCCCGATACAAACTGGTTGATTTCATGGTATATTTAGACTAAAAACATATTACCCCAGTGTTTTACTAGTACGATAGGGCGTCTATCCATATACCATACTTTGATTGGAAATAACCATGCATCTTTAAAGATGAAATGAAGTGAAATGAAGTTTAACTTCCTATTGTGTTGCTCCGACTGGGCTAATGATGTCAGGCATACTACATACAGTGTGCTACGAGGGAGAGTTTGCCCGGACAGAGATATTGTTTGTACACGACTTTATTTGTCCCTTGCCAGGCCACCTGTCCTGCTCCACTAGCAAGGGACTAACAATCCAGATGAACTTGCTCGGCCAATGCAGGGATCGAACCCGTGATGACCACACTGACTCCATTGCTCCTTTCAATTATCGACTGGTACATATTTTTTCAACGTATTTAACGAAGGCTTAGTATTAGTGGGTCAATGCTTGGATATCCCACCAAAGAGTTAGTTTGTATCAGATGTTATCGATATTTAATTAAATGTATTCCTTCGGGGGGATTAATAATGGATAGCAAATGAGAAGAGAGAAGGAGAGGGAGGGGGAGAGAGAGAGGGGGTGGGGACTAACACACGATTCAATTTTATTTCAATAATTCATTGCGCGTAGTAGTCTTTAGCAGTGGAGGGAAACCCAGGAAAACCCACGTGAATGGACAGGCGATACTACTCGATGTCGCGTACAACTGGGTAATCGAAACCACGCAATCTATCCTCTCTAGTAAATGAAAAAGAAATAATCCGCGGATAAGAAAAACAAAGACACATACAAAAAGATGTAATTTCCAATAATGGGAAACTCGTTCAGGAATATTAAGTTAAGTTAATGAACTTTTCAAACTGTAGCGTTATAATATTCTGCTCGTGGCATGGAAACGCTCGAGTGTATGTCGTTAAAGGAGGTACTCGGAGCTAAAAGGGACAGCTTACATGATTTCACTCGAAAAATCAATATTTAAGTATAGTAATTCCCTCATGACTAGGTCAATGGACCATTTTCTGATAGGAAAATAAAAGAGATGTTTAAAAATTTATGGAAGTTGGCTTGGTAGTTAGTTTTGATAACGTCGAGTGTACGTCTCCTGAGAGTGAAAATTACGCACGAGTAAGTTCGTATTACAAGAATTATTATAAATCATATATTGTGGCGTTGTTCAGGTGTGTTATAATTAAATGTACTATATACACTTTTACCTTACTAAACGACAACATATATATCATTATACTACTGCCAATCTGATTAAAACACATATCCCATTTCGTTTCGTTTTTTATAGTTCAAAATTTCGTTTTACTTTTCTTCATACCACTAGGATCTGGAAGAGTTGTTATCATTGACGTGTTCTGGATGAGGTGACAAATTGGCCAATGAAACGGTCTGTTACGTCGAGTTCGAGGCCTTTTGGTGCGCGGAACTGTGGGTAAACCACTAGAAACGTCGACGCTGATTGTATACCATTGGTAGCAAATTGGGAATCGAAGAGTAGATCCCAAATTGGCACTACATCGCGTACATCCTTCTTTATTAACCCTGTTGGGGCGTGGTGGTTCAGTGAGTAACACGCTGGTTAGCTAGCATGGTGTCCTATACGTTCCGGGGGATTAGAGAGAGAGAGGGGGAGATTGGGATTAACGTCCACTCGACACAAACTAGGTCTTTTCGGGACTAACATATGGTTTAATTTTATTTCAATAACTCGCTTGCGCGTAGGGGTCTTTATCAGTGTGGGAAACCGGAGTACCGGGAGAAAACCCAGGAGGTTGGACGGGCGACGCTACTCCTTGCCACGTACAACCGGGGATTTGAAACCACACCAGTTGAATAACATGGCAGGCCGTATGATACAGCGCGCGCACGCTAACCAATCGGCCCAACCCCCCCCCCACCCAATTGTTAATAACATACAAAAACGATGTAATATTTAGTTTATGAAAGTGGGCGTATAGCCCAGTCGGTACAGAAAAATAGTCAATCCTGTTATCCTGTCATGTTTGTGATGTTAGGGTGTGGATGGCAGCATCTGTATCATGTGTCAAATCTGCAATAGCTTCGTGCATCGAAAAACTTATAATTTTGTTAGCCTCGTCTGTTTAATTGGTAGGGATTAAGTATCGGGATTAATTTGTCAAGTTTCAATCTCAAAACCATGCATTTAAAAATATATAATTTTAATAGCGACGCCAGTTTGAAAGGTTGAAAGAAATATTTGTATTAATATGTCTGTATAACTGATGTAAGAGACATTTATTCATATTTTATAATTTTTATGATCTCGATATCTGGTGTAATATTGCCACGGGATTCGTGAACTCAAGCATTTCAACTCGTCTGCATACGTACTGGGTCATGGTGGCTCGTTAGACATGGGCTCTGGTTCCTACAGGCACAATATGTTCCTTTTTTGTTACCCTTCTTAGTAGTGTTGGACGGAGTCGCAGTACATGTGATACTAAAACGCATGTGGAAGCCAGGCATATAGAATTGTTGAGGAGCATCGCCCATGGTTTCAACCGTCTATACACAATGGTTCCCCGGCGAGTGAATCGCGTTGGTTTCCCGGGGATGGTTGTATGTGAATCAGGCCGTCCGTTTCCCCAGGTATTTGGATCAAGTCGAACGCTCTGTGTTCTGCAGTGACTTAAATACTGCATTCAATTCATGTTATAGTACACAAAATGTCATAATAAGTGTGTGAAACAGCTTTTTTTTAACGTTCCCATCCACCGAAGTGATATCACAGACAATATGGTAACGGATGATATAAGTCATTATTATATTGTCTGCGGTATCAATTCGATGGATGCTGACGTTAAATAAAGCTGTTGAACAGAATTTTAAAACTCCAGTAAATACCCACATATTATATGTTCTTAAAATATTTCAAAAGAATTCATTTAGTTTTAAATAAAACAAAGTGAAACTGCTGTTTTAAAAAACTCCATTAAAAGCCCAATTTATATAATGAATGATCTAAAAGAATTTTAAAATAACCTTTTAACTTTATATGAAACACCCGTTTAATATTTAATATATATATTTTATTATTTATTCAGTATGGAGATCTTACGATCTATAGATACAAATAACATTTGAACATATATACATAGTGATATTTTCGAGCAATTATACATAATATAGTGTATAATATATTGATGGCTACTTTATAATGAGACACTGTTTAATAAATAGGTTTTGAGTTATAAATATAATGCAATATAATAATATTATTGAACAATGATAAATTATTATTCTATTTACAATATACAGCTTGCCTATTATCCAAAGCAACCTTAAAGTTTCACTATATTCAATTAAATTGTCTAGTACGCATAGCTTTATTTATATAACAAGATAGCGAAACAAGTGTATTTATATCATAACTGTTCCAATAGGTGGTGGAATTTTGCTTTAGTTGGGGGTGGCTGATATACTGATCGGGTATATAAATGGATCGTAAATGTTTATAATGGTTACACTCAAGACTAAGATGAAATAAGTCTTCAATAATACCACAGTTACATTGTGTACAAATAGGGCTATTGCTTTGGTTGCGTCTAAACAAATTTTGGGCTAATGGAAATAAATTAAGACGTAATTGTGTAATATTTTTTACGTTTTCATGTTAACTGTCAAATATGATTCTTGAGTTAGATTGGTTTTATATATGCAATAGTCTTTAGACTTTCACTGTTATGAATTCTGGCTAACCATTCTTGTGTGTTAATATCAATTGGTCTTTGTTTCAAAGTTTCTAGAAAGGGCTTATGATCACCAACTTCGTCCATCAACCAAACATACGCGAAACCAATTGAGCTCAATAGCAGTCTAATCCTCTACCAGCAGAATCGAGCTTTCTTAACATCATATATACCTGTTAAATATAATCATTGAGTCGCATTTAGAGATTGGGAAACACATACATACAACCAATTTTTTTTTTTTTTGGGGGGGGGGAACTAGTTATATTCCAAATGCACAACGTTTCGACAATTAGCATCCTCGTATCTTATCAAGCTAAATGTCGTGCTTTCAGAATAAAACCAGTGATTGTTTCAAATAGAAATTGTGTTCTGTTAAAGTTTATGTTGTTTTTACAACAAACGTTTAATACGTTGTTTTTAAATAAAATAAACGTTTAATATATTGTTTTTAAATAAAACTACAAAATTATCCATCGGTTTTAAAACACCCGACAGAAATAGACAAACATAATATATACTGAATATAACATTATTCGGTGACATTGATATCCATTCTTGTTCATTTCTTATATAATCAGTTATGTTGTTTGTACTACAAGAGGGTGTAAACATCTCCACTTGGGAAAATTTGGAATGTTAATCCCAGACTAAAAAGCATCTTTTTGAGCAAATTTATCATTTTGAGTTAAAAAAAATCTTTTATTATAAATGAAAAAACAAAACCCTTACACGAAAAGGTGTCCTTTACCCGTTTGTTTCCTATCCCCATATTACAACTATGATAAAAAAAATATTTTTTCAAATAAATAAAAACACCCCAAAAATTGCCCTTCACCTGTCTGTTTGCTCTCTCCATATTACAACTATTATAATAATTCACCGTTTATTAGATTATAATTGTCTATGTTATTGTTTCTTTGTAGCATCATAATGGGCACGATCAGCGCCGACTCAAACGGTGACTCGCTGAATGCCACAGCTATATGGATCTTGATCAACCAACTCTCGCCGAGTAATAGAAACAAGGTTCTAGCAGCGGCCGGTATTGATGAACAGACGTTAGAGACTATACTTCAGCGAGGCAAGATGCATGTCAAAAGTTATGAACGGCCAATGATGCAGTATACGGAATATCGGATAAGTAAAATATTATTGTTATATGTGCCGCCGATCTTAATTATTCTGGGAACGTTTGGTAACTTATTTTCCTTCATAATTTTACGTAGACGACCGATGTTAAAAGTGTCGACTTATTTTTATCTCGCATCGTTGGCTATCGCTGATAGTTTAGTATTGTACATCGGCTTGCTGCGGATTTGGATTAACGAATTAACTGGAATTGATGCTATGGATTTAACGAACTGGCTGTGTAAATTGACATGTGTGTTTGGATATTTTTCCAGCGATTTCTCCGTATGGTTGATCATAGCGGTAACAGTGGAAAGGTTCATTGTTGTGTGTTTTCCGTTTAAAGCCAATGGAATGTGTAACGTTAGTCGCGCTCGGAAAGTCATCGTTCTGCTAATTGTTATAATGTTTTCAATTAATCTCCATTTTCTATTTACTGTGGAATTAGTCACCACACCGGTGGATGGTAAAAATATTGTGAATTGTGAAGCCGCTGCACCGTTCCCAGTGTTAGTTGATCAAGCATGGCCGTGGGTCGATGCTATTATTTATTCCTTCGTACCTTTCGTCACCATTACCGTTCTTAATATCTTAATTATTCGACAGGTACTCAAGGCTCATGGCAGCCGCGAAAGACTTCAAAATTTCGGAGATCGGAGAGTATTGGAAACACGTCGACAAATGAGCGAAGTTACTTCGAAGTTAACAGCGATGTTACTAACGGTTTCGTTTACGTTTCTATTAACGACATTACCCATGAATATAACGTTAATCGTGACATATTTCTGGAACAAAGAAGATAGGGAATTAGAAAACACGGCTAAATTTCATCTGGTGAAAACCATCACCGAACTATTAATGTACGTTAATCATTCTATGAACTTTTTTCTGTATTGTGCGACGGGTCGAAAGTTCCGACAACAAGTCCTGAAGTTAGTTTGCCATAAACAGGCGCTTCAAACATGGTCGTCAATCTGTGACGATCAGCCCAAACATCAATCTAAGAAAGATTTGCTACTTAATCACATGAACTGCCACTCGGAACATCTACATACCGAGAGCGAATATATGAAAACTAAATTATAAGTTTTGTAAATTTAGATCTGTGCGACCGGGTCGTCTTTTTTTGTTCTATTCAGAATCAAATATCATCCTGAGAATTCAGCCTAGCTTGTAATATATCGCCATTTTATGCATTTTGAAACTTTTTTCATTTACATTAACGGTTCTCAAGTGTCTTCAAAACGATAAAACTTAGACGATGTTATTCAAGTAAACGGAAATTCATAGACATTACCCTTGTCATCTAAATTAGCTGCAATATAACCCTTCAGCAAGCCACTTAATATAAATTCCAGAGAAAATTCCAAAATAACAGTGCTTCTAGTTATCTAAACATAACTAATGATCACATCAAATTTATTAGTTTTTTGTTTCATAAAAGACAACAATTATTTGTTGGTTGGTTTTATTTAAACATAGTTTATTGTACTAGAACATAAATACAGTAGACACGAATAGGGACTACGAAACGTACCGATGCCCTCTCCTTATGTGCATGTATGCCTTTATAATTGCTAAATAAGGCTTAGATCACAAATTGCAACATCTTTAATCGCTTGACATCACTAATGATTACGAAAATGATTATGAAAAAAAAACTTTTGTGCGTATACCTTTTTAATTACTAGTAAATAAGGTTTAGTAACAACATTCGACATTTTTAATAACTTGACTTTAATATTTCCTATAAGAATTAAATATGGTGTTAATGTTGAATGACTTGTGAAAAAAGACTTAATGTTACACGAGGACGATAAAGGATACTGATGAACGGGCCATATTGAGATATTTATTTTCATAAGAAGCGAAAATAACTAACTTTTTTAACTTTTGAAGTCTTTGGAAATTGCCAGAGCGATTTCTGTGAAATCGACACTTATTTTATTGGTGCTTATTTTATGTGTTAAATGTGGCGTGAAAGGTGATCCATATAGTGTGTAGTCGTATGTAAACTCTCACGGCTCATTTTCTAAACTGCGCACACATATATCGTATGTAGTCCTTCGTAATCGCTCACTGCTCAATTAAATAATTGCGCACGCATATCATTAGCTGTTCATGTATAAAACTGTGAACAACAATTTATCAGTGCCAATTCGCTACCATTTTGCTCAGACTTAAAGTGCATATACATAGTATAATATAGAGACCATAGTTGATTTTGTTACGCGTTTAATGGCTGAACGAGCAACCTGTGTGAATGTCCAGAAGAAAAAGGGACATAAGCGTTTTCGATTTCACCGAACATGCACTCGCGTTTTAGATATGAGTAATTAAATTAGTCGCTTCGAAAGCTGATAATTGAATTAGTAGCTACGAAACTTGGTGATTGAAAGCTTAATAATTAACTTCGACACAGCGTCATCACTTGAACGATTCCGTGTTTTGTTGTGGTTTTGCCTGTTTTAATTAGAGTCAGCAGAAGAAAAAAATAAATAAATCATGAACATCGTTAGGTGATTAATGGTCACCTGAACATGCGTGTTACCGTCTCCGGATTTTTAAAATCTGTTCCAATTAAGAAAAAGGACAATTACACATGTATTTTGGTTTAGAATTTGTTAAATGTTGTTAATCAATCGACGACGAATTGGTTCTACGATCGATGACAGTGGTCTTAAATAGAACCGTTTATAAATTAATGAAAGGCCATGTATTGATATACTGTAGCGAAAATATACCTTGTTTTGTAATCATGTGAATAGGGAGTGGCCTGAAGTGGTGGATGTGATCTATAACTATAACTGTAAAGGAATGCCAATATGGATTCTGACCAGATCATGTACTATGTGAACTCGCGGAAAGACAACTATTCACATGCCATAATTCTGATAAACCAGGAGCGACAAATCTATTGAAACTGCCCGAATAGCAAATGCCCAGATATTCCATAAAGACGAAATGACATTAGTTCCTCGTTTCGCTTATCTACAACACAAAACTTATTGGACTAAAATCAATGATCACAAAATTCTTCGTCTCAATTCGATTAAACGGATTATGATATTGAATCATTGCAATCTTATTAAAACACAGATCCTATTTGGTTTCGTTTTTATAGTTCAAAAAGAGTTGAGGGATTGGCCAATGAAACCGTCTGTTACGATGAAGTCTTAGCATGCGATGTACGGAACTGTTGTTAAACCAACGTCAACGCTGATCAATGCCTGGTGTCATATGATCAAAATCCACTCGTACGACACCTGACGCGACCTTCCAGTTGAACAGGCCAGATCCACATGTGGTGTAGGTCATCGAAAGTTTAAAAATAAAAAAATGAAATATAGATCTGGATTTTAATCAGATCGCATTCAATTGATAGCCATTGAAAAGGAAACACAAAAATTACTTTGTAACCAGTGAGTCGCGGCGGCTCATTGAGTAATTCCGACACATACGATCTGTGTAATTACAATTACATATCACGCGTCGACAATTATATTTGAAAACAGTATAATCTTGATTCATTCAATTGCAAAATAATCAAGGAATTGCTGTGAGTAAACACCATACGGTTTGTATAGAAAACGACCCTGGAGTAATGTTTGGAGAGGTAGTTAATAACTCACAATAAGAGTACAATTTAACACTTGATATAGTCCTGTCTATAGTATGAAGTGATTGATTGTGTCTTTACTTAGACAGTTTTAAGACGTCTTTCTAATTAGTGGTTAATGGTATTGTCTGCTCTTAAAGGATACCTGACACAAACAGTTCAAAGCTGGAATTAAAAGGAGTTGGTCGCTCAACTATTCTGCCCCTACTGGGCTAATGGTAACGGGATAATTAAAGACTCGTCTCAAACTTTCAAATCCAATTTAGATTAGAAACGATATTAATAAGATCACCAAAGTTTGATCAAATGAAGTGGTATGATCGCAATGTGAAGGAATTTGTCTATGGAAGCGCGACGATTTGATGCCTCTGACACTGCTCCGTCTTACCCAGTACCCTAATTAAACACGGAGTTCACGTTATACTAAGAAACAAATTTATCCGCGATTACACCATCGATTACAGCGGACTTAAAACCCATCAAACGACTGACCGATCATCTCTACATTTTGTTTTGATGACCCGTGTGTGAACTGTAATTTAATTACTGTTAAAAGAGTAAGTTCAGTTTGTTAATGAGTGGTGTGATGGCTAATCAAGTTGTCGGAATAGAAACATGTTTTAGATAACTTATCGCCAAATACGATCGTCTTACTATGGTTCAATTCCGTTATAAACAAGCATAGAAAAATGTTTATCAGTAAATATTTATCAGTTCTAGTACACTATTACTATAAAAACTCAATATCTGAAATATGACAACCGGCAACAGTTGTTCTGGATAAGGAAATCATTCCCTGCATCGTGTACGACACCACTCACTATTGTGCGGTAATTGGAAAGTTGAAATGGCTGACATCAAAAGTGACGTCAGTATCGCTCGAATAATGTAGTTGTCGAGATGTAAAATGTGTAATTATGTACAGAAAGGATGTCTGAATAATGTGACTCGTCAAAGAAATAATTGAACAATTTAGAAGATGTTTAAGACAATAAACCTTGTTTAGTTATGTTCTGTAAAGCTTACAAATCGTGTCTTGTGTATGCTATTATACATTTTTAAAAGTGCGGGGTAGTTCAAATCGCGTATTGGGTATGATATTTCAAGTGGTGGTGTGGCAAATTGGTTAAAATTACGAAACCGACGAATAATGTCCGTGAAACATGAATTGATGTTATTGGATCTCAGTATATGAAATAAAACGAATATGTGTTTATCTTCCTACCTTTCGGCTCCGACTGTGTTAATGATAGCGGGACTCTATTTAAACGGAAGAAGTGTCTTATTCATGAATTCTAATTTAGTGTGAAACCCGCCAGATCTGGGTGACAGTGCCAGAGTAACTTGACAAACATTACAAACACATGGAAACTGTACTGATTGAATTTACAAATGGAATTTGTGTCGATTGTTTTTGTTTTGAAGAATGTTCAACTCTGTGTTACCAATATTGGACGTGGATAGGGACAAACTAGGGAGCTCAAACATGGCGGTGACAAGTGGGAGGTCCATGGTGACAAGCTAAGGATCTCAAATAATTATGGCGGTGACAAATAAGACTGCATGATGATAGGCTTGGGTGTTCAAACATCGCGGTGACAAATAGGGCCTGTATGATACGTTGCGTAGTTCAAATATGGTGGAGACAAATAGGGACTGCACTGTGACACGGTGGTTAGATCTTATTAGGGTTGACCAATGGGGGCTTCAAACAGGATGACAAGCTGACTGGTCAGCTACGATTTGAACATTTGACTCTATAGATCTATAATATTGTGTTACTATGGTATTGGATATAGGGCATAGTTCCATGGAATATAACTACTTTCATTACTGAGTTATGTTCGACTTCACTTTGTGTATTAATGATAACCCATGCGATGGTTAGGGGATCCGTGAAGGCTTAGTGAATAAGGTGTCGGCATGCTAAAAGGGAGCTTCATCGGAGTTTTTCCGACACGGTTCTCCTTTGACAGTTGTGCAGGAAGGGGGGGCCTGTCAAGGGACAACGTGTCGTCGTGGACATGAGCCTGAAAACTGAGGCCCCGTTGACACACTGACGTGCACGTAAAAGAACCCTTGACAGTTGGAGTAGGTCAGTGTCCGCTGTCTTCACTAGCCCAGTCGGAGCTGAACTACCATAGGCCTATTTCATTTGAAGGAGGCCTAAATTTAGAATTACTATGAGAATTAACAAATAGAAACGCACATCGGTTATAAACAGTAGTTATATTCCATTGAATCGAGGCTTGTGTAGATATATCGCATTACATACTATTCTGATTATTATTTCGTTTCGTTTGTGTATACTGTCGGTGGCCTCTACCACATGAAGGTCTATCCAATTGTAGTGAAAGGTCGCGTCATGAAACATATAAATGACGTTCGAAATTAAGATTTACAAAATTATTCTTTATAAAATTAAAACTTACGAAATTAAGATGTACAAAGTTAAAACTTACGAAATTAAGATTTACAAAATTGTAATTTTCAAAATTAAAACTTACCAAATTAAGATTTACAAAGTTAAAACTTATGAAATTAAGATTTACAAAATTGTAATTTTCAAAATTAAAACATACAAAATTAAGATTTACAAAGTTAAAACTTACGAAATGAAGATTTACAAAATTGTAATTTTCAAAATTATAATTTACGAAACTAAAACTTACGAAATTTAAATTAAATAACTATTTCTTTTAAAATGTTTAACTTATTCGTTCCAAGTAATCCCGCCGATTATGCAAACAGTGTGTGCCATGAGTGACATCAGTAGTATGTAGACTCTCAGATGATGCTATATTTGATACAGAAAGTTATTCTAATAGATATTTATTACCATCCATTATCTACTAAAAGATTGACACTCGTTAAAAAAAGTCGTAAAGTGGCTGCTTTCGAAGGCACCCTTGGGAAACCTGACGATTTTCAAATACATTTAGACATAAAAACTAAATCTAGTGTAAAAGTACAGATGTTTCTATATAAAATGTTTCAACACTTATTTACCAGGTCGTTGACACAGGTTATACGCGACGCTTATGTCCTACCTACGGTTTACTGCTGCTACAGTTGCATAGTGTAAGAACTAATCGTTCTTTCTTTATATTTTAGTTCACAAATAGAGAATAGAGTGTTAGAAGTTATGGGCGTTTGAAGTTTGGACGATTTAGTCTCGATTGACTATAGTACCATTGCGGCGATAATAAACAAGTCTCGATTATTCTTTTTAATGTTTAATTATTCAATTTAAAATTTAATCCATACAATATGATGGTTGTAGAGTGGCATAGAGAGATGATTATGGGCTTGATATGTGTATAAATGTCTAATTAATCGTTCTTGTAAGGTTTAAATTCTACATAAACACGGCCTGCAATAAGACGATTTGGCACTTATTCGTATGTAATGCAACATTACGACAAATATATCACGCACCTGTCAACTTTAATTGCAAACTTGGTCATTTCGGGACTAACATATGGTTGATTTCTATTTCCATATCTCGCTTGTGCGTAGCGGTCTTTAGCAGTGAGAAGCAATCGTAGGACCCGGAGAAAACCCACGACGTTGGACAGGCGACCCTACTTCTTTTCACGTACAACCGGGAAACGGATCACGCCAGTTGACTCAATGGCCAACATTATGATACAGCACGCACGAGCTAACCCCTTCTTATTGATTCAAATTTTTTGCCTACTTATTACTGTCTACATTGAGAGTGTTTTTACATTAACGACCTGTCTATAATCGAGATCACCTGACGTTAAGTTCAAGGATTGTAAAATAAAGACACACATATTTTAAGATATAAACATGCTCACATTAAAAACCTGTCTGTTATCTACATTACACACTGTTAAGTTCAAGGGTTCCAAATAAACATATAACTATTCTGATATAAATATTTTGCCTATAAAACAGAATTTATTGTCTTAGTTTGATGTCATAAAACAATTGTATGAAGGATAGGTTTATGTTCTGCACGTGTAGCTATTATTATGTTAAATAAGTGAATGTGGGTCTCTGTGGGTGGGAGAGAGAGAGAGAGAGAGTAATTAACTATAAGAATCTTTAAAGGATTAGAATCAGATCGAGTGCTTAACTCTCATTGATGATTAACTTTTAAAAAATGGATAATCGAGACTATGTTTTTATAGTACCAATTTTAGAAATTATGATCGAGGCTAGGCCTAATATTAATTCGCTAAATTCTCTGTTCAGAGTGGAGCAAATGAAATGGGGTTTAACATCCGACTGTTCTGCTCCTAACCTGGACTAATGAAGACGGGGCAGAGTGGAGCAATTTTGACTGAAATTTTGAGGAAATTCCCTTTACATTATCTATTGTATCTATTATAGTCAGAACTGCAATCTCTTTATCTAATCTCCCTTAATGTATCTTTAACTAAATGTATCTTTAAAGTATATTAAACACATGAATGAATATACCATGATAAATAGCCTTTTGTTATTTCTAAAAGCAACCATGATGAAAAGATTTGAAAGGATTCGGAATTCCAGCTAAAGTGCGAAAACAAAAAAGGGAATCTAGGACAAAATTTAAATGAATGGTTGAATGTTATTTTGTTTATGTAGGAATTGTTCGAGTCAATGTACGTTGAGGTTGTTTAGACTAATTTGTTGATCGAGCTCTTTTAATGATGTTAGTTAGTGATGGTAATTATTAGGTTAAAATAACAGTTTCCCTGAACTAAAACAGGTGCACGTCCGTGAAATATTTATAATAATAAAAAATGTTAGTTGTGTTAAATATTTCAATATAGCGAGCAACGCAACATGAGTGATCGAAATCGCGCAATGAAATAGGTTTCAACGACCTACTGCTCTGCTCCTACTGGGCTAATGAAGACGGGCATAAGCCATACAGTGTGCTGCGAGTGCAATTTTGCCCGGGCAGCGGCACTATGACCTACTCTTATATCGAATTCCAACTGTCAATGGATCTTTTACGTGCATGTCAATGTATACACGGGTCCTCGGTTTTCGTCCCATCCGAACGACTAGTCAGCGGTCCTTGACAGGCCCTCCGTTCTGCACAATACCGGAAAACCTGAAAATCCCGATATACTTTCTGGGCCGGACTAGCGAGCCAGCGTTTGCCAATTTGAAACGAAATGACGTTGTTTAAGGTCCTATTTTGTCAGCAGTAAAACTTTTATAATGTTTCTAATGAATACAAAATATGGCAACCAGGAACTTTAGAATTCAAATCTTAAGGTTTTCTGCCCAAATAACGTTTCCGTTAACTTTAAACAATAATATCCAAGAATCCACTCACATTCATTGTCTAGTCGTTCCGATGGGACGAAAAAAAGTTAGGTCCCGTTTACACATTAGGGTGCACATAAAAGATCCCTTGGCAGTTGGAATTCGATTTAAGTGTAGGCCGTTGCGCCGCTGCCCGGTCAAACTTTACTTCTTAGTTCAAGGATTGTAAAATAAAGACACGCATATGCAAGTATACCCGCCTTCATTAGCCTAGTTCGGAGCAGAACAGTAGGACGTTTAACCCTATTTCATTTCATTTTCCATATTTTTCAGATGTGGGCTAGAGAATAAATAGACGTGCAACAGCCTGTAATGATTTATATCGTTGGTGTTGCAATCTATCTTCGTACTAATTTAATGATTTACGAACTGTTGCTAGTAAATTAAATTTATTTTCTGTAAAGGCGTATGAATTCCATTATTTATTAAAAGTTTTGTCTGGTTTTATTAATCAAAAATATTACAAGTTTCTTTTGGGGTATTTTTCTAACTAGTTTTCTGATCAACTCGGATTGACATGTTGAATCTTTGACGTCAATGATGGGGAGGGGTGTATCGTCTATCTTCAGCCTGTTGCGTTTCAACCTCGTTTAAATAAAATTATATCGACATCTGTCCAGATTTCTAGGATGTAACAATCATAGCGAAAAGTGCAATATTGATTTGCCTGAGGTTTAGTTGGATTATACATGTGTAATGTTCTTTTAAAGTCACGATGGGCATACGGTTTAATCAAAACTATTCGGAGCAGTACATTAGGACATTAAACCCCATTTCATTTCATTTCATTTACTTAAAATTAGAGTTACTCGTAACAGGAAGTAGGTATGGAAATATGCAGCAAGATGGTTTTACATAATGGTAGTCCTGACTCTTGATCCGATCCTTTGACATACAACTAATACATCAACGGATATTCGAAGAGGTTCTATGAATAAGGGTATTTCCCCTCGGTGTCTTGTAATTTATTTCCCGGTTCCCTTTCTAAGACAAGTTGTTTCAATTAAGTCACATGGTGTCATTTACGTCACATGGTATTATTTAAGTCACATTGTGTCATTTAAGTCACATGGTGTCATTTAAGTCACATTGTGTCATTTAAGTCACATTGTGTCATTTAAGTCACATTGTGTCATTTAACTCACATGGTGTCATTTAACTCACATTGTGTCATTTAAGTCACATAGTGTCATTTACGTCACATGGCGTCATTTACGTCACATGGTGTCATTTACGCCGAACGTTGTTATTTAAGTCACATGGTGTCATTTACGTCACATGGTGTCATTTAAGAAATGTGAAGGTGGGCTGCTTATAGGGAACTAGTAATTTGATTTATGGTTTGTCGAGGGCACGTATAGCTTGCTTTAAGATATTTAGGAGGCAAATGCATTTTGATTTAAGGTTTTCAAGGGCAAGTGGAGTGATTTAACATTTGGTTCGGCAAGTTCTGAAAATAAAGTAATTGTATAAAGGTGTACGAATGAAGTCATTATACGTCTACACATGAAACCTATTCACAATATTCGTCATATAGTCATTAATGCAGGTCGAATAGTCGAGACTACTAATCTTACGGTGGATAAAATTGTCTGGGTAATTGTTATTTAGTCTCGGTCTAATATGGTTCTAATTCGGGCTACACATTAACACTTGGAAGCCGAGATATTAATATAATATAACAATATCTATCTGGTAGTCAAGAATATCATGTAATAAGACGTCTTTATTTGATCTGAGACTAATCCCGCGCGTGTCCATCAGCATTACTTACACTCTGTTATCTAATCATTAGTTATAATAGCCTTAAGTTTTTGTATTCCTTTGATACGATGCTTTGCTTAGCGTCTCTTTATCCGTATCCATGATCAAATTATATATAATCAATCTGAATATGAGACATTTTATATATTAAATTAATTATCTAATTCATCTATCTAATATACAGTCTCGACGATGTATTAGAATAATTACCTTTTTTATTATGTCGAAAGAAACCACGTTGCCCCAGTGAGGGTCCACGTTGCCCCGAGTTGACTGTTCTCGGTATAATAGTAAGAAAATAGATAATGTAAATAGAATATGGTAAAAACAATAGTCAAATTGCTCCACTCTAAACTGAGATATTGGCTTTTGAATTTTTAGTCTAGGCTCGATAATCGCTACGTTAAAAACATATAGTCTCAATTAACCATTTTGGAGCAGCAGATCGGATTCAAATCCAGTGAAAATCTTATACTACACACACAAGATGATATCGAGAGTTGATTATGATCTGGTCAAATTAATTAATGTTTAATTAATAATTTAGATAACATTTCAGGTATAACAATAGGCCAATTGTCCTCTTTCATAATGAATGTTTCATAATCAATATCGGCGGTGAATATTATATTTAAAAAAACAACTCGAATTCTCAAGCAGCATTATCCTTAATTATCAAATTCCATTATCGCTATTCTCAGAAGACCAGATATCCATTTAAACTTTAATTCTGGCGTATACATGCCATGAATCATTATATGTCATGCGAGTGACAACTTGTTAGGTTGATATTGCTAAAATATTACCGGTATATATGTTATTGCACGCTTTTCATCTTCAAAAAAGTCAGACTTGAAAACTTGTATTGTTACAGATGTAGGCTTTTCAATTTGGGTTCCAAATGACGTACTTTTTTTCTTCAAAATATAGATTCAAATATCAATTTTAAAATTATAAATTGTTCCCGAAATTTTGTTATTACCACTGTCTTGATGTGTATTACAGTAAATTCTCAAGAGTATAGCCACTGCGATAAAAATAGATATATTTTTAACGAAACATATCCCACAGATAACGGTAATGTCACTGGCTTTTATATACAAAAGATGCATTTATAAAACTAGGCTTTCCGGTTTCATATAGAGCTGACTCTTTGTTGTTGATGTTGAGATCTATTTCTGAGAATGTGGGCTTGAATGAGGAGGTGGACGAGGGGTTGGGGTGGATGAACGATTATGGCGATATGTCCTGACAAGAAAAATGTCTTACATTGCCCACATATAAACTCAAATTGTGTCCATAGCAACAGTTGAAGCGCAGGTATCTTTATCTCTTTCTGGTCCCTACATCCAAGACATTGTTGTCCCTCAAAATATCTCATGATCTCAAACCATGTTTATTGTCGTGCTGAAACTCGTTTTGATTACGTCATGAATAACTGACGTAATACGCCTCTCTCCACCCTCAGATCTCCATCGATCTAACTCAGTGGAGTGCAGGCCACCCAAATTATTTAAATAAAAACTAAACGATATATAGATTTAGAATATATTCATAGACCTTACCTTAATTAAAATATTAGCATTGCTGTATTGATCGTAGCGGTTGAATGACCAGCAGTTTTAAATTGATTAGTTTTAGATTTTATGATTAAGAAATATATGGGAATATACAACTGTCTCAGTCAACGGTAGTCCACTTTTATGAAGCAGATATCAGTGTGCAATATCACGAAAAATGTAAACCCAATTTGTCAGTGAATGCATCCTCTTTCATATCGAGGTCTTGAAGGATTAACGATATGTAAATATTTCATTTCTATTCCAAGACCCAAATACCATGAAATTGACTTTTCGTGATAATCGAGTCAACTATGACGTAAGGTGTTTTTTGACGTCGGAGCTGAACATCGCTGATATCTCAAGACTCAATTTAACTGGCACCGGTTTCACAAAGCGTCCTCAGCCTTAAGTTTTAGTTACAAAGCATACCCACACTTGAGCGTTTGTTAAAGTGAGGTGAGCAATTATTAACTGAAGTCCGAGAATGATTTGCGAAATCGGGTCCATTTTAATTAAACCTTATGCCCGAGAATGCTTTGTGAAACCGGGACCAGGTAGAACGAACTGGTCCCGAGTTCAAAAAGCATTCTCAGACTTAAGTTAAGAATTTACTCAACTTTCAATCACTGTTCATAAGAAATATGTTTGATCCAGAAACATAAAACTTTGCACACAGTTTCTTATTGATGGAATTGACACATTAAAACAACAAGTTTTATAAAGGGCTATATTTGAGTTAAAATAAGGCAAGTAATTTTGAGTAAATTCTTAACTTAAGTCTGAGAATGCTTTGTGAATTCGACTGTTGTGCCCCAAATGGCTATCTGCACGATCGTTACCTCTTGATAACAATTGTTGACTATTTTCTATAAAAGTTATTTTAAAAATAATATATGTTATATCTAAATATATGTTACAAATTGTTCCATTGTTTGTTGGTTGTTTTTTTGTAAATAGTTACTAAAGATTCTTAATTCAGATTAAAAATTTAAACAGTTTCTTGTCCATAGGTTTTTTTTTAAAGTGGAAGAATCCATGTCCGTCAGGCCTATGTTAACACTAAAGGGTGGGGGGGGCGCATTATATCATAAGATCTATCATTGGGTCAACTGTCGTGGTTTCGATTCCCTGGTTGTACGTGGCAAGTAGTAGGGTCGCCTTTCCGACTTTGTGAGTTTTGCTTTGGTCCTCCTGTTTCCCTGACTGCTAAAGACCCTTACGCGCAAGCGAATTATTGAAATATAATTGATCCAATTGTTAGTTTGTGTCGAGTTTATGATAAACTTGTTAGTTTGTGACCTAGTTTGTGTCGAGTGAATGATAAACCCCATTCCTAAAAAAACACTCGAGGGAGTCACAGTGGCTTACGAAACATTACATCAGGGAGTCGAAACCGTCTCGAGAAGGGGGGTTGGGATGGCCTAGTGGTCTAGAGTGCCGCGCTTCGACCTCTAGCTGGCCGGTCACCTCTGGCTTGCGACTGTGGTTTCGAGCCCTGGTGTGAGCGTATGTGGCATGGAGATAGGGGCGCCTTCTCAATCTCGTGGGTTTCCCCCGGGCTCTCCGGTTTCCTCCCACGGCTAAAGACCCCTACGCGCAAGCCAATTATTGAAATAAAGTTGAAACCATACGTTAGTCCCGAAATGACCTGGTTGTGTTGAGTGGACGTTAAACCCCATTTCTCTCTCTCTCTCTCCCGTCTCGAGAATTCCCTATATGATATATCCCGAATGGAATAGGCCCCCCGAGGAAGGCTAGCAAAACAAATTTCCCTCACCTGTGTATGGTTTTATTAACCCTATGGTGGGGTGGTGGTGGCATGGTGACTCTTTGGGGACGACGTTGGCAAGCTAACTAGCGTGGCTGGTGTCTTTGCTGGGTAGCAGTCATGGTTGGTTTCATCCAGTGGTTAGCCAAGGTCGCGACTTTATACACCAAGTTACGTCACTATGATTTACTTACAATCACAATTATCGAGTCCAAATGCATCGACCAATCACGTTGCTTAAAGGGACTATCCCGATAAGAACGGGTCAATTTTTTCATTGGGTGACCTGATAATCGATTCCAGTTTCTTGAGAGGTGTTTGTACAGTGAATGACCCATGCACTGTACTTGATAACAAAAGGTAAATTTCACCCACATATTATTTTTATAGAAAAAAGTCTGTTTTTATCCAGATACTGTATAATACAACGGTCTCCATTTTTAGATGAAGACTGCCATGTTTAGGTTATTTACAAGCGTATCACAAATATCGGGTCAGTACGTCGGCCTTAGGTAATGGGTTTTAAGGGATTTTAACACAAAATTAAGCAGTTTTATTCCCCCAAAAGTTATCGGGATTGGCCCTTTAATTTACCAAAGCAAATTATACTCACCCAGCCGACGCATTCACCTACTAAACACATACAGCAAGTTTGAACAATCTAGCTCTTGTGCTCGAGCCCCATACAACGATCGAACACATTTTAATTATCCCCTCCTGTACAACTTTGTTAGCCTGTGATCGTCTAGATTTGTCTCTGGTGTGGGATTATTGTAATTCTCTTCTGGTGGGTTTTATTCTCCATAATGTCTAATGCAATATGTCCCGATAGGTACTGGCGTGCCATAAAAAAAACAACTTTTCATTTCATTTCTGGTAGGTCTTCCCACGTTGTGTATATATTTTCGACAGCAGCTGACCCGTTTGTTATCAGAAACAACAATACAACAATTTGATTCTATATTTTATTCAAGCACCGGATACAAAGGCTACAACAATGGTAAACATACAAGATACATAGATTCATCATGGGTCACCAGATAAAGAGCTGGTAGTTCTTGCTATTTTCGTTAAAAACTAAATCATGTAAAGAGGATTTGCTGAAAATTTCAGTCAAATTGATCCACAATAAACCGCGATTTTAGCGATTGAAATTTCCGTCTAGCCTTGATCATCATTACTACAATAAATACAATAAAACAATATTCTCGATTTGATTTAATTATTAATGGACGTTACGCATCAGATAGGATCATAATCCAGTAAATATCGCATACTAGCGATGCCATCGGGAGTTGATTATGGTCTGGATGATTTAATTAATGTCGAATTAATAATTTATATAACATTTTTTTATTTCAGGCCTAAAGAAAGACGTGCATAAAGTATGTTTAAAGTCGTCCTCGCAACCCCACTAATTCGCACAGCGAGTTTACTCATGGAACTCACTACATCATATAACTCTCCTACCAATCAATCGGGTTTACTGACAATAACACTAACACATTAACCACCTTGAAACATGTAAATGACTAAACTGTTAACTAAACTATGAAAATTGTCAAAATAACCAGTCTTCTTTCAATATTTCGGGTTATTACTTCGAATCAATACCTTTTTAAGATAACAATATCGTAACGGCCACCATATATATTGTTCCATTCCTTGTCTATGAAAACAGTAATTGATCAATGACCTAATATGGTCGCAGGTGACCACATTGTTACAGGTAGTAAATTGTTACAGGTGACAGCGTGTTCATGGTCTTGCTTGTGTGTATATATGGTTACAGGTGACAGCGTGTTACATCGTCTTGCTTGTGTGTATATATGGTGTCTAAAACTAAAAATCGTAGATATTTACGAACATAGAGAGAGAAAAATAGGGTTTAACGTTCACTCGACACAAACTTGGTCATTTTGGGACTAACATATGGTTTAATTTTATTTCAATAATTCACTTGCGAGTAGGGGTCTTTAGCAGTGGGAGGAAACCGGAGTACCCAGAGAAAACCCACGAGGTGGGACAGGCGACCCTACTCCTTGCCACGTACAACCGGGAATTCGAAACCACACCAGTTGACTCAAGGGCAGGCCGTATGATACAGCGCGCGCACGCTAACCATTCGGCCATCCAACCTTCACTAACACCCGACACAATTAACTAAATATAACTACAAGCTTTCGTGTATAACAAATATCAAACAATGGTGGTCTGATCCCGTATGACTGGACTGTATCACTTACCTCCCCATATCGTAAAAGTACAAACATAATTTCCCAATTGACTCTAATATTTATTATCGTCTATAACGTTTCCCATATGATCGCTGAGTTGAATGCTTTCTATTACAGATGAAGCAACGCGTGGTAGCACTTTGCTCAATATAATGATATACACACTGAAAATAGCATAAAGTAGCCTAAACATTTCCAAATCACCAACCTGTGTTATTCTGCCGCCTTAAAATCATACCCTTTTGCCGAAAGACTAACCTTTTTTGATGTAATCAGGGATATATGCCCCAAAACTTGGCAGTAAACGTGTATTCACTCCTGTTCTTCGGTTCTACAACAAGACGTCAACCAAAAATCTCTACACAAAAGACTGCTGATTAGTGTAACCAGGTGCGGGAATCCTGTCTACACTATTGCCACCATTCAAGAATAGACACTAAGCTACATGACCGACATTTTATGTTCTAGATTAATGATTTTAGTAGACAGCACGCAAGTTTATTTTAAGAATGTTAAGAAGTAGAGAGGTGGGGGTGGGGGTTGCTAATGTCCACTCGACACAAGCTAGGTCATTTCTGGACTAACATATGGTTCGATTTTATTTCAATGATTCGATTGCGCGTATTGGTTTTTAGCAGTGGGATGAAACTGGAGGACAGGCGACCCTACTCCTTGGCACGTACAACCGAGGAATCTAAATCAATGACTCAATGACAGACCTTATGATACAACACACATGCGCAGACCATTCGGCAAGACAGACCTTATGATACAACGCGCACATGAAAGGTTAATCCCCTTCACATTTGAAACAAAAACTGAAAAAGCTTGATTAGTCACTTTGCGTATAACAGATTTGAACTGCAGTTGGACCAGACCACATTACAATACAAAATACTTGTTGGATATTGCCACCATACACTAGAAGACATCTATTCTCGAAGTATTGTAGCTAGTTTTCTAGGTCCAGAAAGGAGTTAATTATATCCTTATACCCTAATGGGCCTATATTTACTAGGACTATATTATTTCCGCTTATTTGTTACCTGGAAGTTATTAAAAAAATATCACGAGAGGAGAAATCAACATAGTTTAAAGGTGCTAAATCGCCAATAACCTAGAAATGGACCCAAATGGGTCGCAACGAATATAATAAAGTAATCCGATTGTATATGAACTGATTTACATTCAATTGTTTCCATTTTGACTCTAATTTCAAGTCAGTTATGTCCAGCGAAATACGGCATGAGTCTCAAGCGAATAAAAAATACTAGTGGCTGGTTATTCCAGTCTATTGCACATGCCCTCCAGATACGTTATTGAGGTCGCCATTTGACATGAGTTGTGGAATATGTCTAGTCTCGTTCTTTCTGGTCAATGGCTACTATGGTACACGATTCTTGTCTTGAATAGTGAATATCAGAAGCCTACCTGTTTAAGAAGGTAAGATAACAACATCATTGTTGATTTGAATGGAGAAATAATTCGTGTTTTTTCAAAGTATAAGCCTTTGGGTGATATTGAGTTAAAGACTTGGCTATTTTAAGTTTTAAGAACAAACCCCAGGGTCTTAATTGATTAAATATTATTAACACAGCCATAGGGTCGGTATGTGACTTAAACAAGAAGAATCTTTTAGTCATTCTTTTGTTGTAGTGGAAAATATTGTTCCCAAAATAGTCTCTACCTCATCAAAACAGGTTTTCTGTTGAAGCTTATTGAGGATGTATTTTCGAAAGTTGACAACGACTTCTTAGTATCGCATTCTTGCCCCAGGGCTGATCGTGTTTAAACAAACAATATGTCGTATCTATTCGTTCCCATATCGCCGACTCGCCGATAGTCCAACAAATTCATTCGTTTTGAATTGTTTTGTTTTTGGTCTCTGAGTGCGATGTCTTGTCCATGTATTTGTGTTTTTTTGTGTGTGTGTGTTGCAGTCCCTCTGCACTTACTATTAGTTCATATCTATGTTTCGAATCTCAATCTTCCTGTCGACATCGGTGTATGCTTTCATTTTGGGTAGTTGTTGCTGGCCACTTGAATACTGCAATAACTGGATTTCAATCGTCTTTTGCTCTTGTTGCAAAAATGCCATTACTTCAAAAATATTGGGATGAGCTTTCCAATTAATTTCTTTAGGCTTCCGTGTCATCCCTTGAAAGATTTGTTGGTTCTTCGCGTGGTTTGGATGTGGTTCCATTGTATCCGTGTAAATTGGTCGTCTAACCATTGCGTAACCATTTAGTCAGCCAGTTGTCTATAAGCTGTAGCCCCACATCCCTTGCTTTTTCACAGCACTGCCATATCACTTAGTCGTTATTCTTTCTCTTATTCAGTTTATACTGAAAACCAGTAACACACGGGTATCTGCCACATTTTGCTGTAGGAATAAACTTAGAATGTAACGGTACAAAGAAAGAAATGAATATGCAACATACTTTCCCTTTTTGTGCCAAATGCAGCCATTGTGGCCATCTGTATTGCCTGATATTGTTTAGCAAGAGCCGTTCGTTCGCTACTGGAGTTAAACGTCCACTTTCACCTAGGGTGATATCGTAGACAAGTACTTAAGAGAAATGTTCACAATATAGTGAATTTCGATCATCTGTCGACTCCATTTTGAAATGTAGCCTATTAAGTTATTAATTAATGAGTGAGTGAGTTGAATTCTGACAAAATTCTATAACACTTTAGTGTACTACTAGTATATTTATAATGACTGGTCCCTGCCTCATTAACTCTTTTAATCCGTTCTAACCCATCAAAGAGCGCCGCAGTCGATTTTCCAAATTCTGGTGAGTCGGCGATATGGGAAGAACCCGTCTCTTATCTTAATTTTCTAATCAATCGCATACTGTGCTTTTTATTAACAAACAATTATTTGGATAGTTTTCTAAACAAATGAAAAACAAATCTTACCGACTACACGTGCTCAGCCGGGAGCTGTCATTTATTGTCAGGTATACCGATGGGTTAATATCCTGCTATGGGTAAGAGAGAGAGAGATAGAGAGAGAAAAGGGGTTTAACGTCCACTCGACACAAACTAGGTCATTTCCGGACTAACATGGTTTTATTTTAATTCAAAAATTCGCTTGCGCTTTTTGGCTGTGGGAGGAAACCGGAGTACGCGGAGAAAACCCACGAAGTTGGACAGGTGACCCTACTCCTTGCCACGTACACGAGGTGGGGATTTGAACCCACGCCAGTTGAGTCAATGGCAGGCCGATATGATACAGGGCGCGCACACTAACCAAATTAGGCTTGCATATATCAACGCAGCCAATGTTCAAGATGTCGCAAACGTTAATCATTCCGTGCGACACAACTTGTTGTGCGTCTGTATAAATTCGGATGACGCAAGCGCAATGTTAGGGGAGGGGGCAACAATCGTCACACAATTGTATCAACACCCAGGGACGTTTTGATCGCATCGCCGTAAATGCCACGGAGCAACCCTTTTCCGAGGTAACTACCTCCCCTGTGTTAATGGCATTTTTTACAATGTACATACCGACTACCCGTCTTCATTAGCCCAGTTCGAAGCAGAACAGTAGGACGTTAAACCCTATTTCATTTCATTTACAGACCGACTATACCGAATCTCCTCTCAGTGGGTCAACAATATACCGTGTCCTATTGGATAGAATCTAAGAAATTGGATAACTCCCTGTATGGGTGGTAATTAAGATGCCATCTCTTCTGAATAGCAGAACTGTCTAAAGTCACGTATCGGACATGGGTTATAAGAACGGCTTTAGTTAATAAATCAAAACAGCCACAGGACACGTCTGTCCTTTTAACCCCAGTCATTTCCGCTCTCGGTTTTAATGGAATATTACGATACAATAGGGTACCATAAAGTACCCATTCCCCTAGCACCTGGGGGGTCAATTATGTCAAAAAACTAGCACCAGATTAAGACCCTCCCAGGCGTTAATTGTAGAAAAGGTTATTGTGCTCGAATTAAACACAAGACGATAAGCGTAAATTTTCCAGTCCGATATTGGCATAATAATGATATCGAATGTTTATGACAACACGATTATTTCGGGCTTAACACACTTTTACATTTTATTTTAAACCGGCGGCTGTCAGGCAGGATACGCCCACATTTTCGAGATATGGATAGAGTACAAGCTAAAAAGAAAGTAATGTTTCTTACAATCGAGGGCTATAATTCATGAAGTTACAATTCGATAAGCGCAAATATCTAAAGTAAACAAGATCTTTGGGTTATAAACATGCATTGCAAGTTGCATCAAAATTGGATCAAAGTTGTTACCTCTACAGCGTCCACAACCTTGTTATAGCATATTTTTACACTATTCGCGTACAAGTGGCAACCATATTGTCCGATTTTCACGAAATTCGAACTCAACCTTCATAATGGTGTAACGGTTTTTTTCAATCGGATAATAATCTTGACCTCCAGAGGGACCACAAGCTGAAATAGGAGCCATAATTCAGGAAGTTACGATCCGATATACGCAAATATCGAAACGAACCAAGATCTTTGGATTATAAATATGTATTTCAAGTTTCATCAAAATCGGTGCAAGATTGTGACCTCTATAGTGTTCACAAGCTAAAAACATGATTTTTCGTACAATCAGGGGCCATAATCCATGAAGTTACAGTCCGATACATCCAACTATCGAAAGGAACCGAGCTCTTAGGTTGATAAACCTATATTTCAAGTTGCATTGAAATCTGATAAAAAATTATGACCTGTAGACTGTTCACAAGCAATTGTGGACGGACGGACAGGGTCGACACGTCCACATGAAAATGTTGGTGTATAAAAATCGCTTACCTGTTATTAACGGGTAAAACCCACGAGGTTAGACACGTAGAGGTTTCATTATTATTAGTATTATTATTATTAAAACGATATTCATTCAGCGCTCTTCTTTCACCGCAGAGCGGTGCTCGGGGGCGCTTTACAAAAACATAAATTAAAACAATAAAAATTCAAATGAACATAAAAGTCTACATGATAAAATTACATACATATAGAGAATGGGATTATCATATAATAAAATACAGGATATATAAAACCTTTTTAACTAAATGCCTGTGTATAAAAAGGTGTTTTAAGTAAGGGGTTAGGGGAAACCCCGCTACTAAACTCAATAACAAACCCAATGACGCAATCTAACCACTCTTACTCGACTTATATTATCATGGAAGTTAATTCGATTCTTTAAATCCCCCCACTCCTCTCGGCAAACAGACACTACATGAAAAGTCACAGTTCCAAACATTATC
Source organism: Patella ulyssiponensis (assembly GCA_963678685.1). Classification (NCBI taxonomy): domain Eukaryota; kingdom Metazoa; phylum Mollusca; class Gastropoda; family Patellidae; genus Patella; species Patella ulyssiponensis. Next base: position 83,184,951 of record OY783229.1, read on the forward strand.
GACACAATTCTACAACCCGGTTGTTTATAGCGATTATCATCAAATTGCGAGCATGAACGGCCGATTCTGGTCATTTACGGCTGATTCAGGTCATGTCCGGCTAATTCGGGCCATGGACGGCTAGTTCCGGCAGTGTACCACAGTCATGAACAACTAAACACACGGTTTGAAAGCGAGAGGGAGAAATGAGTTTAACATTCACTCGACACAAACTACGTCATATCAGAACTAATAATATATGGATCAATTATATTTCAATAATGCGAATACGCGAATGGAACGTTTCCACCACCCCACCCCATTTGAAAGTGACAGAGTTATGTCCCCTTTGTCGAAAAACTTAAGAGTAAAAGAGGGTACAGTTTAATATGGATTAATTACACATTTGTTTTGAAGCATGAAGTCATGAGAGGATAAGCGTTTTGGGTGTATCAAAAGCGCTAATAGCACCTGGCAGGTCCAATGGTACCAACAGCGTCAATGGTATCAGCGGCGAAGGTCCAGCGGTATACTTAGTGTCAAGGCCACCTGACAGGCCCAATCGTATTAACCCCGCCAACAACCCTACTGGTATTAACAAGGCACAGTTGTGGATATCCAAAGATGAGTTAGTGGCGTGTTGTACTGGTATGAAATCTATGATGATTAATCTTCCAGTAAGCTGCTTCGATTTACAAACGTTTTGAACCCAATAGTTTCTACAAGACAATTTAGACCTAGGTAACTCTGGTAAATTCCTACAAGATTGTCACTGCGCACATAATGTTTTAAGTGGTTACAATATTAAAGAAGTTTGGTTTGAATTTTTGGGGGAAGAAAATAAGATTTTAAACGGATCATGGTGATAAAGAGAGAAACCAAAGAACTTTTGAAGATTTACACATGTTAATTAGAGAGTTAATGATTTGACATTTGTTAAGAAATTGGGTTGGGATCGGATCCCGTGAACAGGCATTTGATGCAAACAGTTTGGATAATTCACATCGCAATGAATGACCTTAATTCGTGGCACTTGATAGGATACAGTCGGTAATATAAGAGTTAGATGTAGCGCCGTTGTCCGCGCAAAATACTCCTCATACCATACTATATGGCATATGTCCGTCTATATTTTCCAAGTCGGAGCAGATCAGTATAGAACTTTAAACTACATTTCATTTTTTAGACAACAGCAGAGGTGGGAAAAGTTAGTTTTTGTTAGATTAACGTCAAGCCTTCAATTTATTTCACTTCCGTATTAGTCTCTATTTTGATCTGATTTCATTACACGAGTTTAAGCTCTTGAACAAAAATGGGTTTATTGAATCATTATAATGTCATGTAAGATGAAAATTACTTTACAAAAAATGGAGAAAAAGAAACTGAAGTAGAGTATAGAAATTGATCATTGGGAAAGGTTTTAAAAAGCACTGGATATTTTGTTATGATTTTTAAAACAATTACGTTGCTGTTAAAAAAGACGACCAGATTGTAGTAGTATATCCTGTATATGTTACCAGTGACATTTAAAGCCATTTACAGAACGTAATTGTACATTTATCTTGCTCCCAGCCACTTATATATAATTCTGTAGAATTACGCGCGTTTTTAGAATAGTCATATTGCTGACAATGCATCTTTTACCAGACTCAATACATGCATTAGCCCAGAACGTTAAGCGGGTTGTTTTGTTAAGGTGGTGTCGGTCGTTGTCAGAGGTGCAGGACAAAAGTGGGGGAGTCACGGTGGCTAAGTAGGTAAGACGATAGTTGGCTTGTCCTGAGTTCTATATAGTGAATGCTCCATGAGCTGTACTTGATGACAATAGGCAAATTTCACCTACACATTTTTTTTATAAAATAAAGTCGATCTGGTTTTATCCAGACACCGCATAATACAGCATAGGACACCGGTCTCGATTTCCAGTTGAAACCTGGAGGGTTTAAGTTGTTTGAAAACGTATTACATAAATTGTGTTTGTTGCATTCGGAGTGGTTAACGCTTGTGCATTGGATCACAAGGTTTGTCACTGAGTCAAGTGACGTGGATCTTCTCCGGTTCCCCCCCCCCCACTCCTTAGACCTCCTTCGCTTAAGCGAATCATTCAAATAAAATTGAAGCTTATCTTACGTCTCGAAATAATCTGGTTTATTGCTCGAGCGGACATTAAACCCCCTCTCACTATCCCTCTTTTTGTATCCCCCCCCCCTTCTCTATGCCCCTCTCTCGCGCGCTCTTGATTATGGATGAATATGTTGCATAGAGAACAACTTGATAAAACGGATCTGTGATCATATGTTTTCTTCTTTAGTAAATAACAAATTATAGATATTCAAATAAATTATTAGTATTATGAAACACGTGTTCACCAATATTCACACAAGTATTAATTTCTGAGTCCTACTTTCCTGTCCCATTCAGTCTATTGAAGACAGACATACAGCAATCTGTGTGCTCTATTGAAACTTGAGCTCGAACTGTGGCGCTACGGTATGCTCTTATTTCGAAATCTATCTGTCAAGAGTTATTTTACGTTAACTCCAACATGCCAGGAACTCACCTTTTATTCCTATCTGAAAGACTAGACATTCCCAATATACCCGTCTCTTTTAAGGGCATTTCAGCAGGTAAAATTACGCCACGGTTTTTATCTCGTCTGCTACCGATAACTATTTTTTTTCAAGTGACATCTGTATTTTTCTACCCATCAAAGATGCATTATGTAACAGTAAGATAAAAAAAAACCCAGTAAGATGAGAGATAAAGAAACAGAGAAAAAATGGGGTTTAACTTCCAATCGACCCAAACTAAACCATTTCGGGACTAACATATTCCAATTATTTGTTTTCTTGGCGACGTTATGAATGATTCAAGTTGTTTATTGCTTATTAAATTAGGGTGCCCCACCGTATATAAATATCTCCAAATAGCTAAACAATTACACCACAATATTTATATATATAACATGTCTTAAAACTATTTCACACATTTATAGTCACTAAATAAACGGTCATGTTAAACTTAATAAGCTATGACCATTTAAACATCATAAATAATACACTGAAAAATGGTTCGGAGCGTCGTCCATAACATCCAGACACTTTCGAGTAAAAAATAGGTTACGTGCCCTTGTTTTGAAACTAGTCTCACTTCACCAGCCTACCGACCATTCTCCGTCTGATTGACAGGCCGGGATAATCCAGACTACTTTTTACGAAACGTGACTGAAAGCTGGAACAAGAAATCGAATTTATAAATAACACACAGTGTTGACTCAACAGTTGTTTTTTCTAACCTTGTAAAAGTAAAACGAAACTGCTGCTGGTATCATGATTCTGTCCAACCCAAGTTATTCATAGATATTATTTGTACTAAACCAAAATATGTCGCTTCTAACGGTTATGCGAAGGATAAAGCAATTTAAAAAATAAAACGAACGTAATTTCTAAAGATGCCGTAATAACCAAAACGATAAATATTACTGCTACTCAGAATCGTCAACAATAGATTTTTTACGACTGTAATAGTTACCAGTGTGTTTAGAATTTCCACGGGCTGTTGCTATTTATAGACTCAACTAGTGTGCGAGACTGTCAGAAAATTAGTAGTAGTGAACCAAGTAAAGCGTGCATATTCAACGTGTCTAGTACAACTTTTCAGTAGGCACGTGGGGCACCCTACATAGAAGGTAATAAAGGTACGTGACAACCGAGACTCTGTGTTGCTTATTTTATAGTTATTTCATTGGTGTCCATGTCACGATAGTGTAGTCATATTAATAAATATCTAAATCATAATTTATATAACACTTCAAGTCAAAATATAGACCTGCAATAGGCAGATTCGACGCTTTAAATGATTATATCTGTACTTACTGTAATACCAGTGAAATGTAGGCATACCAGAGAGATAAGGTCACCCTACCGATTAGTAGCGACATTGGCACATCGGAGAGATAAAAGCAACCGTACCGAATAGTGGCCTTATTGGCACATCGGAGAGATAAAGCCACCGTATCGACTAGTAGCGACATTGACACATCGGTGAGATAAAGCCACCGTACCGAATAGTGACGATATTGGCATACCGGAGAGATAAAACATTAGGAAATGTTAAAGTTAAATACTAAATTCAATTGTAATGTTTTCATATAAATAAATCAGAATCATGTACTGCAAGTTTGTGATGTTACTTATTTGGCGTATATTGCGTTTTGTGGTGAAAGAAAAACGGCGATAAGACGTGACCTGGCTTATGGCATATTTCTGAAATCACCACTTATGACCCCGGCGTTTAGCAAGTATCCACTTAAAGCGGTAATATCACTGCGATCAAGGATTAAATATAGCAAGACTCTTAAGTAGCCATTTACAGACTGGATATATGAAACAAAAGTGATTAAATATACATTATGCAAGAACTAAATTTGCCTATTGCAGGTTTTACTTTAGGTCTGAAATGATATGTAAATTTTTGATGAGACATTAATTAACCTATCCAGACCGTAATCAACTCTCGATGGCATGGCTAGCCTGTGATGTTTATTGGATTACTTTCCCACCTGCTATTTGACTTCCATTCATAATGAAATCAAACAATGGATAATCGAGACAATGATTTTTTAGTCTACCGACTTTAGTAATTATGATCGAGGCTAGCCCAAATATTCAATCGCTAAAATGTCGGTTCATAGTGGATCAATTTGACTGAAATTTATTGCAGTGGGTATTGCCACCTCTTTATCTAATTTCCCATATGTATCTTTAATATTAGCAATAAATGTGACAATATTTGCAAGTAAATAAGTTTGTATACCGCTCGACTTTATTGCACGTGTTCGTGTTGTCAGACTACATATACATTCAGTTAGAGTCATAGCCCCTTTAAAAACCATTAACACTTTGTACAACTGGTAAATTGAACGTTATCAATGAAAGTATTGCTACTACATGTATACCCTAGGCATCTAATAGGAATCCTAACCCTTCAGATCGTAACGGGTTTTAATCGGCCCGCGGATATTACTGACGTGAATCAGATAGCCGGTCTCGCTTCACATGAAATGAGCCGTAGTTCAACGTTCTACTGCTCTGCTGACACTGGGCTAACGAACACGGACATGTCGTCATACGGTGTGCTTCGGACATAAATACATTGTAGTAAAATTAAACCACTGCTAGTATCATGTTCTTGCTAACGAAAGTTTTTCAGCCACTGAAGCGTGCACATTAGCCGTGTCGAGCCCAACTTTCTGTAGACTGCACGGATTATTCAGAAGGAGCATCAATATTACATTAGCAGAGACGTTTAATTGCAACCAATGTAAACGTCTGTATGACTATCGTTTTTTGTTTACAGTTCGGTCGCACCCGGAGTTGGAGATCCCTGGATGCAACTTCGCGACGCTTCAGTTGTCACCCAAATCAACTGTTCAAGACAGAACTTGACGAAACCGGATGGAAATCAAGTACGATGTATTACAATGTAAAATAAAGTTATTATGCATTTGAAGGAAGTAAAGATAATGATTGATATTTTATTTATTATGGTAAATGTCTTTGCATGTGTATTACTTTATCTTAGATGAAGCAGTAATTATTGAATTACAAACACGTCGTACTATGACATTTATTGACATAATTACGTCTCAACTCTTCTCAGATAAATCGGCTAAACCTCTTTCATTAAAACTTAGATACTCTCCGATTCGTTTTTTACAGTTCAAAATTCCGCTTTTACTGATTAAAGCCAGGATACTAACCCATTTCGATGGTATAGTTCAAGATTTCGTTTTACCTGTATTCACAACAAAGAGATAGAGAAATGGGGTTTAACGTCCACTCGACATTTCGGGACTAACATACGAGGTTGGACTGGCGACTCTACTCCTTGTTACGAACAACCGGGGATTCGAAACCACGCCAGTTGACTCAATGACAGGCTTTATGTACTTGTATTCACTACACTGGGCTAAACAAAGAGGGTATACAAAATAAAACCGGAACGAATCATAGATCTGCATTTTAATCAGAATGGTCAGAATTGAGTATAAAACTGGAATAAGCGATGGGATACGCCATACAGTGTTGTGTGAGGAAAGTTTCGTTCAGACAGCGGTACTACGACCTACATTTATATCGAATTCCAACTGCCTCTAACCCCTGGAAGTTTGACTGGAAATTGTGCGCTTCATGGTAACACGATAGGTGGAAAGTTTCGTTCAGACAGCGGTACTACGACCTACATTTATATCGAATTCCAACTGCCTCTAACCCCTGGAAGTTTGACTGGAAATTGTGCGCTTCATGGTAACACGATAGGTGGAAACTTGGTCAAACGATCCGAACACAGTCGAGAAATAAAATATAACACAGATCAAATACGTCTCCAATATGATTAAAATATAACACAGATCAAATAAGTCTCCAATGTGATTAAAATATAACACAGATCAAATAAGTCTCCAATGTGATTAAAATATAACACAGATCAAATAAGTCTCCAATGTGATTAAAATATAGATCTTTATTTCATTCCGATTTTTTTGATACTCTCGATGGCAACCACTACAGTATTCGGTAGGATCTGACTGGCTGTAATGGAAGTACGTGTCAGGAGTCATACAAGCGGTTTTTGACTATATGACATCTGATATTTCATTCCCAAATCGGCGTTGATATTTCTAGTGCGATACCCAAAGGTACGTTAACCGCACGCCAAGAACTCTCTGCAACATACCGTAATGAAATTTTGAACTTTAAAAAACGAAACGAAATAGGATCTGTGTTGTTTTTTTTATCAGATTGATAACGAATTTAACTTTTTATACGGGTTAGTGTTACAGGACTCTCCGACCTAACCGTAAATACACTCAATACATCATTCCACGTAATCGATGGATGTCCATGATATATAGTAGACGCGCTTCAGTTGGTCTCAACACCGGATTTATTTTCATGTCGGGTTTTAGGTCTGTGACGAATCTTATTGATTTAAATTCACCCATCAAAACTACAAGTCAACCTCTTTACTCAGAAGATGATGTGGAGTTAAATGTCAGCGTAATTATTCATCTCTTTAACATGACAGGGTAGAAAAAACCAACATGGCTTAAAGTGGTTTTTCTAATCATTTTACATGGAAACAACACACCCTGCATGTCAATCAATGCCAGGTGACTAATCTAATGTAGCATGTCATATATAGATTTCCGACATTCCATTAATGCAGGGGCAGAGGGCTTGACTGGGGACAACGTTGATGCACTTACAATTCTGAGAAATGGGTCATTTAAGTTCTGCTAGCGGAAACTGCATACGTATTCAGTCGGGGGGGGGGGGGGGGGTAATGCCAAACAAGGTTTCATGTCAGCCAGTGCATCGTTTTCGTATCTAGATACAATAATATGTAATAATTGATTACGTGTCATGTTATACTCCCGTCAGACGACCGTGTGGCATCCTTACTTTGCTGCTACGTCGAAGTGGAAAAGTCAGCTATCGTGCGATGGTCACCATGGTCGCTAATGATCGCCGAGCCACGGCCCTGCGATCTAAACTGGAAAGCTATTAGAAAACGACCTTGTGTTCACGTTTGCAGGCGACCTTGTGCATTGTCGGGTCGCCGTTCTTTCGCAGCAGCTCAGTAAGGACGCCACGCTTGGCAGATGTAATATATAATATTGGTGTCGTGTCATGTTAATGGTGGTGATACCATATTGGTGTTGCGTCATGTTAATGATAGTGATACCATATTGGTGTCATGTCATGTTAATGGTGGTGATACCATATTGGTGTCGTGTCATGTTAATGGTGGTGAAACCATATTGATGTCGTGTCATGTTAATGGTGGTGAAAGCATATTCATGCCGTGTCATGTTAATGGCGGTGATACCATATTGGTGTTATGTTAATGGTGGTCATACCATATTGATGTCATGTTAATGATGGTGATACCATATTGATGTCATGTTAATGGTGGTGAAACCATATTGATGTTGTGTCATGTTAATGGCGGTGATACCATATTGGTGCCATGTTAATGGTGGTGATACCATATTGTGGTCATGTTAATGATGGTGATACCATATTGATGTCGTGTCATGTCAATGGTAGATTCGGTATAGCTCCATGATATATTATGATATGTTAATGGTAGATATACCCTGCACCAAATTATTGTATACTCGATAGACACGACCAAGTTATAGTATTTACCCAGTTTATCGACTGAAGTTCTCATGGTAACACGACTTGCACATTCCGGGGGATTGAGAGAATTCGGTTGACGTACGAGCGTTCAATCGAGTAATCCCTCGATGTAAATCTATATGCTAGTAATGGACGTCCTTGCCCCGAGTATGTTATGTGATTTAACAATAGAGTGAACATATTTACACTGATCAATACTCAATCTGATTATAATACAGATCGGTTGTAGCGATAGGTCGCGTCAGAGGTCATACGTGTGGATTTTGAGCCAATGACCTCAGGTATTTTATTAACCACTCAGCATTGATGTTTCTAGTGGATTACCCGAAGTTCCGTGCAAAACACGCCTAAAGCTCTCCGTGACAAACCATTTCATTGGCTAATACCTCACATAATCTGGAATACGTCAATGATAACAACTTTTCCTGATCCTAGTCTTGTGAAGACAAGTAAAACGGAATTGTTTGAACTATAAAAAATGAAACGAAGTGTTGTTTAATTGTAATTTACAATATTGTAGAGCGAGATAGAAATGGATTAAACGTCCACTCGACACAAATAGGTCATTTCGGGACAAAGACATGGTTCAATTTTATTTTAATAATTTGCTTGTGCGTAGGGGTCTTTAGCAGTAGGAAGAAACCGGGGTACCCGGAGAAAACCCACGAGGCTGGACAGGCGAACGTACTCCTTGTCACGTACAAACCGGGGATTCGAAACCACGCCAGTTCACTCAATTGCAGGCCGTATTATACAGCGCGCGCACGCTAACCATTCGGCCACCGCCCCCCCCCCCCCCAATATTGTAGAAGATAACACAAGAATGATTTAATTTCTTTGCGTATTTACATAAAATCACCGAACTGAATAATTAACAGACAGTATAAAACACTTCAATCAAACACGGTTTGTTGTCAATATCTTCTAGTCGGGTTGATCGAAAAAACATGTACTCATTAGCGTGCATGTAAAAAATGTTTGGCAGTTTGAAACTCCACTAACAAGGCAAAATTATTAGTACATTACACTGCATGCAGGACACTCAATGACAGGCCTTATGATACGATGTACACGCCCTAACCACTGGGCCATCCAGCCCCCCTCCCCCTTTGCTTTGTTTGGTTAGAAATGTAAAGCGTTACGACAAATTTCATTTTGACTCGGGACAAAATTGTTCGTGTATTAACCAAGAGACAAGAATAGCATGGTGATTGTGTCGCTTGAGATTACACAATTTAATCAAGGTCTGTTCATTTTGTTAGCGTGTTAACTAAGGTCTGTTGATAAGCACTCTAGACAGCAATTCCAACTAATTTCCTTCACTTGGGACAACACTACTGGTGCTGGAACAAGGACTATGTGTAAATCAATGGCCCTCACCATCAAATCAGGAAATAACCATGAACGACTTTCTAGATTCGTGTCATAAACAACCTGACATGTTCTGTTTTAGATCCGCTAATGACAGTTTCGCGTATCTTTATTCACATTTGAAAACGAAATGAAATGAAATGAAATGGGAGTCTAACGTCCTACTGTTCTGCTCCGAGCTGGGCTAACGAAGATCAACCGAATACAAGTTTAACCTTAAACCGGACATGTCGTTTGACACTTAGGCTGTGACTTGAATAAAATCGAGTTAAATTTCTCGTTCTGTAATTTCATTTATATGGTTATTGTTGTGATGTGAGGTAAGAACATGTTGCCGGGGCATTTGTTATCTAAATGTCAAGGATTCTTTTATGTGTACATAAATGTGTACATGTGTGGAGTTATATTTTTCATACCCTCCGGGAGACAAGAACTGATTTCCTTGACAACCCAAGGACGTTTTTTATCATGTCTTCAGAGCCACACGAAATGTTTTCCTTGATGACAACCCATAGGCATCACTTTTCGGAAATAATATATGACCGTATTTTATGTCAATGCGACACTAGAGTTCATGTAAGGGCAACGGTGGGTAAGACGCTGACTCACACCTGGCAAGATTTCCTCCGTAGCACTGCATAGCGTATGCCCGTCTTCAATAGCCTAATTCGGAGCAGAGCAGTAGGACGTTAAACCCCATTTCATTTCATTGTTGATGTAAGTGTGTGATTTTAGGCCATCGGTCCTGCTCCGTGTCACACATCATGTATATCAGACCGTATGATCTAAAACTCACGTAGTTAGGCCTAGGGCCGAGTGCATGACTTTTATGGTCTGTATCATCTACCTACGTTAGACCACAAGGTCATCCAACCCCATGTTCTTATTGTCAAAAATGCCCCTTCCCCAACCCCTGACAACGTCATTGTTGTGAATTGTGCCCCTGCTCCAATCCCTGACAACAGGTTGTAAAATGTACCCCAACCCCAGCCACTGACAACATGTTGTCGTTGTAAAATATACCCCCTACCCCAACTCCTGACAACATGTTTTCTTTTAAATGTATCCCTACCAAAACCCGTGACAACATGTTCTTGTTGTAAAATGTACCCACGTCCCCAATCATGAAACAGACAATGAATATTACAGGCAGTGTGGACTGTCGAACACACAGCTAGTTTGAGCTATTAGAAAGGGTTTACAGGACATTTTAATCTCAGATGATTAAAATGTACAGATTTATATAAACCCACATAAATAGTCCCAACAGTTTGTCTTTGTATTCACCCAAGAGGTATTATTATCGATTTTAAATCCGCTGTGATCCTACTGATCTTTCACCAAATAGGGAGACGTCTGTTCATCTTAAAAGATGAATTAGGGCCCATAGCGCCTTGTTAGCGATCTCAATCTCCATCTTGTGAATAACAGCCGTGTTATACCGGGTTATTGCATTGTGTTAACCTTATTTAGCTTCGCGCGTTTAATGTTGCATACACTGATAAGTGGCCACAGAGGAAGAAACTCCTTGAATTAAACATTTAGATAAAAAAAAGCAATTTCATGTCGGAAATGCGGATAACGTTTTTATGTTCAATCATTGGCATACTTAAATTTACAGCAAAAATATGTTGGCTATAATAGTTAATTTAACATTCGTCCTAAATGGATCCAACATCTGCGCTAATTCATTTATCCAAGCTGCATTATCTCACTATTGTAGCTCTCTTTGCTGGCTTCAAATGTTTTATAACTTTGCTTACAATAAAATAATTGATCTGAATGGTTCAGCCTTTTTATTTGCTTTATCTAGTATAGCAAGAACAGTTCAGCAATTTTTAAAGATAATATAAGTTAAGATTTCCATTACTTATAAAAACTACAATTTATAAATAAAGAAAGATCTTTCAGAAAGTACAATTTATAAATTTAACTATAAACAGAAAACAATCTTTTAAAATGTACAATTTCTAAATTTAAAGTATAATTTATACATCTGAAAAAAAAATCTTATGAAAAGTACAATTCATTAATAAAATAATGATATTATAAAAAGTTAGACTTTTAAATTTACGTAAACGATTTCACGAAATGAAGAAAGATAATGATATATGAAAAAAGATCTTTTAAGTTTACTAAATGGTGGGTCTTATATATACAGTAACGGAACACGGTGGAATCTTTAACAGTTATCCCAAACAGTTCTTACCGAATACTGCACGTTCCTTAACCGTTGCTTTAATACTCAGCAGAACCCAAACTTTTGCGTCCGTTGCGTTTACACGTGACTAATTAGCATTGTCCAATCAGAGGTCGTGGCACATAACACACTGTAAACAAACATAGCGGCCTCCATAGTTTACTGCCGTTGAAAGTTTATTTTTTAAAATTGGGAAACTCATGGAAAACCAGCAACCTTGACATTGATCGATCTTTAAACTTTGCAACTCGATTGTCACATGTAAACATTTTAGCTAGAAGCGCGAGACTTGGTATTCACGACGACCGATGAATCTGATAGGCTCACAAGCATGGCTTGTACCCAGTCGAAATTAGTAGCGAAATATGCAGGGTATTACGTGAAGGGCTTGATAAGATGTACATAGTTAAGGCGAGATCAAGCCTTCTATTGAAGATGACAGAATACATGGATCACAGACAACGTATTAGACTCTAAACATATACATATATGATATATCAGTTTAATTAACAGCTAGAGAATAAATGAACTATTTCTTTCCATAACCGAAATTATTGAGGCCAAAATTTAAAAACGGATTGTATCCAGCATTTAAAAATGGATTGTATCCAAAATTGTTAAATGGAAGTCCACCATAGATGTTATCATCGTTGAAGCCGTAAATGTCATCAAAATCACCATAGCCATCATATACGTCATCGTAGAGATCGTTACCATAGAAATCACCTGAAACAGATAAAAGACTGGAAGACTCAGTAAACTCGACTAACCAGGGATTTTCGTGTATCTAGTATGTAAGACAGATCAGCCAGCGAGTCATACACATTGTCCTATCTTCATTACCCCAGTCGGAGCAGCAAGTATAACATTAAACCCTATTTCACTCCATGCGCATCTTTACAGAACAGGTGTTTTTAAAGGAGTTACATTTAATACTATTATTTTATTAGCCGTATCTGTTTTCAACAAGATAGGCCATTTCCAATTAATTCATGATATAAATAGAAATCCAATATAAAGCAAACGGCCACAGATCACTAATGATTTCTCTCATTGACTTTATATTAATTCTCAAATTTTCGTTGGGTGGAAGCTTTCTACCACAGATGGAGCAACATGTGGTAACCTCTTGCCCAAAAGCACGTTTATTCATGAAAAACTTGAGAAACATGCAATTATTCGCTCTACATTTCAGTCTAACCAAACTCTCAACTCTTGTATCCTTCGGCATCGCAATCATAAATATTCACCAAAACCTGTCAGAAAATGTATACTCAACCCCTTTTCTTCGATTCTACACCAAAAACTTATCAAAGATCCCCATGCAAAAGGGGGAAAAAAGAGCAAAGGGTAGAAAGAATAAACATAACTTTGACCCTTAATTGTTCGTGGGTGACGGCGCAGACATAATTAGTGAGCTGTGTCCATACAGGTTTTGTTCAAAATGGTGATTATTTAATTTCTCACTATCCAGTCGTTCGGATCCGTCTAAAAACAAGGGCACATTGTGTCCTCGGTTTCGTGAATGTAAAGTCTTAAAGAACCCACCAACGAGTAGCGTAATACTGCACGGCATGTTTTCTACCCATGTTGAAGAGCATTCTGAAGTTCAACACCATTTCACGACCAGAGGAAGAGATCAAAATAAACCATTTAATTCGTGAATTAAATTAACATACCTTTGATAACTGAAGCAGCAACCAAAACGACAAACAAGGTCAGAATATTCAGAAATGTAGCCATCTTTATTAAAGATTCTTTAATTTTCTGAAATGAAAAGCAAGTATCAAAAAGCAGAATGAAAGATTCACGGCAGATGAAACCGTATTTTACGAACCGTATTGTAGTAAATTCTGAATTACGGACAAATTCTTGGCGGTATGCTCAGGTTGTAAAATTCTCAATATCAGACTGTTTAGTACAGAATACAGTACTATCTGTGCAAGAACAGATTACAATTGGTTCAGACTATTAAACCTTCTAGAATCCCAAACATTTCCGTCGGGAAATACTAAAAGGAGAGAAATCGAGGGCGAGAGATTCGCATACTCGCACTCTGGCACTTCCCCTTTCTCGCGATTATGAAATGGCCGAAAAAGGCTTCCATAATATCTACAACATACATGTCTGTGTCTTTCATTGGTTCTAAAACCGGTTTAGAAATATCACTGAATTCTAACTAATTAAAAATGGGGCACATACAAACTAGTTCATTTCGGATGTAACATATCGTTGAATTTTTTTCAAATAATACGCCTGAGCATAGGCGTCTTTAACAGTGAGAGCAAACTGGAGGACCTGACGAAAACCCATGAGGATGGAAATGCGACGCTACTCATTGTCACGTACAAGCAGGGAATCGAAACCATGCCACTTCACTCAATGACAGACCTTATGGTGCAACGCACACGCGCTAACCATTCGGTCATCCAACACCCCACTGATTACTAGCTCAATAAAAACGGCTAAAATAGAAGAAGTTTGATAGCTTCTCTTGGTTCTCAGAATTATCTTATTTCAACAACGAAGTAACTGCTTTTTTTGTATAAATACACCTTTAAATAGTCAATAGACAAATGGCAAAACACACTTACTTGTGTTGGGGTAGGTATCCTTGAAGTGATCGAATGTTGAATGAAATTAAGATAAAATTCTTGGTATTTATACAGTTTTGAAAATTTGTTTACTAATAAACAAAGTTCAATAGGTCTTTATTTTGTTTGTTCGTTTTGTCGACGAAAAAAACATATTTTGTATTGCTATGAATTTATTGCTACATGAATTGCATGTTGAATGAACCGAATCGAATAATTTGAAGGAAATCAGTCCTCCGAATCTATTTACAAATCAACAAAGTTCAATACGGCGTGTTTCGTTAGCAGTTTGTTTTGATGTTTGTGAAAAACAATCATTTTATGATTTTCATTGATATGTTTATATACTGAAGGATAATTAGAATTAAAGCACAGTTTATATATCATAAATAATAGATTTCTATATCGATGTAATTATTTTTTTAAGAAAAAGGGGGGGGGGGTCACGATGAATTAGTGGGTAAGACGCTTGGGATCGATCCCTACAATGGCCGAGAAAGTTCATCAAGATTTCCCGGCGTGTTCTTTTTGTCGGTGATGCAAAACAGAGGAGCTGGTGAGGACAGCTGTCTTGTCGTTCGGATGGGACGAAAACCGATAAATGAAATGAAATGGTGTTTAACATCCTACTTTTCTACTTTTGCCCGGGCAGCGGCACCATGGCCTACTCTTATATCGATTTATAACTGCCAAGGGATCTTTTTCGTGCACGCGAATAAGTACTCGGGACCTCGGTTTTTTGTCCGATACGAACGACTAGACATCTTTGCTTGTCAGACCCTCCATCTTGCATCATGGACAAGTCATGCCGGAAGCCTATCATCGAACATCATTACTAAAGTCGATACAATAAAAACAGTCTCAGTTAACCATTGCATGGTTTAATTATGAATGAAAGTTGAACAGAAAATCGGTTCCTAATCCAGTAAATATCGCAGGCTAGCGATGACATCGATAGTTGGTTTTGGTCTGGATACGTTATTAAATGTCTTATTAATAGGTTAGATAAATGTCTAATTAATAAGTCTGATAAATTTAAGGCCACAAGGTCTGAATAGGCAGAATTAGCTCTTGTATAATGTATGTTTAAAGGAAGGTAAAGGTCGTATAGATGGTGACATGTTAACAAATCTAAGGAAATTAAACAAACAACCAGTTTTAATGAACTATTAATCAAGCAACATCGACATGGGAGAGATGGAGTTTAACTTGACACAAACTAGCTCATTTCTGGACTAACATATGGTTTAATTTTATTTCAATAATTTGCATAGGCGTGGGGGTCTTTAGCAGTGGGAGACAACCGGAGGACCCGGGGAAATTTTCCTGAAATATAAAACAGCTCTTGCAAATGATTTTTAGGTAAGGAGTTCTGGCATTCGGATGGAGAACAGTAAATACAGTATCGAATCGACCCATGACAACAGAGCTTAAGGTTATGCTGTCACACAAATCCTCTGTAACATGCAGGGTGTTTTAGAATGTAATACCATCTCGAGCCACTGTGTCAAACTTTTTGCCAACACACGAGACTGGCAAGCGAAGTGGGTCTTCTTGTTGCGATGTGCCGACACCACTGTTCGATAAAAACGTGCTCAAATTGACAGATTCGTTAAGACTTCAATCGGCAGCTGGACTCTTTCTTTTGTGGTGAAACAAGTTTCACACAGATAAAGTAATTGCGCGACAAAATGTTCTTTTAAAACGGGAATAGAGCGGTTATTGTGTCGTCTAATAGGTCGTTAAGATTACACAGTTTAAACAATAGTCTACTGATCGGAACATAATTGGCTGGTATTCTGTTTTCCTCGACACCAGAGGAAAAACTAAAATATGACCACACAGCAGCCCGCGGGACACAAACATACCTATAAACAAAAGAATTGTCGACCACAGAAGGTTCAAGAATGCTGACAATCGAGGGGAATCATCCTATCCGTACCTAATGCTCCACGTCAAATTAAACAAACCCAAAAAATCCTGTTTAACACTGTTTATGAGGATCGCGGAAGTCTGGATATGGACAGGGTTCGATTGCCTTCCGATGGCCCAGATGCTATCGCCATTACATGTTGCGGTGGCAGAGAGTGAGAAGGGATGTTGCTGAATGACCAATCTGGCCCCGAGTTCACAAAGCATTCTCAGACTAAAGTTGAGAATTTGCTCAACTTTCAATTACTGTTTAGGATAAATATCTTTGATGTATAAACACAAAACTGTGCACATAGTTTCTTATTCGTGTATTTGATATATTAAAACAACAAAATTGTGATAACGGGCTATACTTCAGTTTAGATAGGGAGAACAAGTTTGAGTAAATTCTCAACTTCGGTCCGAGAATGTTTTGTGAACTAGTATGGAAGACCAAATGGGACAATATTCATGATTCTTGTTTCTACATTTCAGTTGGAACATTTTAGACACGAACGCAACATTCTAAACTAATGATTCTTGTTTCTACATTCTTATATCAACATTTCAAGCACAAAATCAACATTTTAAACAAAAAATTGACATTATGTTTCATTTTCGGCGTTTTATCGGTAACTTTTATGTATCATTTAATATCAAAATTAAAAAATAATTTCTTAATTTTACACGACAAAGAAATCAATCCATTGGTTTCTGAAAGTATCTAAAAAAAAATCTGGAATTTGAACTCTTATGAAAATATTTTCTACGTTTCAAAAAGTCTTGAAGTTAAAATCTTGAAATGGAAAATGTCCAGAAAAAAATCTGGAATTTGAACTCTTATGAAAATATTTTCTACGTTTCAAAAAGTCTTGAAGTTATAAATCTTGAAATGGAAAATGTCCAGAAAAATATCATGAATTATCAACATTATTACACCAGAGGGCGTTAGCGTTTGCGTACAACTTTGATACAGACTATAGATTAGAAAATAAAGGTAGACTTTTCTACGAGTGGAAGTTGGCCCCTGTTGTATTTAAACAGTAATTAGTTGCATGAAACAGAAATTATAGTTAATATGAAAAAGTAAACATAACAGTGAATAGATTCCATTAAAACCCAGCATTATCATCCATTTTTGCCATATTCGAAACACGTGTATGTCTAATTATTTGTAAACATATGAAAAAGTAAACAAATATTATTAACAGCGAATAGGCCTATGTAAGAAAGGCCTTTTTCCTAATTTTTTCTAGCTGTTTAAATTATAGAAGTTATTTATCATATCTCGAGCTTAATTTCTGTTTCATGCAACTAATTACTGTGTAAACACAACAAGGGCTCACTTCCACTCGTAGAAAAGTCTACCGTTATTTTCTAATCTATAGTCTGTATCAAAGTTGTACACAAACGCTAACGCCCTCTGGTGTAATAATGTTGATAATTCATGATATTTTTCTGGACATTTTCCATTTCAAGATTTTTATCTTCAAGACTTTTTGAAACGTAGAAAATATTTTCATAAGAGTTCAAATTCCAGATTTTTTTCTGGACATTTTCCATTTCAAGATTTTAACTTCAAGACTTTTTGAAACGTAGAAAATATTTTCATAAGAGTTCAAATTCCAGATTTTTTTTTAGATACTTTCAGAAACCAATGAATTGATTTCTTTGTCGTGTAAAATTAAGAAATTATTTTTTAATTTTGATATTAAATGATACATAAAAGTTACCGATAAAACGCCGAAAATGAAACATAATGTCAATTTTTTGTTTAAAATGTTGATTTTGTGCTTGAAATGTTGATATAAGAATGTAGAAACAAGAATCATTAGTTTAGAATGTTGCGTTCGTGTCTAAAATGTTCAAACTTGAATGTAGAAACAAGAATCATGAATATTGTCCCACTTGGTCTTCCATAAACTAGGGGCCTGGTGTTATCGATGATACCATATGAGTAGTCCTGGTGCAAGTCGATTAGTTCAAAACGAGGTCATATTTTCCATTTGTTTATTATAATCTATGGTGCGTATATATATATGATGTAACTTGTCAGTCTAGAAAAGGGTAAACGGGGATGGATGGCCGAATGGTTAGCGCTTGCGCCCTGCTCCATAAGGTCTGTCATTGAAGCAGGTGTCGTGGTTTCGATTCCTCTGTTGTGCGTGATAAGGAGTAGGGTCGACTACCCAACCTCATGGGTTTTCTCCGGGTACTCCGGTTTCCTCCCACTTCTAGAGTCCCTTACGTACAATCCAATTATTGAAATAAAATTGAACAATGTGTTAGTCCCGAAATGACATAGTTCGTGTCGAATGGACGTTACCCCTCTCTCTCTTTCTGCCCCCCCCCCTCTCTCTCCCTCTCTCTCTTTCAACACTATTTGATAGTGCTGTACGTGACAAGGAGTAGGGTCGCCTCTCCAACCTCGGGGGTTTTCTCTAGGTCCTCCGGTTTCCTCCAACTGCTAACGAACCTACGCACAAGCGATTTGTTAAAATAAAATTGAACAATATGTTAGTCCCAAAATTTAAGTAATTTAACCTCTACTAAACACGCACCTGTTCAACGCGTGCAACGAGCACCACGATTAATTCCCTCCGTAAAAAATTCTATTGTTTCAACGGTCACTCCTCTAACAAAACATCGCCCATTCAACGGCCATTGTTGAATGATACCATCTTGTCGTTCTTTCTTTGTAACACTCCCGCTAATCCCGTGAGTAGTAATTAATTAACTGGACCCCCATTGATCAGGTAAAAAGAAATGTAAAAATAACAATCAACCCGGGATTATCTGTTAATTAATCTTTTGTTTTATTAAACGACTAACCTGATAATTGTTTTCACACTTAACGGAACATTATTTGATACTGATTGAATAAAATGAAAGTACCGAGTTTTGTTACGATCATCTAGTATCTCTTTTCCATTGCAACTTTGTTGTTAGACGTTTTAGTGCCCCCTATAATATTACATACAGAGTTACACCCCCTGTAAATCGGTGATAAAATCAGCGATAGATTTTATGTTCATGTGCTTTTTTGATAAAATAAAATTAATTCATCGATTTGCTTCACAAAAATGGATAAATATTATCGAGTGCATCACAATGGTAGACAGTAGTATCGAAGGTTAGTACAAAATGACAAGTTTACAGAAGTTATGTTCGAGATTTGAGTAAAGAATTTTCGTTCGGCGAAAGATTCAACGACGGTCAAATTTATCGATGCAAGTATTGATGTTCGCTCTCAATGCACCCAAGCGTAATTAATTTATGTCAGCACAAAAAGCACCGAGATTTTATTAAGTGGTCGCGTAATCGCTAAAATAGTTGGGGTGGGAGATTCTCAAATTCACGGCATTTTGAAACGCTTTTAGTCGCTATGATGAAAGTAAAAGAAATATTGGGGGGCCAGAGACCCAGTATTACTAAACAAACACGTATACGCGACTACTTTGAATTCACAACTAGATAAAAAGTACATGTATTGTTATTGTTATACTACATGAATAAAAAAAATATATGCAATATATATCTTTATTTTTTGTGGTTGGGGCAATATTGGATACCTCTAGTCAAAGAGCACCTCCATTAAGCAAGCATTTTTGAATTTCCCTTGGGTGCTTGCTTAATACAAGTTCTACTGTAGTTCGTGTCAAATGGGCGTTTACACCCCCCCCCCACACATTCTTTCTTTCAATCTCTCTCACTCTCTTTTGAAACACTATTTGATATTGCCGACGAATTTACTTCCTATGAATCGATCTTGTTTTAAGAATATGTACCACATATGCAATTATTCGCTCAATCTCCCGGACGACAAAAACCGGCTTTAAAAGATGTCATAATAATAGGGATACTTTTTCTTGCTGGTATCAGCATTTGACTGAAACCTCACTGGTTTTAAGATAAATTAAATTATATATGTTGCCTCTGATATTTGAGTTGAAAGATGAATAGACGGTTGGCGTGTACAGGGGATATATGTCGTGGGTGGTGTTCAACAATCTAATTCGCCACAATGGACCTCACATTTTCAATCAGTACACATCTAAATTCAATTTAGGAGTTAATATTTTTTTTTAAAAAATTATAAATTATACCATTGTGGTTCCAACTGTTACAGTAATTACCCCCCTTAGGTTTATATAAGAATCGTCATATTATTATGACTAAGCATACATTCATGTCAAAGGTCATCTCAGACTCCGATGCTCTGACCGAAGGTCCCGATCATTCCCTCGTGCGATGCTCCTTATATTCACAGCATTTAACGCATGAACAGAACCCCTAGACAAACTACAGCATGATTCTAAAAACATTAATTGTTTTCTATTCGGCTCGGAACAGTTGGACGTGGAAATTCTCATTTCATAATATTTTATTTCCTTACCATCAGAGCCGCATTTCGCGATCTTTGCCATGAAAATGAATTCGCGATAAATACTATAAAATCAAACCGGAATAAATGATCAACAGCCCGGTTTGTTGCCGTCTGTTTGCAGTATGACGAATCAATCGAAGTAATTACTTATATTATATGACCACGAACATTATACCTATATCTTTAAAATTCGATGTTGGACAACTTCATTCCCAATTATATGGAAAACCATCACTGGTTTATACACATGTAGCACGACGTTTCAACAAGAATTCTCTGATTATTTTCAGTTCGTCCTGGTCAGTGGTACCAAGCGAGAGGGTATAGTCGGTCGGATGAGATAAACACCGACGTCTCGTGTACAAACTGGCATGTTTTAGAAACCTTTCCTTTGTTGTCTGTAAGGAGTATATATGCTCATTTTCATTACCCCGGTCCGAGCAGAGCATCAGGGCTTTTAAACTGTTTGATTTCTATATACTCATTTATGATCTGGTAACAGAAAATTGTTTTTTGAAAGATTGGTTATGAACTGATATCATGTCAGGGTCTAATATATCAAACCCTCGTCCTTATAGAATTGATAAGTGAGCTGAAAATCGAGTGTGTTTTCACTCGCTAACAATTGATGCTTTCTTCATTTTCCGATTCGTCAAGTCCTTGTTGTTGGTAAAGCTAATAATTTACATCTTGTATGCAAGTGCAATAAAGTGACAAGGCAATAAATTGCATAGATATGAAATAACTATCAATATGGCCCAACTAGTGTACATGTCATGTTATCGTTTGATTTATTTTTTTGTTTAAAAATACATTAGCTTAGAGCCAAACCTTCTTATTGAAGGTTTTTCTTTAGACTTCAGATGCTATAAAAAGTATTAACGAAATTTTAATTTACATGGCAACTCTCGAAATCAACCCAGTAGACCCTCGGATGGCTGGAATACAGGTTGGATTTAAACAGTCGGCCATTTAATAATTGAATCAATAAATGGCTGACCAAGCTACATTTACCGTTAATCCGTGACGTCACTTCCGCGGACTACTGATGAAAGGACTGACAATCGTGGGTACCGTAACCAATGGGAATGCTACTTGATAATCGAGAATATGTAGAAGGAGTTGTCGTTTGTCAATCAAACGATCGACAATTCTCGGACACTTTGAGGGGGCAGTTGATGCATATTTCTAGTCCAAACTACCAACAGCGATCACGTCATACAGAATAAAGTAATTTAACTGAAATTTTCAAAGAATAGCCAACTCTTATTAAACGCTTGTGCGGTTGGATTGTGTGGTTTCAATACGTGACGAGGAGTAGTGTCTCCTGTCTCCCCTTACAAACTCCTGTATCTTTAAACAATAGTTTTATTTTAAAAAAGACTTTGTAACAGGCGTCCTTGACCTCTCCCATTACAAGCAATACGAAAGAAAGTCTATTCTATACACTATTTAAAACAAAAGTAAACCGAAGTGCGATATTTTAAGGTTTTAGTATTGATGAGAAGAAAATAAAGTTCTAATTATTGATTAATGGAAGACCTGAGAGTTTTTATGTTCTATTTTAAAGATGTTATTTGTGTTAATCTGATTATCTATAGAAACGATTGGGTTGATTGCGGATGCAGCGGTAACGACGTTTGATTAATCTATTGATCTATTAATTGTTGTAATTACCGTTGGTTAATTTCTTGTATTGTAAATTATTACATCAATGCTTGTTCATGTCAACACTTGATCTGGAGTAGTGATAAGAAATTAAATGTAATGAAATTTTGTTTACCGTCCACCTGTTGCTAATCATGGAGTGCATACGTCGTACAGCTTTAAAGAATCCCAATCTATTTCAAAATCGATATTTTCACGACGTGGCTTCGTCTTGTAAGAGGAGCAGGATGACGGGACAAACAAGGACAACTGTCTAGATGTTCGGATGGGGACACAAAACCGGGGTGACGTGTACACATATTTGCGTGAACATAAAAGATCCCCGGCAGGTTTAATTCTATATTAGAGCAGACCGTAGCACACTGAATGGCCTACTTCTAACATCATTAGCATAATCGGCGGAGCAGCACAGAAGGACGTTAAACACCATTTCAATTCATTTCATCAAAATATTATACGGCACTATCCCATTGTCTCTAAAACCATCAGATGAAAATACATCCCCAACTCCCCCCCCACCCCCCCACACACACATCATCATCGATCTCCAATGCTCACCTCGACCACTCACAATGGCCCATCCATCCCAGTATATTGATCCCGGTGGTATTGATATGGTGGTACAATTGAAAGTACAACCCAGTGTTTCAACCACCCAAACACGATTGCTAAGACCTTACGACGGTTGGATGACCGAATGGTTAGTCATTGAGTCAACTGGCGTGGTTTCGATTTCCTGGTTGTACGTGACAAGGAATAGGGTCGTCTTTCCCTCCCACTACGAATTGTGGTAATAAATGACTTAAATTTGTGTCGAGTGGAAGTTAGTCCCAAACAGTTGTAGGCCCTACATACATAGGGTCATTATAACAAGGTGAATTTGACAGTATCAAAACAATTGTAGGCCTCCAGACATTAGGCCAGTCCAACAAAGTAAATCCGATGCTGTCTAACTAAACTTTTAATCGTGGTTGCGATACAGATTTTAACTTATTTTGCTGTAACAGAAATTGTGTGTCCGTGTCTCTATGTTCACCAGAATTTGTTTCTATTCGCTGAAAACGACGCACTGATGAAATTCGATTTAAAAAAAACAAGTTTATAATCGTGGACGAAATGTACGTGGGTTTTATTTACAATCAATGTCATACAGAATTTTACAAAAAAAAAAGTTTTTATTGTATTGCCTATAATATTGGATAAGCATTCATAGGCATGTACTGTCCTTTCTAGACACAATTCACAAAGTGATGAGGGCAAGTATTGATATTTAATTTTCAAATGATTCTTAGCTGTCCAGGTAGGTCCTATGAATTACAAAGAACGGGTAAAAATTAAATCAATTTCCACAAACAAAATTTCTATACCAGAAATTATTGAAGCCAAAATTTAAAAATGGATTGATATATTTACTTATTTAACAGTTAGAGAATAAATGAACTATTTCTTTCCATAATCGAAATTATTGAGGCCAAAATTTAAAAATGGATTGTATCCGGCATTTAAAAATGGATTGTATCCAAAATTGTTAAATGGAAGGCCACCATAGATGTTATCATCGTTGAACCCGTAAAGGTCATCTAAATCACCATAGCCATCATATACGTCATCGTAGAGATCGTTACCATAGAAATCACCTGGAATAGATAACAGACTGGATGGTAAAGACTCGGTAAACTCGATTTACCAGGAAAGGATGCATCATCTGAAACAGATAAATGATTGGCAGGTACGTGGAATGGACTGGGTTTGCAAGCCCTACTTTTCTGCACCAACTGGGGAATTCAAGATGCGTTTACGTCATACGGGGGGTTGGGATGGTGTAGAGAGCCGCGCTTCGACCTCTGACTGGTCGGTCACCTCTGGTTTGCGGCTGTGGTTTCGATCCCTGGTGTGAGCGTATGTGGCATGGAGATAGGGGCGCCTTCTAAACCTCGTGGGTTTCCTCCGGGCACTCCGGTTTCCTCCCACTGCTAAAGACCCCTACGCGCAAGCGAAGTATTGAAATAAAATTGAAACTATATGTTAGTCACAAAAAAGTTTGTGTCGAGTGGACGTTAAACCCCATTTCGCTCTCTCTCTCTTTATGCCATACAGTATGCGATATTTGTAACGACTGTTCTTGCCTGGTTCTCCGTCCAACACTGCGGACAAGGGGAAACCACACAGGAACTTTTTTGGTCCAAAACGGAAGCCATCCCGACACCTCTTAAAAGAATTGCGCATTTGTTTGAAAGAGATTCATGGTTCGATCTCAGCATTCCCCTGTCTCCGTGTCAGTAACACTGGACGGAAAGCCAGACGTGAAAGCCACCTTGGGGTGAAAACGTCGCCATTAATGAATTAAAATAACGAACCTTTTATACAACAGACAAGAGCTAGAACTAGGAATATAGTTAGAATGTTGAGGACTGCAGCCATCTTTAATTATCTGAAATATAATACAAGTATTAACCGAATCAAGTCTTCGTATGACTAAAACAGTGGGGGTGTGCAACTAGAAATATCTAGACGCTAGAACATCTGGTTGAATGAAAAGAAATGAAATGGGGTTTAATGTTCTACTGTTCTGGAGTAACGAAGACTCGTTTCTGTTTTTACTCTAATTTCTAATCAGTTATGCTCGGCAAAATATGCCAGAAATCTCAATCGAATGGCAATCTTTAGCACCTGGTATTTCCAGTCTACATCGATAGAATCTATTGCGCATGTTCTCCAGACACGAATATGGGGTTACCGTTTGACATGATTTGTGGAACATCTCTCGCTCCGTTCTTCAAGTCCCTTGTTACAAATGGCCGTG
The DNA here is from genome assembly GCA_963678685.1 of Patella ulyssiponensis. NCBI lineage: Eukaryota > Metazoa > Mollusca > Gastropoda > Patellidae > Patella > Patella ulyssiponensis. The sequence goes on from OY783229.1 coordinate 83,210,074, forward strand.
AAACTCATTATGGTACCAGTTATTAACAAATAATTCGTGTTTCAAATGAAACTGAAATAGATAGAGACTTGGCTACTTTAAAGTGTAAAATACTTACTTGAGGTAGATATTGTTGAAGTGATCGAATGTCGAATGATAACCATTGAATATTCTTAGTATTTATACCGTCTTAAACATTTGTTTACCAATAAACAAAGTTCAATAGGTCTTGCATATTGTTTTGTTTTGATGTTTGTGAAAACAAAAATATTATTTATTGATCGAAGATAATCAGTTTGATTAGGAATATTCACAACATGCAGATTAGTGTATACTCTACTCGATATACCCTGTTGGTCGTATACACCATAAACAGCCCCAGGGTCAGTTAGTATACACCATAAACAGCCCTAAGGTTCGGGTCATACAGATGACACACTAGTGATTAATACAGGTAAATAAATAAACAATTTTCATCGTCAAAATATTTAATATGTGACAAGCGTTCTTCTTTTAATGAGGTACATGCCATGTGCGACTCATTTTTTGATTTGTCTTCAAAACAGGCTTTTTGTTTCGCAATGGCGTTACTTATTCTAAATAGTAAATTTTGTTAATAGCTCATGACCCTAAGTTCACAAAGAAGTCTAAGGTTTATGTTAAAAAATAACGCCAAGTTATTTGCCTTATTTTAACTAAAATATATAATCCTTTATAAAAAGTAACACTTTTGTTGTTTTAATTTATTAAATTCATCAATAAGATAATATGTGCATAAACAGTGACTGAAAGGTGAGTAAATTCTTAAGTCCAAGAATGCTTTGTGAGCTTGGAGCCAGGGTTTGCTATCTTTAGCATACGCGTAGGGGATCTTTTACATAAAAGACAGTGAGATTGAATGCCACGTACAAGCTAGCAATCGAAATCACACCACGTGGCTCAATTACAGACCTTAGAAAATAAAACACTAAGAAATTGGTTTTAACGTCCTACTGTTCTGCTCCGACTGGGCAAATGAAGACGTGCATATGCCATACAGTACGCTATGCAGGAAATGTTGCCCGGGCGGCGGCACTATGGCCTACTCGCGAACCAATGTATATACGGGACCTCGGTATTTCGTACCATCCGAGCGACAAGAAGACGAGCATATACAGTGGGTTATGGCTTATACTGTGTGTTATAAAGGAAATTTTACCCGGGACGCAGCACCATGGCTCACTCTTATATCGAATTCAGACTATCCAGGGATCTATTACCTGCACGCCAATGTATACACGGGACCTCATACGAAAGACGAGACAGTTGTTGTTGTCAGACCCGCCGTCCTGCACCAATGACAAGGGGGAAACTAAAGCAGAAACCGGAAAATCCCAATGCAGGGATCGAACACGCGACCTCCATTCTAGCGAGCCAGCGTCTCACCCACTTACCCAACGTAACTCCCAATTTAGAAAGGGACAAATAGTAGGCGCAATAATGTTAAAGAGAATCGGGGGAGATTAGAGATGCAGTGAGCTTGTTAGAATCAAGATATTACATAAAAAAATCCCTGATATAACCTGCCTACAAGAAACGATGTCATTAATAAATTTTAGCAAATTTGTTGACGGGAGAGGGATGATATAGGCCTAGCCTGTTCCCCAATCCTATTCTTATTGAATGAAATATAGTTTAATAAAATGCCATCAATTTTACCATTTTGCAAACATTTTCACAAAAGAGGAAGGACCGACGTGCCTCTATATCCAGTGTCAAAGCCTAATTCTCAGAACGTGTAAGGAGTGCGTACTGTTCTAAAACACTCGATAACACTTCCCCACATTCGCCATATAAGGTCAACGTTTAATATTACAAGTGGTCTTTTAAGGCTGTGAGATGAGTTGTATTTCAGAGCAGTGAGACGAGTTATCTTTCAGAGTTTTGAGACAAGTTATCTTTCAGAGCTTTGAGACAAGTCGTCTTTCAGGGCTTTGAGACGAGTTGTGTTTCATGGTTGTGAGACGAGGTGTCTTACAGGACTGTGAGACGAGATGTCTTTCAGGGCTGTGAGATGAGTTATTTTCAGGGCTGTGAGACGAGATGTTTTCAGGGCTGTGAGACGAGAATTTTTTAGGACTGCAAGATGTTTTCAGGGCTGTGAGACGAGGTGTTTCAGAGTTGTGAGACGAGATGTATTTCAGGCTGGGACGAGTTAACTTTCAGAGCGGTTACGCGAATTGTCTTTCGGTGCTTTGAGATTTGGCGTTTTTCAGGGCTCTGAGACGAGTTGTCGTTTTGTATTTGTGTCTTTTTTTGAACTTGGAAATAAACTTTCGCCTAGCCCACGCCTCCGCTGATTCCAATACGACCGACGTATAACTTGGTTTGTGCAAAGATGGCTGTGGTGACGTCATTCTTGGATCGTGGTTCATAAATTACACGCGTACGCTTTTGTATTTGTAAATGCATGTGATCCAACATGAGTCTCAGTGTACTCTATTTCAAGATGGCGGATATGACGTTATTTTATATTTTAAAAGGCGTGCGAGTCTAATTGCACGGCTGGGAGATTATTTATGGTTCCTGGTTTTTGAACGATCTGGTATTTTAAAGCTGTTTAAGTTTCGCCGAACTCCAGGATCGATATTCGCACTCTGTAATACATCACACGTTGAAATAAATCAACACCCTCTTTTAAGATATCAGTAAAAACAGATTGGTTTTATCTCAGGATATTATAGGTAATTGTATTTTTATCCTTTTTAATATCAAATATTCTATGTTTTTACTTTTTTTATTTTTTACATCTTGTTGCAATCGTTTCACAGGGGTAATGCGATAGATGACTGTCATAAAGTTAACATGCACGTGACGTTACGTCACATGGCGGCGATAACGCGTGCTTTTGTTTACATAAAATGTCCTTGTCTCGTCCAATGCAGGGACCGAACACGCAACCTCCAGGCTAGCGAGCCGGTGTCTTACCCACGTTGCAACGTGATCCCCCTAATTTGTTGTAATTGTTGTAATATTATATTATACTATTCAAAAAAAGTAGGGGATATTTGATTTTAGGGGCATAATACTAAAATATGCAAATTACTACGAAAAAAGTCACTATAGAACCTAACAGGAGAAACATTTCCAGTTACATGTGACGCCCAAACGCACCAATAGCTACCGCATGGAATGCAGGTGATGCTTGGGATCATCATGGGGGTCCAACCCAAGATTTGCACGACTCTGACTTTGAATGTTACAGTCATTGTGGCATTGAGTTCCAGGGTGGAAACATCATTTTAATTGTTTTAGTGACCAGAAAACAAATTTTGATATGCGTCGGCTCACCCAAAATGAAAGGTTACGTGCCCTTGGCATGCTACAGATCGGCACAACACAGGCGGTTGTGGCGCGGACGATGAATGTTTCTCAGTCTGTCATAAGCAGGCTATGGTCCAGATACACAATCTGTACAGGACAGACCACGCTCAGGTCGACCAAGGGCGACAACTCAAGCTCAGGTTCGATTTATCCGTACCTTGGCTTTGAGAAATCGTGTCATCACAGCAAATCAGATCAGCGCTCGTCTTCAAATAGACACTGGTGTGAGAGTGAATGGCCAGACGATTCGGAATCGACTGCATAGGGGTCACCTTCGCGCCCGACGTCCTCGCGTGATCCCTTGTTTGAGAGATCATCACATCCAGGCAAGACGTCGTTGGTGTAGGGATCGTCAACACTGGGATAATCGACGCTGGAGCAATGTGATGTTTTCAGATGAGTCAAGGTTCACTGTTGATTTTTTGGACAGACGTAGGAGGGTGTGGCGTCGTCGAAACTAGCGCTTCCAAGACGTTAACGTCATCAGACATGATCGATTTGGGGGTGGTTCTGTTATGGTGTGGGGAGGCATCACTGTTGCTGGAAGAACGGCTTTACATGTTGTTGCAGGGCGTGTTACAGGCCAGTACTACCGGGACAACATCTTGGCAGTCCATGTTGTGCCGTTCGCACGACGTCATGGCCGCCGTTTCATCTTCCAGGATGACAACGCAAGATGTCACAGGGCCAGGATCGTTACAGGTTACCTCCAACAACAGAACATCACCACATTACCTTGGCCAGCACTGAGTCCCGACCTCTCCCCCATCGAGCATGTCTGGGACATGCTTGGACAGAGGTTACGTCAACGTCAACAACGTCCTGCCAATGTCCAAGAACTTGCTGCTGCGTTGCAACAGGAATGGGACAATCTGGACCAAAATGACCTTAGACGTCTCATTAGGAGTATGCCACGTCGGATCAATGCTTGTTTGGCAAACAGAGGAGGATTTACCCGTTACTGACTTTGTTGTGATGCTGTGGTAACTTTGCTGTTTGACCCCGGGTATCATTTTACCCTTATAATGGTCAGTCTGTGCCTTACTTAGTTTAACGATCATTTGGAATAAATCGATGAATGTGAACTTCATTTCATTTTGTCATTTCTTTCTTCGTCAGTTTCATTAGGTGACTTTAATAACACTTAAAAATCAAATATCCCCTACTTTTTTTGAATAGTATATTTGTACTTATGTAAAGCGCCCGAGAGCAGCTCGCTGAGTTGAATTATTGTCGATCTATAAAAATCAATTATTATCATGATTATTATGATTGTTTTACGTTGTGGTATGTTTTTGTTGTGCTCTATCGCCACATGACACCCACGGGATACGGAATCCATTAAAAGAACAAAAACAATTTTCTTTGTGACATCAATCAAACAGGTCTGGTAATTCTAAGCCTAACTGAAACCATTTTTTTCATAAACGCAATTATTTGTCCATTTCGGTTCGTTTTACTGTACATGTAAAACATATCTTCTGTTGTATACATGGAAACCTTGGAAGATGTGATATATCATATCCAACAGTGACGCTTGCACACGTTATTAATCATGTACAATTCATTCAATTAATCAACCAGACACTAAAACATACACGACAGTAGATTGAATGTAATGAAAATATGGTTTAACGTCCTCTTGGCCGTAATAAAGACGACGACGTTACGACATGTAGTGAAACCTGAGGGAAACTTTTCAAGGACCTGCCAACTCCAACTGTCTGTTGAGGATTCTTGCTTTTTAAACCAACACCGGTTGCTAACCTCCGACTCCTGTTAGCGAGACTTTGTTAAAGAATAATCCTATTAATCCTATAATTCACTATTGCCAGTTGAGAAATTGGCAAAATATAATTTTCAACTTTAAATTCAAACGTTTGAAGATATCTATTGCATGGGGGGAATGGGAAAATAAGGGAGGTAATTGTGTTATTATTTCCGATGTGAAGGATTTGCAAGTGTTGAAAATAATGCCTATGATTGTATAATAGTGAGTTGACAACATATTAAGCAAAAAACAGAGAAATAAATATGTTTTGACTTTCTCGGAAAATATGAAATTCCCGCTTTAATATTCAATATTTTTATTAATTTGCATACGTTTAGGCAGTGCCCTCAAATGGTGGTGGGGGGGGCGGTAGGATGATTCGTTGTGTGTCAATACAGGACCTACGCACAATCTGCGGGCATTCCCCGTTTCATTCTTGCGATTGGTGCCGACAGGCAGATTGTTGAAATCCATCTTATTTCTGTTGCGTTGAAAGAACATGTGGATGTGGTCAGTGACCTCGAATTACACCGCCTCAAAGGATGTGTGGTTAAAATTACTGAATGATTAGACAGCTCAGACGGGTAAAGATTTATACCAGTAATACTTGATCAGCCCATCGTCAGATAAACACTATCCGAATCTGAAGATGAAAGGACAGAATTCACAAAATTTGAATAAATGGGCAAATGGAGACGAAGATTATGTCTCGTCGCCGCCAATTTAAACTATTTAATTCTAATATAGGTCGAGGTTAGTGGTGTTATATACTACTAATCGATAGATCAATGATCCAAATTCTGATTCAAACACAGATCCTACCTCGTTTCATTTTTATAGTTCACAATTTCCTTTCACTTGTCTTTCCTACATTAGGATCCGGAAGAGTTGTTATCATTGACGTGTTATGAATGATGTGAGGGATTAGCCAATGAAACAGTCTGTTACGGCAAACTGTTGCCTTTTAATGCCAAGAGAGAGAGAGACAGAGAGAGAGAGAGAAACGGGGTTTAACGTTCACTCGACATAAACTACAAATGTAAGTCATTTCGAGGCACATGGTTCAATTATATTTCAATAATTCCCTTGGGAGGGGGGAGGGGGAATGACACAATGACAAACCTTATGATATAGCACGCACCTTCTAACCATTCCGCAACCTGACCCCCTGATTCGAAATAAGAGTAAGACACGACGTGGATATCCCTGGAAAGGTTTTCGTGCTTACCACACTATGTGATGTATACTCATCCCCACTGTCTGGGTTCTATTTCATCTCATCACACCTGAGCAACAATACCCAAAAATGTATGTTTTATGTAAATTTGAAAATAGCAACCCTCCTGAACCGTGGCAGGAGATGTTTGAAAACTGTGGCCACAGACATGTGGGGTATATTTTTATTATTGAAATGAAACTTGTCAAAACCAATAGATTGGTGAGGAAATTCAAAATGGCCCCACTACCCCATTTTAGCGGAACACTTCTGGAAAGGCATGCCATATAGTTAGGATTGACTATTTTAACGGTAGGTTAATTTACTTATTTAAAAGTTTCAGGGATTGGCCTATAATGCTGTTCGATGCTTCATTTAATTGGAATTACTGACCAGTAAAATATGTTGATAACGGTAATCCATCGACAAATAAAACATGCCTTTATTGATCATACAATAGGAAGTCTTTGTCTTCGCGTGGACGACCCCGTGAATTTTTAGTGTCATTTAAAAAATATAATATGACTGTCCAACATTTACAAGATGCTGTGTATTGAATTATACAAATGTTAAAAGAGATACTATTGAAAATATACCCACCCCGCACCCTCCGCAATACTAGATATTGTGTGATTTGATAAAATATTTGGACTACAAACACATTAAAATTATTAATTCATCTATCGAAACTTTGCCCCCAATTCCTGTCAAACATTTGAATTACAGTGATTTTCCGAAAACCGTGACAATATTTCTAGCTACTCGCGGTCCATTTACCATACATAGAACCCTAGATAAATCATTTCCGTCGTTTAGTCGCCGAGTATGTTAATGTTGCCATCTCCCGATGAACTCGGGACCTCTTAGTCATTAGTTAAACACTTACCAAGAACTCCAGACTTTAGTCGAACAAGTCGAAAGCTTGTCAGTCTATCAGTGTGGAGAATATTTATATATTTGTCCAAGGACCATTGCCTCTCCGTCCTTTATTTGCTGAGTATGTCGTACCTTCCAATCTCCCCATGATCTTACCACCTCGAGTGATTCGTTAAACCCACACCAATAACTCCACAACAAGTCGATAGCTTGTCAGTCTATCAGTGTGGGAAACATTTATTTATCTGTCCACGGACTGCTGTTTTTTTCCGGAAATCCTGTATTTTTCTACTGTCCAAATATACCATGGTTTACATTGTCATGGAAATGAATCTTTAAGCTACTTTTCGTCTTTCATGTCTCTATTTAGCTATTAACCGCAGGGATGGGTCTCCGGTACATAAAGGTCTAATCGCTTCTTTTACTGGTGGAATCTGACTGAAATCCAGAAGTACAGATTTTTTACGGATCATGTCTACATTCCTGCTGCTCAAATAAAAGGCGGATAGAAATAAAGTCTTCATTTTAAGCAATGAATTGGGACCTTTTATCATGGTCGCTTCCGAATTCCGATCAATCTTCTTACAAGTACAATCGTATACTATACCAACCAGGAACTGTCTGGGAAATCATTGCGGCCATCTTGTGACGTTACATCAATCGGCCCACCATTATACAAAGTACAAGCGTGACAAATTTAATGTCAATGATACTCGAATTATCCGGGCCTTAGGGTTGTTTTTTTAAGAAAGTTGCCAAAAGAAGCACAAGAAGAGGAGTGTGTAAGTGATTGGAACTATACCCTTTGTATATAAACATCGTGAAATTCATTCACTACCTAATGGCAATCAGGCGAGTCAGGGTGTTATGTACTCTAGAATAATAAGATGCCTTTGTCGGTTATTGTTCCATTCAGCTTTAATATAAAATGATATAATGTCTGACCTCTTTGTACCAGCCAGGCCAATGCATCCCGTAGTCACGTGTACCATTCAGAATTAAATGTCATGAGACCTGCAGCGCTACCAAGATTCAACCACGCTATAAACATCTGGAGGAGCCTTCTACAGACCCTTGGCCAGTGGGCGAATTATATTGGTTACTCACCAGTTTAGTCAACTATGATAAATAATTTTCAAAGGAGCAAAATCCCCGTTACGCCGTCGACTAGAAATGAACATGGCGGCGATAACACAATATGGTGCTACAATTGAAAGTACAGCCCAGTGTTTCAACCACCCAAACACGATTGCTAAGACCTTACGACGGTTGGATGACCGAATGGATAGTCATTCAGTCAACTGGCGTGGTTTCGATTTCCTGGTTGTACGTGACAAGGAGTAGGGTCGCCTATCCCTCCCACTACGAATTGTGGAACTAAATGACTTTAATTTGTGTCGAATGGAAGTTAGTCCCAAACAGTTGTAGGCCCAACATACATAGGGTCGTTATAACAAGGTGAATTTGACAGTATCAAAACAATTTTAGGCCTCCAGACATTAGACCAGTCCAACAAAGTAAATCCGATGCTGTCTAACTAAACTTTTAATCGTGGTTGCGATACAGATTTTAACTTATTTTGCTGTAACAGAAATTATGTGCCCGTGTCTTTATGTTCACCAGAATTTGTTTCTATTCGCTGAAAACGACGCACTGATGAAATTCGATTTAAAAAAACACAAGTTTATAATCGTGGACGAAATGTACAGGGGTTTTATTTACAATCAATGTCATACAGAATTGTACAAAAAGTTTTGATTGTATTGCCTATAATATTGGATAAGCATTCATGGGCATGTACTGTCCTTTCTAGACACAATTCACAAAGTGATGAGGGCAAGTATTGATATTTAATTTTCAAATGATTCTTAGCTGTCCAGGTAGGTCGTATGAATTACAAAGAACGGGTAAAAATTAAATCAATCTATTTCCACAAACAAAATTTCTATACCAGAAATTATTGAAGCCAAAATTTAAAAATGGATTGATATATTTACTTATTTAACAGTTAGAGAATAAATGAACTATTTCTTTCCATAATCGAAATTATTGAGGCCAAAATTTAAAAATGGATTGTATCCGGCATTTAAAAATGGATTGTATCCGGCATTTAAAAATGGATTGTATCCAAAATTGTTAAATGGAAGGCCACCATAGATGTTATCATCGTTGAACCCGTAAAGGTCATCTAAATCACCATAGCCATCATATACGTCATCGTAGAGATCGTTACCATAGAAATCACCTGGAATAGATAACAGACTGGATGGTAAAGACTCGGTAAACTCGATTTACCAGGAAAGGATGCATCATCTGAAACAGATAAATGATTGGCAGGTACGTGGAATGGACTGGGTTTGCAAGCCCTACTTTTCTGCACCAACTGGGCAATTCAAGATGCGTTTACGTCATACGGGGGGTTGGGATGGTCTAGAGAGCCGCGCTTCGACCTCTGACTGGTCGGTCACCTCTAGTTTGCGGCTGTGGTTTCGATCCCTGGTGTGAGCGTATGTGGCATGGAGATAGGGGCGCCTTCTAAACCTCGTGGGTTTCCTCTGGGCACTCCGGTTTCCTCCCACTGCTAAAGACCCCTACGCGCAAGCGAAGTATTGAAATAAAATTGAAATTATATGTTAGTCACAAAAAAGTTTGTGTCGAGTGGACGTTAAACCCCATTTCGCTCTCTCTCTCTCTTTAGGCCATACAGTATGCGATATTTGTAACGACTGTTCTTGCCTGGTTCTCCGTCCAACACTGCGGACAAGGGGAAACCACACAGGAACTTTTTTGGTCCAAAACGGAAGCCATCCCGACACCTCTTAAAAGAATTGCGCATTTGTTTGAAAGAGATTCATGGTTCGATCTCAGCATTCCCCTGTCTCCGTGTCAGTAACACTGGACGGAAAGCCAGACGTGAAAGCCACCTTGGGGTGAAAACGTCGCCATTAATTAATTAAAATAACGAACCTTTTATACAACAGACAAGAGCTAGAACTAGGAATATAGTTAGAATGTTGAGGACTGCAGCCATCTTTAATTATCTGAAATATAATACAAGTATTAACCGAATCAAGTCTTCGTATGACTAAAACAGTGGGGGTGTGCAACTAGAAATATCTAGACGCTAGAACATCCGGTTGAATGAAAAGAAATGAAATGGGGTTTAATGTTCTACTGTTCTGGAGTAACGAAAACTCGTTTCTGTTTTTACTCTAATTTCTAATCAGTTATGCTCGGCAAAATATGCCAGAAATCTCAATCGAATGGCAATCTTTAGCACCTGGTATTTCCAGTCTACATCGATAGAATCTATTGCGCATGTTCTCCAGACACGAATATGGGGTTACCGTTTGACATGATTTGTGGAACATCTCTCGCTCCGTTCTTCAAGTCCCTTGTTACACATGGCCGTGAAACTCATTATGGTACCAGTTATTAACAAACAATTTGTGTTTCAAATGAAACTGAAATAGATAGAGACTTGGCTACTTTAAAGTGTAAAATACTTACTTGAGGTAGATATTGTTGAAGTGATCGAATGTCGAATGATAACCATTGAATATTCTTAGTATTTATACCGTCTTAAACATTTGTTTACCAATAAACAAAGTTCAATAGGTCTTGCATATTGTTTTGTTTTGATGTTTGTGAAAACAAAAATATTATTTATTGATCGAAGATAATCAGTTTTGATTAGGAATTTTGACAACATGCAGATTAGTGTATACTCTACTCGATATACCCTGTTGGTCGTATACACCATAAACAGCCCCAAGGGTCAGTTAGTATACACCATAAACAGCCCTAAGGTTCGGGTCATACAGATGACACACTAGTAATTAATACAGGTAAATAAATAAACAATTTTCATAATCAAAATATTTAATATGTGACAAGCGTTCTTGTTTTAATGAGGCACATACCATGTGCGACTCATTTTTTTATTTGTCTTCAAAACTGGCTTTTTGTTTCGCAATGGCGTTACTTATTCTAAATAGTAAATTTTGTTAATAGCACATGACCCTAAGTTCACAAAGAAGTGTAAGGTTTATGTTAAAAAATAACGCCAAGTTATTTGCCTTATTTTAACTAAAATATAATCCTTTATAAAAAAATAAAACTTTTGTTGTTTTAATTTATCAAATTCCTCAATAAGAAAATGTGTGCATAAACAGTGACTGAAAGGTGGGTGATTCCTTAAGTGTAAGAATGCTTTCGTCGTCGTGGCCAGGTTTTGCTATCTTTAGCATACGCGTAGGGGATCTTTAGTCAAAAAGACAGTGAGATGGAATACCACGTACAAGCTAGCAATCGAAATCACACCACGTGGCTCAATTACAGACCTTAGAAAATAAAACATTAAGAAATTGGTTTTAACGTCCTACTGTTCTGCTCCGACTGGGCAAATGAAGACGTGCATATGTCATACAGTACGCTATGCAGGAAATGTTGCCCGGGCAGTGGCACTATGGCCTACTCGTGATATTTACGTGCAAACCAATGTATATACGGGACCTAGGTATTTCGTACCATCCGAGCGACAAGACAGCTGTCCTTGTCAGGTAATAGGTCCTGCATCATTGACAAAGCGAAACCACTACGAAAAATCCCCATGAACTTTCTCGATGCCGATCGACGACTAGCGATGTTTTGATATTCACCAATCGGCGTATAAACTCTATAAACCCGATATAAATTCAAAGCCACACACATGGAACTGTGGATCTCTTTCTTATCCAGACGTTGTTCATTCACCAATCGACTTATGTCATCCCCAAACCTGCAAGACAATTCAAAGACATACAAAAAGAACTGTGAAGCCCTTAATAGTCAGACGTTGCCCTGTGGCTATGATGTGCGACTTCAAAGGAAAAAATTACAATATAAAGTGAAGGGAGCAACTATAGACAGGCGGAACCGCATCTCGAGGTTCTAAAATAGAAGCCAGTTCCAATGATCCCTTTGTACTCTATTACAACTATTGTAATATTTATATTCCATATACCAAGTCTTCCTGCTGAAAAACGAACAAGAAGAGTATGGCTGGCTACTCGACCGTTCAGGAAGTATAGCTGGACCACTATCAGTATGTTCAAATGTCAGTACAGTCAACGTTAAAAATGCAGTACGGCCCCGTAACTCACGTATTACAGCATTTATTAATGACCGACGTTAACGTTACGGTAGATTACAAAAATATAAAAATTACGTTAACTAATATGAAACCCCGTGTATGTAATTGATTTTTAAACTCTTTGATCATGATTCTTAACATCGGATGTAAATCCTTCCACTAGTGGTGTTAGATATTGTTCAGTTATTACAACGGGATTATTTTGTCATCTAGGGGATTAACCTATCCTGATATGAGACGAAACCTTTGTTGTGCGGATTTATTCTTACTATTTTTTTTTTGTATTTGTGATTGTCGTTCTTGTGCCATTACAGAATGAGAGAAACCCATCCGGTACAGAAATTTAAAAACGAATTGAAATCGGGTTTAGCGTCCCACTGTTCTGCCACGTCTTGGCTTCTGAAGACGGGCATAAGCCATGCAGTGTGTTATAAGGGAAATTTTACCCGGGACGCAGCACCATGGCTCACTCTTATATCGAATTCAGACTGTCAAGGGATCTATTACCTGCACGCCAATATATACACGGGACCTCAATCGAACGATGAGAAGTTGCCCTTGTCAGCCCCGCCGTTCTGCACCAATGACAAGGGGGGGGGGGACCAAGCAGGAACCGGAAAATCCCAATGAACTTCCTCGGCCAATGAAGGGATCGAACACGCGACCTCCATTCTAGCGAGCCAGCGTCTCACCCACTTAGCCACCGTAACTCCCCATTTAGAAAGGGAAAAATAGTAGGCGCAATAAGAGGAGTTTTTATAATGTTAAAGAGAATCGGGGGAGATTAGAGATGCGGTGAGCTTGTTAGAATTAAGATACCTTACATAAAAATTCGCTGGTATAACACCTGCCTACAAGAAACGATGTCTTCAATGAATTTAAACTAATTGTAATTATATTGATTTGTTGAAGGGAGAGGGATGCGTACTGTTCTAAAACACTAGTTAACACTTCCCCACATTCGTCACATAAGGTTACAGTATAATATTACAAGTGGTCTTTCAAGGCTGTGAAATTAGATGAATTTCAGAGCTGCAAGACAAGTTGTCTTTCAGGGCTTTTAGACGAGTTGTCTTTCAGGGCTTTTAGACGAGTTGTCTTTCAGGGCTGTGAGACGAAGTGTTTTCAGAACTGCGAGACTTGTTGTATTTCCGAGCTGCGAGAACAGTTGTCTTTCAGCGCTGTTATGCGAGTTGTCGGATTCCAGGGCTTTGATATTTGTTGTTTTTCAGGGCTCTGAAACGAGTTGTCTTTTTGTATTTGTGTCGTTTTTGAACTTGGAAATAAATTTTCGCCAAGCCTACGCCCCCGGTGATTCCAATGCGACCGACGTGTAACTTGGTACGTTTGTACAAATGGGGATCGATTAATGGATTCCAAGATGGCTGTGGTGACGTCATTCTCGGCTCGTGGTTAATAGATTACACGCGTACGCATTTGTATATTAAAATGCATGCGAGTCTAGTGTACTGTATGGGGGATATGAGACGTTAGTTTAAATTTTAAAAGGTGTTTGAGTCTTAATTGCTCTGTATAATCGGGTATTTCAAGATGGCGGTTGTGGCCTTATTTTTGACACCCAGTTTTTATACGATGGCGGATATGACGTTAGTTTAAATTTTAAAAGGTGTTTGAGTCTAATTGCACTGTATAATCGTGTACTTCAAGATGGCGGCTGGGAGATTATTTTTGGTTCCTGGTTTTTGAACGATCTGGTATTTTAAAGCTGTTTAAGTTTCGCCGAACTCCAGGATCGATATACGCACTCTGTAATACATCACGCGTTGAAATAAATCAACACCCTCTTTTAAGATATCAGTAAAAACAGATTGGTTTTATCTCAGGAGATTATAGGTTATGGTATTTTTTATCCTTTTTAATATCAAATATTCGATGTTTTTACTTTTTTTATTTTTTACATCTTGTTGCAATCTGTTTCCCAGGGGTAATGCGATAGATGACTGTTATAAAGTTCACATGCACGTGACGTTACGTCACATGGCGGCGACGACGCGAGCTTTGTTTACATAAAATGTCCTTGTCTCGTCCAATGCAGGGACCGAACACGCAACCCCCAGGCTAGCGAGCCTGCGTCTTACCCACTTTGCAACGTGATCCCCCTAATTTGTTGTAATTGTTGTAATATTATATTATTTGTACTTATGTAAAGCGCCCGAGAGCAGCTCGCTGATTTGAATTATTGTCGATCTATAAAAATCAATTATTATTATGATTGTTTTACGTTGTGGTATGTTTTTGCTGTGCTCTATCGTCACATGACACCCACGGGATACGGAATCCATTAAAACAACAAAAGCAATTTTCTTTGTGACATCAATCAAACAGGTCTGGTAATTCTAAGCCCAGTTGAAATCATGTTTTTCATAAAAACAATTATGTTGTCCATTTCGGTTGGTTTTACTGTACATGTAAACATATCTTCTGTTGAATACATGGAAACCTTGGAAGATGTGATATATCATATCCAACAGTGACGCGTGCACACGTTATTAATCATGTACAATTCATTCAATTAATCAACCAGACACTAAAACATACACGACAGTAGCAAATAGGGTTTAACGCCCTCTTACTAATGAAGACGACGTTACGACATAAAGTGTCACCTGAGGGAAACTTTTCAAGGACCTGACAACTCCAACTGTCTGTTGAGGATTCTTGGTTTTTAAACCAACACCGGTTGCTAACCTCCGACTCCTGTTAGCGAGACTTTGTTAAAGAATAATCCTATTAATCCTATAATTCACTATTGCCAGTTGAGAAATTGGCAAAATATAATTTTCAACTTCAAATTCAAACGTTTGAAGATATCTATTGCATGGGGGGAATGGGAAAAAAGGGAGGTAATTGTGTTATTATTTCCGATGTGAAGGATTTGCAAGTGTTGAAAATAATGCCTATGATTGTATAATAGTGAGTTGACAACATATTAAGCAAAAAACAGAGAAATAAATATGTTTTGACTTTCTTGGAAAATATGAAATTCCCGCTTTAATATTCAATATTTTTATTAATTTGCATGCGTTTAGGCAGTGCCCTCAAATGGGGGGGGGCGGTAGGATGATTCGTTGTTTGTCAATACAGGACCTACGGACAATCCGTGGGCATTCCCCGTTTCATTCTTGCGATTGGTGCCGACAGGCAGATTGTTGAAATCCATCTTATTTCTGTTGCGTTGAAAGAACATGTGGATGTGGTCAGTGTCCTCGAATTACACCGCCTCAAAGGATGTGTGATTAAAATTACTGAATGATTAGACAGCTCAGACGGGTAAAGATTTATACCAGTAATACTTGATCAGCCCATCGTCAGATAAACACTATCCGAATCTGAAGATGAAAGGACAGAATTCACAAAATTTGAATAAATGGGCAAATGGAGACGAAGATTATGTCTCGTCGCCGCCAATTTAAACTATTTAATTCTAATATAGGTCGAGGTTAGTGGTGTTATATACTACTAATCGATAGATCAATGATCCAAATTCTGATTCAAACACAGATCCTACCTCGTTTCATTTTTATAGTTCACAATTTCCTTTCACTTGTCTTTCCTACATTAGGATCCGGAAGAGTTGTTATCATTGACGTGTTATGAATGATGTGAGGGATTAGCCAATGAAACAGTCTGTTACGGCAAACTGTTGCCTTTTAATGCCAAGAGAGAGAGAGACAGAGAGAGAGAGAGAAACGGGGTTTAACGTTCACTCGACATAAACTACAAATGTAAGTCATTTCGAGGCACATGGTTCAATTATATTTCAATAATTCCCTTGGGAGGGGGGAGGGGGAATGACACAATGACAAACCTTATGATATAGCACGCACCTTCTAACCATTCCGCAACCTGACCCCCTGATTCGAAATAAGAGTAAGACACGACGTGGATATCCCTGGAAAGGTTTTCGTGCTTACCACACTATGTGATGTATACTCATCCCCACTGTCTGGGTTCTATTTCATCTCATCACACCTGAGCAACAATACCCAAAAATGTATGTTTTATGTAAATTTGAAAATAGCAACCCTCCTGAACCGTGGCAGGAGATGTTTGAAAACTGTGGCCACAGACATGTGGGGTATATTTTTATTATTGAAATGAAACTTGTCAAAACCAATAGATTGGTGAGGAAATTCAAAATGGCCCCACTACCCCATTTTAGCGGAACACTTCTGGAAAGGCATGCCATATAGTTAGGATTGACTATTTTAACGGTAGGTTAATTTACTTATTTAAAAGTTTCAGGGATTGGCCTATAATGCTGTTCGATGCTTCATTTAATTGGAATTACTGACCAGTAAAATATGTTGATAACAGTAATCCATCGACAAATAAAACATGCCTTTATTGATCATACAATAGGAAATCTTTGTCTTCGCGTGGACGACCCCGTGAATTTATAGTGTCATTTAAAAAATATAATATGACTGTCCAACATTTACAAGATAATAATAATAAATAATAATAATAATATTTATATAGCGCTGTAACACCACACCTCAGTATGCTCGAAGCGCATTAAAAAGTTATCTCACTACGAGTTATATATAGCGTCTAAATAAGTAAGTTTTTATTCTTGATTTGAATATATCTAGTGTTGAGGAACTTATGATATCTTTGGGTAGTTCATTCCACAAAGCAGCTGATGTATAACCAAACGATCGCGCACCAAATGTTTTTAAATTGATGTCAGGTTTATATAAACGTGATTGCTTTGAAGATCTTAGCATTCTGTTCGGCACATATTGTACTGTGAGATCGTGAATGTAATCTGGAGAGGTTTTGTGGACTGATTGGTAGGTGAGCGACAGAATTTTATAATCAATCCTTTCACGAAGTTGTAGCCAATGCAACGATTTCAATACTGGAGTAATGTGTTCTCGCGGTTTAGTTCTGGTCACAATTCTGGCTGCTCTGTTCTGTAATTTTTGTAATTTGGATAACTGCTCCAATGACACACCAGTTAGTAAGCTGTTGCAGTAATCTAATCGTGACATTACCAAAGATCTGATTAAAATTGCTGCGGATTCATTTGCCAGAAAATGACGAATTGCACCTATGTTTCTCAAGTGAAAATTGCAGATTGAGCATAAATAACTAATGTGTTTCTCCATAGTTAGTCCAGAATCCAGGAAGACACCAAGATTCTTCACAGTATCAGAAAAATATATGGTGGACTGGCCGATGTTAAGAACATCTGCGTGGCTCTTTTTTAGTCTTTGCGTTGGAGCTACTAACAAGGCTTCAGTTTTTGAATCGTTTAAATTAAGCATGTTTGAGGACATCCAAGTTTTGACTGCATCAATACAAGATTCCATGTTCAGACATACAGACTTTTGGTATTGAAGATCGGTATGGAAACTATCAATAAGTTGAGTGTCATCTGCATAGGCGTGGTAATCAACATGCTTCTCGCGAATAACCTTGCCTAGTGATCGTGTGTACATGGTGAAAAGAATGGGTCCCAAAACAGATCCCTGGGGGACACCACACGAAATAAGTAAACTACCAGAATTCACCTTGTTTATTTCTACGCATTGTTTCCTGTCAGTCAGATATGATGAGAACCATTTCAAGACACTATTGTCTAAATCGTATTCCAGTTGCAGCCGATCAAGCAGTATTCTGTGGTCTATGGTATCGAATGCTGCAGACAGATCTAGAAGCACTAGCAAACCGATATTTCCAGCATCGACAGACATCTTTATTTTATCAAGAACACAATTTAGGGCGGTTTCAGTGCTGTGGGCTTCTCTATAAGCTGACTGATATTTGTCAAGTAGTCCAAACGAGGTGAGATGCTCAACAAGTTGTATTTTGACTGCTTTTTCTAAAACTTTGGAAAGGAATGGCAAATTTGAAACAGGGCGATAGTTGTTAAACACCTCAGAATCCAATGATGGTTTTTTAAGAAGGGGTTTTACAACAGCCCTTTTGAAACATTTAGGAACAGTTCCGGAGTTTAGACTTTGATTAATGATTTTAGTAATGATAGGCAGAATCACATCCAATATTTTGAGAAGGAACTTTGTAGGGAGAACATCTAGTTGGCAAGAGGAGGGCTTCGAATGTAGAATGATGTTTTTAACATCTGCTTCTGTGACATCAGCAAAGGCTTGCAATTTGGCACCTGGGAATTCTGCAACAGGCAATACATCACTAGTAGAATCGAAACTTTCTCGAATTTTTGAAATTTTTTCGGAAAAATATGAACTGAAACTGTTGGCGACATGTAGATCTTCACCTTGAGGCAATACTACTTCAGACTTCTTACCCAATAAAACATCCAATGTAGAGTAAAGCGCTTTGGGATTTTTAGAGTGTTTGGAAATCTCTGTAATCAGGTAGGTAGATTTAGCCTTTTTAATACAGCGGTTTGCATCATTACGAGCATTGTTGAACATTTGTTTATGAATCTCTGAGATGCTGTGTATTGAATTATACAAATGTTAAAAGAGATACTATTGAAAATATACCCACCCCGCACCCTCCGCAATACTAGATATTGTGTGATTTGATCAAATATTTGGACTACAAATACATTAAAATTATTAATTCATCTATCGAAACTTTGCCCCCAATTCCTGTCAAACATTTGAATTACAGTGATTTTCCGAAAACCGTGACAATATTTCTAGCTACTCGCGGTCCATGTACCATACATAGAACCCTAGATAAATCATTTCCGTCGTTTAATCGCCGAGTATGTTAATGTTACCATCTCCCGATGAACTCGGGACCTCTTAGTCATTAGTTAAACACTTACCAAGAACTCCAGACTTTAGTCGAACAAGTCGAAAGCTTGTCAGTCTATCAGTGTGGAGAATATTTATATATTTGTCCAAGGACCATTGCCTCTCCGTCCTTTATTTGCTGAATATGTCGTACCTTCCAATCTCCCCATGATCTTACCACCTCGAGTGATTCGTTAAACCCACACCAATAACTCCACAACAAGTCGATAGCTTGTCAGTCTATCAGTGTGGGAAACATTTATATATCTGTCCACGGACTGCTGTTTTTTCCCGGAAATCCTGTATTTCTCTACTGTCCAGATATACCATGGTTTACATTGTCATGGAAATGAATCTTTAAGCTACCTTTCGTCTTTCACGTCTCTATTTAGCTATTAACCGCAGGGATGGGTCTCCGGTACATAAAGGTCTAATCGCTTCTTTTACTGGTGGAATCTGACTGAAATCCAAAAGTACAGTTTTTTTACGGATCATGTCTACATTCCTGCTGCTCAAATAAAAGGCGGATAGAAATAAAGTCTTCATTTTAAGCAATGAATTGGGACCTTTTATCATGGTCGCTTCCGAATTCCGATCAATCTTCTTATAAGTACAATCGTATACTATACCAACCAGGAACTGTCTGGGAAATCATTGCGGCCTTCTTGTGACGTTACATCAATCGGTCCAGCATTATACAAAGTACAAGCGTGACAAATTTAATGTCAATGATACTCGAATTATCCGAGCCTTAGGGTTGTGTTTATTTAAAGCAAGTTGCCAAAAGAAGCACAAGAAGAGGAGTTTATAAGTGGTTGGAACTATACCCTTTGTATATAAACATCGTGAAATTCATTCACTACCTCATGGCAATCAGGCGAGTCTGGGTGTTATGTACTCTAGAATAATAAGATGCCTTTGTCAGTTATTGTTCCATTCAGCTTTAATATAAAATGATATAATGTCTGACCTCTTTGTACCAGCCAGGTCAATGCATCCCGTAGTCACGTGTACCATTCAGAATTAAATGTCATGAGACCGGCAGCGCTACCAAGATTCAACCACGCTATAAACATCTGGAGGAGCCTTCTACAGACCCTTGGCCAGTGGGCGAATTATATTGGTTACTCGCCAGTTTAGTCAACTATGATAAATAATTTTGAAAGGAGCAAAGTCCCCGTTACGCTGTCGACTAGAAATGAACATGGCGGCGATAACACAATATGGTGCTACAATTGAAAGTACAGCCCAGTGTTTCAACCACCCAAATACGATTGCTGAGACTCTACGAGGGTTGGATGACCGAATCGTTAGTCATTCAGTCAACTGGCGTGGTTTCGATTTCCTGGTTGTACGTGACAAGGAGTAGGGTCGTCTATCCCTCCCACTACGAATTGTGGTAATAAATGACTTAACTTGTTTCGAGTGGAAGTTACCCCTAAACAATTGTAGGCCCTACATACATAGGGTCATTATAACAAGGTGAATTTGACAGTATCAAAACAATTTTAGGCCTCATGACATTAGGCCAGTCTAACAAAGTAAATCCGATGCTGTCTAACTAAACTTTTAATCGTGGTTGCGATACAGATTTTAACTTATTTTGCTGGAACAGAAATTATGTGTCCGTGTCTTTATGTTCACCAGAATTTGTTTCTATTCGCTGAAAACGACGCACTGGTGAAATTCGATTTAAAAAAAAACAAGTTTATAATCGTGGACGAAATGTACATGGGTTTTATTTACAATCAATGTCATACAGAATTTTACAACAAAAAAAAGTTTTTATTGTATTGCCTATAATATTGGATAAGCATTCATAGGCATGTACTGTCCTTTCTAGACACAATTCACAAAGTGATGAGGGCAAGTATTGATATTTAATTTTCAAATGATTCTTAGCTGTCCAGGTAGGTCGTATGAATTACAAAGAACGGGTAAAAATTAAATCAATCAATTTCCACAAACAAAATTTCTATACCAGAAATTATTGAAGCCAAAATTTAAAAATGGATTGATATATTTACTTATTTAACAGTTAGAGAATAAATGAACTATTTCTTTCCATAATCGAAATTATTGAGGCCAAAATTTAAAAATGGATTGTATCCGGCATTTAAAAATGGATTGTATCCAAAATTGTTAAATGGAAGGCCACCATAGATGTTATCATCGTTGAACCCGTAAAGGTCATCTAAATCACCATAGCCATCATATACGTCATCGTAGAGATCGTTACCATAGAAATCACCTGGAATAGATAACAGACTGGATGGTAAAGACTCGGTAAACTCGATTTACCAGGAAAGGATGCATCATCTGAAACAGATAAATGATTGGCAGGTACGTGGAATGGACTGGGTTTGCAAGCCCTACTTTTCTGCACCAACTGGGCAATTCAAGATGCGTTTACGTCATACGGGGGTTCGGGATGGTCTAGAGAGCCGCGCTTCGACCTCTGACTGGTCGGTCACCTCTGGTTTGCGGCTGTGGTTTCGATCCCTGGTGTGAGCGTATGTGGCATGGAGATAGGGGCGCCTTCTAAACCTCATGGGTTTCCTCCGGGCACTCCGGTTTCCTCCCACTGCTAAAGACCCCTACGCGCAAGCGAAGTATTGAAATAAAATTGAAACTATATGTTAGTCACAAAAAACTTTGTGTCGAGTGGACGTTAAACCCCATTTCGCTCTCTCTCTCTCTTTAGGCCATACAGTATGCGATATTTGTAACGACTGTTCTTGCCTGGTTCTCCGTCCAACACTGCGGACAAGGGGAAACCACACAGGAACTTTTTTGGTCCAAAACGGAAGCCATCCCGACACCTCTTAAAAGAATTGCGCATTTGTTTGAAAGAGATTCATGGTTCGATCTCAGCATTCCCCTGTCTCCGTGTCAGTAACACTGGACGGAAAGCCAGACGTGAAAGCCACCTTGGGGTGAAAACGTCGCCATTAATTAATTAAAATAACGAACCTTTTATACAACAGACAAGAGCTAGAACTAGGAATATAGTTAGAATGTTGAGGACTGCAGCCATCTTTAATTATCTGAAATATAATACAAGTATTAACCGAATCAAGTCTTCGTATGACTAAAACAGTGGGGGTGTGCAACTAGAAATATCTAGACGCTAGAACATCTGGTTGAATGAAAAGAAATGAAATGGGGTTTAATGTTCTACTGTTCTGGAGTAACGAAGACTCGTTTCTGTTTTTACTCTAATTTCTAATCAGTTATGCTCGGCAAAATATGCCAGAAATGTCAATCGAATGGCAATCTTTAGCACCTGGTATTTCCAGTCTACATCGATAGAATCTATTGCGCATGTTCTCCAGACACGAATATGGGGTTACCGTTTGACATGATTTGTGGAACATCTCTCGCTCCCTTGTTACAAATGGCCGTGAAACTCATTATGGTACCAGTTATTAACAAATAATTCGTGTTTCAAATGAAACTGAAATAGATAGAGACTTGGCTACTTTAAAGTGTAAAATACTTACTTGAGGTAGATATTGTTGATGTGATCGAATGTCGAATGATAACCATTGAATATTCTTAGTATTTATACCGTCTTAAACATTTGTTTACCAATAAACAAAGTTCAATAGGTCTTGCATATTGTTTTGTTTTGATGTTTGTGAAAACAAAATATTATTTATTGATCGAAGATAATCAGTTTTGATTAGGAATATTGACAACATGCAGATTAGTGTATACTCTACTCGATATACCCTGTTGGTCGTATACACCATAAATAGCCCCAGGGTCAGTTAGTATACACCATAAACAGCCCTAAGGATCAGGTCATACAGATGACACACTAGTGATTAATACAGTTAAATAAATAAACAATTTTCATCGTCAAAATATTTAATATGTGACAAGCGTTCTTGTTTTAATGAGGTACATGTCATGTGCGACTCATTTTTTGATTTGTCTTCAAAACTGGCTTTTTGTTTCGCAATGGCGTTACTTATTCTAAATAGTAAATTTTGTTAATAGCTCATGACCCTAAGTTCACAAAGAAGTCTAAGGTTTATGTTAAAAAATAACGCCAAGTTATTTGCCTTATTTTAACTAAAATATATAATCCTTTATAAAAAATAAAACTTTTGTTGTTTTACTTTATCAAATTCATCAATAAGAAAATGTGTGCATAAACAGTGACTGAAAGGTGGGTGATTCCTTAAGTCTAAGAATGCTTTCGTCGTCGTGGCCAGGTTTTGCTATCTATAGCATACGCGTAGGGGATCTTTAGTCAAACAGACAGAGAGATGGAATACCATGTACAAGCTATAGCCATCGAAATCACACCACGTGGCTCAATTACAGACCTTAGAAAATAAAACATTAAGAAATTGGTTTTAACGTCCTACTGTTCTGCTCCGACTGGGTTAATGAAGACGTGCATATGTCATACAGTACGCTATGCGGGAAATGTTGCCCGGGCGGCGGCACTATGGCCTACTCGCGAACCAATGTATATACGGGACCTCGGTATTTCGTACCATCCCAGCGACAAGACAACTGTCCTTGTCAGGTAATAGGTCCTGCATCATTGACAAAGCGAAACCACTACGAAAAATCCCGACGAACTTTCTCGATGCCGGTCGACGACTAGCGATGTTTTGATATTCACCAATCGACGTATAAACTCTATAAACCCGATATAAATTCAAAGCCACACACATGGAACTGTGGATCTCTTTCTTACCCAGACGTTGTTCATTCACCAATCGACTTATGTCATCCCCAAACCTGCAAGACAATTCAAAGACATACAAAAAGAACTGTGTAGCCTTTAATAGTCAGACGTTTCCCTGTGGCTATGATGTGCGACTTCAAAGGAAATAAAATTACAATATAAAGTGAACATAGCAACTATAGACAGACGGGACCGCATCTCGACGTTTCTAAAATAGAATCCAGTTCTTAGTACTCTATTACAATTATTGTAATATTTATATTCCATATACCAAGTCTATCTGCTGAAAAACGAACAAAACGTGTATGGCTGGCAACTCGACTGTTCAGGAACTATAGCTGGGCCCTTTTAGCATGTTCAAAATGTTGGTATAGTCAACGTTAAAAATACACTACGGCCCCGTAACTCACGTATTACAGCATTTATTAATGCCCGACGTTAACGTTACGGTAGATTACAAAAATATAAAAATTGCGTGCACTAATATGAAACCTTGTGTATGTAATTGATTTTAAAACTCTTTGATCGTGATTCCTAACATCGAATGTAAATCCTTCCACTAGTGGTGTTAGATATTGTTCAGTTATTACAACGGGATTATTTTGTCATCTGGAGGATTAACCTATCCTGATATAAGACGAAACCTTTGTTGTGCGGTTTTATTCTTACTAGGGTTTTTTTGTTGTATTTTTGATTGCTTTGCTTGTGCCATTACAGAATGAGAAATGAAATGAAATCGGGTTTAGCGTCCTACTTTTCTGCTGCGACTTGGCTTCTGAAGACGGGCATATACAGCGTGTTATGGCTTATACAGTGTGTTATAAGGGAAATTTTACCCGGGACGCACCACCATGGCTCACTCTTATATCGAATTCAAACTATCAAGGGATCTATTACCTGCACGCCAATGTATACACGGGACCTCATACGAAAGACGAGACAGTTGCTGTTGTCAGATCCTCCGTCCTGCACCAATGACAATGGGGAAATCAAGCAGGAACCGGAAAATCCCAATGAACTTCCTCGGCCAATGCAGGGATTGAACACGCGACCTCCATTCTAGCGAGCCAGCGTCTCACCCACTTAGCCACCGTAACTCCCAATTTAGAACGGGAAAAATAGTAGGCGCAATAAGGGAAGTTTTTATAATGTTAAAGAGAATCGGGGGAGATTAGAGATGCGATGAGCTTGTTAGAATCAAGATATTACATAAAAAAATCCCTGATATAACCTGCCTACAAGAAACGATGTCATTAATGAATTTTAGCAAATTTGTTGATGGGCGAGGGATGATATAGGCCTAGCCTGTTCCCAATCCTATTCTAATTGAATGAAATATAGTTTAATAAAATGCCATCAATTTTACCATTTTGCAAACATTTTCACAAAAGAGGAAGGACCGACGTGGGTCTATGTCCAGTGTCAAAGCCTAATTCTCAGAACGTGTAAGCAGTGCATGGAGAACGTACTGTTCTAAAACACTCCATAACACTTCCCCGCATTCGTCACATAAGTTTCACGTATAATATTCCAAGTGGTATTTCAAGGCTGTGAAATGAGTTCTATTTCAGAGCTGCGAGACAAGTTGTCTTTCAGGGCTTTTTTAGACGAGTTGTCTTTCAGGGCTGTGAGACGAGTTGGCTTTTAGGGCTGTGAGATGAGATGATTTTCAGGGCTGTGAGATGAGATATATTTCATGGCTGTGAGACGAGTTGGCTTTCAGGGCTGTGAGACGAGATGGCTTACAGGGCTGTGAGATGAGATGTCTTTCAGGGCTGTGAGACGAGTTGGCTTTCAGGGCTGTGAGACTAGATGGTTTTCAGGGCTGTGAGATGAGATGGCTTTCAGGGCTGAGACGAGATGTTTCAGGACTGTGAGACGAGATGTCTTTTTGTATTTGTGTCGTTTTTGAACTTGGAAATAAATATTCACCTAGCCTATATCAGTAAAAACAGATTGGTTTTATCTCAGGAGATTATAGGTTATTGTATTTTTATCCTTTTTAATATGAAATATTCGATGTTTTTACTTTTTTTTAATTTTTTACATCTTGTTGCAATCTGTTTCTCAGGGGTAATGCGATAGATGACTGTTATAAAGTTCACATGCACGTGACGTTACGTCACATGGCGGCGATAACGCGTGCTTTGTTTACATAAGATGTCCTTGTCTCATCCAATACAGGGATGGAACACCCAACCTCCAGGCTAGCGAGCCGGCGTCTTACCCACTTTGCAACGTGATCCCCCTAATTTGTTGTAATATTATATTATTTGTACTTATGTAAAGCACCCAAGAGCAAATCGCTGAGTTGAGTTATTGTCGCTCTATATCAAAATCAATTATTATTATGATTATATGATTGCTTTACATTGTGGTAAGTTTTTGCTGTGCTCTATCGCCACATGACACCCACGGGATACGGAATCCATTAAAACAATAAAAACAATTTTTCTTTGTGACATCAATCAAACAGGTCTGGTAAGCCTAGCTGAAACCATGTTTTTCATAGAAACAATTATTTGTCCATTTCGGTTGGTTTTACTGTACATGTATACAGATCTTCTGTTGCATACATGGAAACCTTGGAAGATGTGATATATCATATCTGACACTGACGCGCACACACGTTATTAATCATGTACAATTCATTCAATTAATCAACCAGACACTAAAACATACACGACAGGAGATTATGCGTAATGAAAATACGGTTTAACGTCCTCTTGGCCGTACTAATGAAGACGACGTTACGACATGTAGTGTCACCTGAGGTAAACTTTTCAAGGACCTGTGAGGGAAACTTTTCAAGGACCTGCCAAATCCAACTGTCGGTGGGACAATAACACTCTTGCTGGCTTGGCAGCTAAAGAAAATAAATAATAGCCTTATTCTAAGTACTAGATGCTTAAGTATCCTACTTGTTGTGTAAGTTATCCATTACATCCTATTTTACTTGCCCAGGAGGTTCGAAAATATTTGAAAATCCAAGTCACATTTGAAAAGGTTTACGTTAACCTTTTCAAATCATGTAGTTGAATTTTTCCATTTTTTTTAAATTAGGTGCGTTAAGATGAAATTTGTATCATCAATTAATTAGAATATTGTAAAATAATACATTTTCGTGACCAGAAGAATGATTGGGAAATATTATTCAGTTACAACAAGAGTGGTATTGAGCCTTTAAACCAACACCGGTTGCTAACCCCCGACTCCTGTTAGCGAGACAGTGTGCTAATCACTAAGTGACGTCACTGCGTCTCCCACAGAGGAGAGGCGAGGGTATCATCGTTCAAACTTTGCATGTTAATAAACCAATACTTGTTATTCCATAAATAGTGTTAGTGTGTTACTGTTTAATTACTAAATGCCACTTCAAGAAGAGGAGAGAATGAGATTGGGGCACAACGTCCAATTGAATCTAACCCAGAGGAGAAATATCGTGCCACAACGTCCAAATGAAACTATTTCGTAATGGGATTATCTTCAATATTTTTATAAATTCGCATGCGTTTAGGCAGTGCCCCAAATAGGGGGAGGAGGCGGTAGGATGAATCGTTGTTTGTCAATACAGGACCTACGGGCAATCCGCGGGCATTCCTCTCTCATTCTCGGGATTGGTGCCGACAGACAGATCGTTGAAATCCATCTTCTTTAAGTTGTGTTGATGCCCTATGTGGATGTGGTCAGTATCCTCGAATTACACCGCCTCAAAGGATGGGAGATTAAAATTACTGAATGATTGGACAGCTCAGACGGGTTGAGATTTATACCAGTAATAATTGATCAGCCCATCGTCAGATAAACACCATCCGAATCTGAAGATGAAAGGACAGAATTCACAAAATTAGAATTAATGGTCAAATGAAGACGACGATTATTGTCTAGTCGCCACCAATTTAAACTAGGTAATTCAAATATAGGTCGAGGTTAGTGGTGTTATATACTACTAATCGATAGATCAATGATCCAAATATTTACTGATCGCGATGTTACACCCATTATTTTTATAGTTCAAAATTTCCCTTTACTTGTCTTTCCTACATTAGGATCTGGAAGAGTTGTTATCATTGACGAGTTACGAATGATGTGAGGGATTAGCCAATGAAACGATACGTTGCGGCAAGTTCTTGCTTTTTTAATCCAGAGAGAGAGAGAGAGAAAAAAAGAGATGAGTTTAACGTCCACTTGGGGCTAAAACATGGTTCAATTTTATTTCAATAATTCGTTTGGGAGGACCCGGCGAAAACCCACGAGGTTGGCCAAGCGATCCCACTCCTTGTCACGTACAACCGGGAAATGACACAATGACAGACCTTATAATGATTGGAAATAAAAGTAAGACAAGGCATGGATGTACCTGGAAATCTCTTCGTGTTACCACATTGTGTGGTATCTACTCGTCTCCAATTTTCTCAGTTCTATTTCATCTCACCACACCACACTGGTGAACAATACCCAAAATGTATGTTTTATGTAAATTTGAAAATGGCAACCCTCTGGAACCGTGGCAGGAAATGTTTGAAAACTGTGGCCACATATCTGTGGGATATTTTTGATTATTGAAGTGAAACTTATCAAAACCATAAGATTGGTGAGAAAATTCAAAAAGGTCCCACTACCCCCTATTTAGCGGAACACTTCTGGCCCTAATGGAAAAGAGCGGCGTGAAGCTAGCTTGTTGTTCGTTGTTCGTTGTTCGGTATTCGCGAATACCGAACAACGAGCCAGTTTGTTGTTCGGTATTCGCGAATAACGACAACGAGCTGGATTGTTGTTCGGTATTCGCGAATAACGAACAACGAGCTGGTTTGTTGTTCGTTATTCACCAGATATGGAATTAGTAATATAATAAAGAAATATTTGTAAGGAATACGCCGGGAGGAAACTGGCTCGTTGTTCGCCAATATGAAACTGCTCTTTCTTCGGATAGACAGAGAAGTTGTTAGAATACCGAACAACGAGCTGGTTTGTTGTTCGGTATTCACCGTATATGGAATTAGTAATATAATAAAGGTACTTTTGTAGGGAACACGCCACAGGTGGGTTTTTATGAGCTTAAATAGACAATAAAACTTCAAACTTCTGGGAAATAGATTCTAACAACTTCTCTTTCTATCCGAAGAATGAGCTGTTACATGTTGGCGAATAACGAACAACGAGCCAATTTGTTGTTCGGTATTGGCGAATAACGAACAACGAGCTGGTTTGTTGTTCGGTATTCACCGTATATGGAATTGGTAATATAATAAAGGTACTTTTGTAGGGAACACGCCACAGGCGGGTTTTTATGAGCTTAAAAAGACAATAAAACTTCAAACTCCTGGGAAATAGATTCTAACAACTTCTCTTTCTATCCGAAGAAAGAGCTGTTACATATTGGCGAATAACGCACAACGAGCCAGTTTGTTGTTCGGTATTGGCGAATAACGAACAACGAGCTGGTTTGTTGTTCGGTATTCACCGTATATGGAATTAGTAATCTAATAAAATAACTTTTGTAGGGAACACGCCGTAGGCGGGTTTTTATGAGCCTAACTGGATAATAAAAGTTCAAACTTCTGGGAAATAGATTCTAACAACTTCTCTTTCTATCCGAAGAAAGAGCTGTTACATATTAGCGAAAAACTAACAACGAGCCAGTTTATTGTTCGGTATTGGCGAATAACGAACAACGAGCTGGTTTGTTGTTCGGTATTCACCGTATATGGAATTGGTAATATGTAACAGCCAATATGTAACAGCTCTTTCTTCGGATAGAAAGAGAAGTTGTTAGAATCTATTTCCCAGAAGTTTGAAGTTTTAATGTCTATTTAAGCTCATTAAAACCCGCCCGTGGCGTGTTCCTTACAAAACTACCTTTATTATATTACTAATTCCATATACGGTGAATACCGAACAACAAACCAGCTCGTTGTTCGTTATTCGCGAATACCGAACAACAAACTGGCTCGTTGTTCGTTATTCGCCAATATGAAACTGCTCTTTCTTCGGATAGACAGAGAAGTTGTTAGAATCTATTTCAAAGATTTCAAAGTGTTATAATTCATTTATGCTCATAAAAACCCACCTGCGGTGTATTCCCTACAAAAGTACCTTTATTATATTACCAATTCCATATACGGTGAATACCGAACAACAAACCAGTTCGTTGTTCGTTATTCGCCAATACCGAACAACAAACTGGCTCGTTGTTCGTTATTCCCAATATGTAACAGCTCTTTCTTCGGGTAGAAAGAGAAGTTGTTTGAATCTATTTCCCAGAAGTTTGAAGTTTTATTGTCTATTTAAGCTCATAAAAACCCACCTATGGCGTGTTCCCTACAAAAGTACCTTTATTATATTACTAATTCCATATACGGTGAATACCTAACAACAAACCAGCTCGTTGTTCGTTATTCGCCAATACCGAACAACAAACTGGCTCGTTGTTCGTTATTCGCCAATATGTAACAGCTCTTTATATGGATAGAAAGAGAAGTTGTTAGAATCTATTTCCCAGAAGTTTGAAGTTTTATTGTCTATTTAAGCTCATAAAAACCCGCCTGTGGCGTGTTCCCTACAAAAGAAACTTTATTATATTACTAATTCCATATACGGTGAATACCGAACAACAAACCAGCTCGTTGTTCGGTATTCGTGAATACCGAACAACAAACTGGCTCGTTGTTCGTTATTCGCCAATACCGAACAACAAACTGGCTCGTTGTTTGTTATTCGCCAATATGTAACAGTTCTTTCTTCGGATAGAACGAGAAATTGTTAGAATCTATTTCCCAGACGTTTGAAGTTTTATTATCCAGTTAGGCTCATAAAAACCCGCCTGTGGCGTGTTCCCTACAAAAGTACCTTTATTATATTACTAATTCCATATACGGTGAATACCGAACAACAAACCAGCTCGTTGTTCGGTATTCGTGAATACCGAACAACAAACCAGCTCGTTGTTCGTTATTCGCGAATACCGAACAACAAACTGGCTCGTTGTTCGTTATTCGCCAATATGAAACTGCTCTTTCTTCGGATAGACAGAGAAGTTGTTAGAATCTATTTCTAACAACTTCTCTGTCTATCCGAAGAAAGAGCAGTTTCATATTGGCGAATAACGAACAACGAGCCAGCTCGTTGTTCGTTATTCGCGAATACCGAACAACAAACTGGCTCGTTGTTCGTTATTCGCCAATATGAAACTGCTCTTTCTTCGGATAGACAGAGAAGTTGTTAGAATCTATTTCAAAGAGTTCAAAGTGTTATAATTCATTTAGGCTCATAAAAACCCACCTGCGGTGTATTCCCTACAAAAGTACCTTTATTATATTACCAATTCCATATACGGTGAATACCGAACAACAAACCAGTTCGTTGTTCGTTATTCGCCAATACCGAACAACAAACTGGCTCGTTGTTCGTTATTCCCAATATGTAAAACAGCTCTTTCTTCGGATAGAAAGAGAAGTTGTTTGAATCATTTTCTTAGAAGTTTGAAGTTTTATTGTCTATTTAAGCTCATAAAAACCCGCCTGTGGCGTGTTCCCTACAAAAGTACCTTTATTATATTACTAATTCCATATACGGTGAATACCGAACAACAAACCAGCTCGTTGTTCGTTATTCGCCAATACCGAACAACAAACTGGCTCGTTGTTCGTTATTCGCCAATATGTAACAGCTCTTTCGTCGGATAGAAAGAGAAGTTGTTAAAATCTATTTCCCAGAATTTTGAAGTTTTATTGTCTATTTAAGCTCATAAAAACCCGCCTGTTGCGTGTTCCCTCAAAAGTGCCTTTATTATATTACTAATTCCATATACGGTGAATACCGAACAACAAACCAGCTCGTTGTTCGTTATTCGCCAATACCGAACAACAAATTGGCTCGTTGTTCGTTATTCGCCAATATGTAACAGCTCTTTATATGGATAGAAAGAGAAGTTGTTAGAATCTATTTCCCAGAAGTTTGAAGTTTTATTGTCTATTTAAGCTCATAAAAACCCGCCTGTGGCGTGTTCCCAACAAAAGAAACTTTATTATATTACTAATTCCATATACGGTGAATACCGAACAACAAACCAGCTCGTTGTTCGGTATTCGTGAATACCGAACAACAAACTGGCTCGTTGTTCGTTATTCGCCAATATGTAACAGTTCTTTCTTCGGATAGAAAGAGAAGTTGTTAGAATCTATTTCACAGAAGTTTGAAGTTTTATTATCCAGTTAGGCTCATAAAAACCCGCCTGCGGCGTGTTCCCTACAAAAGTTATTTTATTAGATTACTAATTCCATATCTGGTGAATACCGAACAACAAACCAGCTCGTTGTTCATTATTCGCCAATACCGAACAACATGGCTCGTTGTTCGTTATTCGCCAATATGTAACAGCTCTTTCTTCGGATAGGAAGAGAAGTTGTTAGAATCTATTTCCCAGAAGTTTGAAGTTTTATTATCCAGTTAGGCTCATAAAAACCCGCCTGCGGCGTGTTCCCTACAAAAGTTATTTTATTAGATTACTAATTCAATATCTGGTGAATACCGAACAACAAACCAGCTCGTTGTTCGTTATTCGCCAATACCGAACAACAAACTGGCTCGTTGTTCGTTATTCGCCAATATGTAACAGCTCTTTCTTCGGATAGAAAGAGAAGTTGTGAGAATCTATTTCCCAGAATTTTGAAGCTTTGTAATCCAGTTAGGCTTATAAAAACCCGCCTGTGGCGTGTTGCCTGCAAAAAATATTTCATTACATTACTAATTCCATATCTGGTGAATACCGAACAACAAACCAGCTCGTTGTTCGTTATTCGCGAATACCGAACAACAAACCAGCTCGTTGTTCGTTATTCGCGAATACCGAACAAGAAACTGGCTCGTTGTTCGTTATTCGCGAATACCGAACAACGAACAACGAACAACAGCCTAACTTCACGTCGCCGAAACGCACGACACATAGCTAGGTCGAGGTATTCGAAAAACCTTTTGAAGTGAAACACCATACCTGTGTGTATGCCTACATTTTAAAATGGCGCCCCTTAACGGTAGGTTAATTTACTCATTTAATAGTTTCAGGGATTGGCCCCTACTGTTGCTTGATGCTTCATTTAATGGGCATTATTGACCAGTAAAATATGCTGGTAACGGTAATCCATCGACAAATAAAACAGGTCTTTATTGATCATACAATAGAAAATTTTTGTCTTCGCCTGGACAACCCCATGAATTGGAAGTGTTGTTAAAAAAATATAATATGACTGTCCAACATTCACAAGATGCGGTGTATTGAATTATACACATGTTAAAAGATAAACTATTGAAACGATACCTCTCCCACACACCCCCAACCCTCCGCCATACTAGATATTATGTACATGTAATTTGATAAAATACATAAAAGTTTTCTCCCCTACGCGTTAGCGAATTATTGAAATAAAATTAAACCATATGTTAGTCCCGAAATGACCTAGTTTGTGTCGAGTGGACGTTAAACCCATTTCTCGCTCTCTCTCTCCCTCTGAAAAAATTGAATTACAGTGACCTGTCAAAAACCGTGACAATATTTCTAGCTACTCGCGGTCCATTTACCATACATAGAACCCTAGATAAATCATTTCCGTAGTTTAATCGCCGAGTATGTTAATTTTACAATCTCTCGATGAACTCAGGACCTCTTAGTCATTAGTTAAACACTTACCAAGAACTCCAGACGTTAGTCGAACAAGTTGATAGCTTGTCAGTCTATCAGTGTGGAGAATATTTATATATTTGTCCAAGGACCATTGCCTCTCCGTCCTTTATTTGCCGAGTATGTCGTACCTTCCAATCTCCCCCATGATCTTACCACCTCGAGTGATTCGTTAAACCCACACCAATAACTCCACAACAAGTCGATAGCTTGTCAGTCTATCAGTGTGGGAAACATTTATATATCTGTCCACGGACTGCTGTTTTTTTCCGGAAATCCCGTATTTCTCTACTGTCCAGATATACCATGGTTTACATTGTCATGGAAATGAATCTTTAAGCTACATTTCGCCTTTCCCGTCTCTATTTAGCTATTAACCGCGGGGATGGGTCTCCGGTACATAAAGGTCTAATCACTTCTTTTACTGGTGGAATCTGACTGGAATCCAGAAGTACAGCTTTTTTACGGATCATGTCTACATTCCTGCTGCTCAAATAAAAGGCGGATAGAAATAAAGTCTTCATTTTAAGCAATGAATTGGGATATTTTATCATGGTCGCTTCCGAATTCCGATCAATCTTCTTATAAGTACAATCGTATACTATACCAACCAGGAACTGTCTGGGAAATCATTGCGGCCATCTTGTGACGTTACATCAATCGGTCCACCATTATACAAAGTACAAGCGTGACAAATTTAATGTCAAAGATACTCGAATTCTCCGGGCCTTAGGGTTGTTTTTTTTTAAGAAAGTTGCCAAAAGAAGCACTAGAAGAGGAGTGTATAAGTGATTGGAACTATACCCTTTGCATATAAACATCGTGAAATTCATTCACTACCTAATGGCAATCAGGCGAGTCTGGGTGTTATGTACTCTAGAATAATAAGGTGCCTTTGTCAGTTATTGTTCCATTCAGCTTTAGTTATACAATTACATAATGTCTGACCTCTTTGTACCAGCCAGGCCAATGCATCCCGTTGTCACGTGTGCCATTCCGAATTAAATGTCATTAGGCCTGCAGCGCTAACATGAATCAACCACGCTATAAACACCTTTTAGGAGCCTTCTCCGGCCCCTTGGCCGGTGACGAATTACATAATCTACGGTTAGCCGGGACAGAACAGTAGAGCGTTTAACACCATTCCATATATCCGGCTATAGTTATTCTGGGATACTACATGTACTGACGCGCACGTTAAAGACCTCCTGACAGGTGAAATTCCATATAAAAGTTAAGGCCGTAGCACCGCTATTCGTGGAAACTACTCTCATAGCACACTGTCTGAGCAGTCGAAACAGAACAGTAGAGCGTTAAAGACAATTCCATTTAATCTCCCCGGCTATAGTTATAACGAGAAACTATATGTACCGAGAATAAATGATTTATCATATCTGACAGTTCTATGACCAATATATTATTTTGATTATATATAATTCATTCTATCAATACATCATGATTGTATTACTAATAGATCGATATACCATGGTATTTACAGACAAATGCATTGGTTCAAATAAGAGAGCAATGGGGTATATCATACGGCCAGTCAACTGGTGTGGTTTCGAATGGCAAGGAGTAAGGTCGCCTGTCCAACCTTGTGGGTTTTCTCCGGGTCCTCCGGTTTCCTCCCACTGCTAAAGACCCCTACGCGCAAGCAAATTATTAAATTAAAATACAACCATATATTTTTCCCGAAATGACCTAGTTTGTGTCGAGTGGACGTTAAACCCCATTTCTCTCTCTCTCTCTCTCTTTTCGATTTATACTTGCTAAATTAAAAAAAGAGATAATGAACAGATTAACTTGAACAATGTCGAAGGTTTGTTGATGGGTGGGGTTAAGTGGGATGGGGCTATGGCTATACATCTAACGTTCTAAGAATAAAATTGTATTTCATATAAACGTTACTTTCGCCACTTGTTACGGGTGTAATCCACAGGGCTGTCATTGATAATTAGTTGCTTCGATACTATCACAAACAAGTACACATCGATATAACGCAGTGGACGCTGACGGCTGGCCCCCGGATCCTTTCATCTTATGGGAGATAAGATACGGAGAAGGCAGTTCTCACTATAAAAGTTCAAAAATAGATAGTGTAAAAGTAATTTGCTGAAAATTTCAGTCAAATTGATCCACTTATAGCCGAGAAAAAAGCGTTTGAAATATTCACATAGCCTCGGTCATCATTACTCAGATCATTAATAAAAACAGCATAGTCTCGATTATCCACATGATTGATTTAATTATCAACGGCCATTAAGCGGCATATAGGATTTTAATCCGCCAACATCGAAGGCTAGGGTTGACATCAAGAGTTTATTATGGTCTGGATATGTTAATTAATGTCGAATTGATTATTTAGATAACATTTCAGGCCTAAAGAAAGACCTGTAATAAACAGATTTTGCTCTCGCATCATGCTATTTTAAATTGCTTATTGTTTTGCAATGTCTGTTTTCTGTCTTGTCCGCAGGTTTATCTTGTAGTATTTGTTTTGCGTGTAGTCCTGCACTTACTATTAAGAAATCGTGATCATATTTCCACACCCTACCGTAGAACATCATTACCGGTATATAAAAGTTCGTTCTTGCCGTCAACAATTCGAGACTGAAACGTATTGGATTCATCAACACAGAAAATAGAAACATCAAAACATTTAAAATAGAATTTGTCTGAGAGATTCGAGATAATAAAAGCCCCCAATTATTACTCGAGCTATAATAGAAAATTGAGTATTTTACACACAAAACGTAGTCATGGGTGCAGTTCTGTCAATTCAGATCTGTTTCCGATAAACTTAATTGGAAATCCTAAATGTTCTTGAGGTGCGTCGTCCGAAAATGCAAAGCACTATTTTATGGGATGTAATTTATTTTAGACATGAACTTTTCGATTCTTTGCGGAGCTTCATCACCATAACATTAAATATACTTGTTTAGGATGATTCTAGTTTAAATATTAACAGTAATATTTATATCTTTAATCAAGTACAAAACTATATTAAATCAACTGAAAGGTTCAATAGATAGGTATATGTAGGGAAGTTTCTTCTTTTTTTCTTAATACTATTACATTGTGAGATTTGCCCTTTGCAACTTTCGATTTTTCGTAAGCATGAATCCTCATAGATTCCCTATCCGTTTGTTCTGCTAGAAATAATTCAGTGGTAACCTGCACTACTTCAGGCAGGGAAACGTGTCTTCGTAGCTCCCCTCCTTGTTTTAAATCCAGATTTGGACTTAGAAAATCTATGTAATTTGAGATAGAAAGAAAAGTACTAAGCAAATGCATTATTGCTTTCGTAACATTGTAACAATTTGTATTTGTTCACGAGTCAAATCGTTATAATAAGCTAGTGGCCCATTTATCTCTACGTGTAGCTCTGTGTTTAAAGCATCATAAATTCGTCACGGAGTTGTATCACCATTACGTATCTCGATAGAGAGGGAGAGAGAGCAGTGGGTGAAAACCGGAGATTCGAAACCACACTATTTAATTCATTGTCAGACCTTATGATACAGCGCGCACGCTCTAATCATTCGCCCCCATATTCACAAATATTTTTGTAGATATATAAACGCCATCAGTCTTGTTTGTCCGTTACGATGAATGTTAAATACTCACATCTGATTGTTGATAGATGTAAAAATAGGGTTTTACGTCCACTCGATACAAACGCGGTTGAATTTTATATCAATAATTTGCATGCAGGTAGGGGTCTTTAGCAGTGGGGGGGGGGGTGAGAGAAATGTGACGATGTTGGGCAGGCATCCCTACTGCTTGACTCAGTGACAGACCTTATGATCGAACGCCAATCAAATCCGTCTAGAAACAGTTAATGGCAGACCCTGCTCATCACGGATCTTATATATTCCAAGATTCATGTTAGACTTATATGGAAGACCAAACAGCTCTTTATTCAGCGATCTTCTTACTTATTTCTTAATTTATAGTCTCCTTAATTCTTATTTCTTCATTTGTTGTCGTATTTCGACATTTGTGAACAAAAATTAACATAAATTATATTGAAGTACAATTAAAATACATTTTACAAATCTGATATGACAAATGTCTGATTTGTAAAACAAATATTGATTTTAAGATACAAATGTTAATTTAAGAATACAAATGTCGAAATACGATAACAAATGAAGTAATAAGAATTAAGGACTGTGAATTAAGAAATAAGGACCAAGGCCACTGAATAAAGAGCTGTTTGGTTTTCCATAGACTTAGAGGGTGTTTCAGCGCTGTATCTTATTGTCGTTCCTGGTGTATATAGGTGGTCAGTGTGAAAACTATACTATCTATTCAATGTTTCTAAAAATGTATATTCTAACTGCTTCTGGCTTTCACATCCATGGTAGATTGTAAATCAATTTGTATTCTATCTGGTTCTAGCTTACACTGAACCTCGAATTATTTAGGCGGTAATCCACCAGCTTTATCTCTCCCGTTGGTTGGACATATTGTAATTACATCCCATTGAACGAGTTGAGAACCAAATTACTGAATGAATGCAATGGATCAGACGAGTAGAGATTTATGACGGGTTGCTAGTTAGACTTGCCATCAGATAGACACCGCTCTAATCTATGAATGAAAAGACTGAATTCACAAAATTAGAATTAATGGTTGAATAGAGGCGCAGATTAAGGCTAGCCGTCATATTATTGTACTTGCGAAATGCAGTCAATCACTTTAACTGAAATACGAGCGTAATTCATCAAATAATTTAAAATAAATTCGATAAACTACTAACCCAATTGTTTACGGACTTTGAAGGCTGGAATCCGTGTAAGCCCTTCGTTAGTGAACTTCCGGGCTATACGAACACAGTGAATATGAGGTTATTACGATTACATATTCTAAATTAAGCGGAGTAGGCTTCCAAACATATGCGAATCAATAAAAATTGGTATTTATTTTTGTCAAACTTATAGAAATGTTAATTTAAGACACCGATTTACCTCATAGAATAAATTCAAGCTGTCGGTTTTAACGTAGGCATGGTAAGAGTTCTCCAGTAGCATGTTATATAAGTTGTCTGGTGACAGTGAAGGTCACGGCGGGTATGTTTGAACCCCATCGCCGCTATTTAACTATAAAAGTAAAATTCTTCTAGTGGCATTTCGTAACTGGGTAGAAGAATAAAATACACACATACTTATCCCTTGTCGGTGCACGTGGGGTCTGTATGGACCCCATGCACTTGTTTTATGGTGTTTTGTAATAATTACTGGGCACTGCTTTCTGAAATTTAGCGACTTTGTCTCCAATATATTTTTAAACATGGCGAATAGATCGGTATTCATCTGCTTCCGACATGAAGAGTTATGTTACATGCCAAACAGGCCCAACGCTTGAAGGGTACAAGGGGTCCAATCGGACCCCAAACTTACAACTCGCAGTAGGAATTTTGCTAATGTGTTTGCTGCCCGATATGATATTGCGTATGCCAGACTATTCCCTCTTTAAACATCTGCATGTTACAAATACCAAAAATTAAATGATGAATTCCAAAAATTCTATCGTTTTTGTATCAAGCGTGAATCGCCATTTAACCTCGTTATAACATAGTACACAAAGTAGCAATTTTGTGAGTATTATTAAATCTGTTCAAAATGTCACAAAAATGTTTTTGTATAATAATTTAGTTGTTTTTCAGTTGTCAAATATAAATGCAAATACAAACTTAACCGCTGCTTTTAAATTCAAATACATCTGTACGTAAAAACTTTGAATTACAACTGGGGTCCATACGGACCCCTTGTTACCTGCTGTGTGATTCTCACCACGTGCACCCACAAGGGTTAAAGAAAAACAGGTACTGATTTATTTAGGCGACGTACCAACGTCATCAATATCAATGGCTAACCCATCTCAATCGTACGCACCAACACCGAGTGTTGGATAGATATACTTATTAGTGATCCTATGTTTACGATATTATAGTTTCCCTAAAATGTCGAACAGCAGAGCTAAAGATATTTACTGTCGAAGTTTCAACACCTCCATTCCATCAACTTACGTCCATGATATTTGTGTTATTTTCCGAATAAAAGTACTGACGTGGTATAGACCCCTTCCCCTGCATACTTCCGCCCACCATCTTTGTTGTGTTTTTAGAATACAGATCTTGATGAGGTCCACCCCACCCCGCCCCTGCATTCTTCTGCCTACCATGTTTGTGCCATTTTAAGAATAAAAATGCTATCGCGACCTTGAGCTTTAATAGATCTTGTTAATTTATTTCTGAAAGGATTAACTTCAGATAGAAACGTTGATTATTCAAATATAGCCTGTCCAGAAACGGTATTTTATATATATATAGATATATATCTGATGCCTTATTCGGAAAGGGATGGGGTTTAACGTCCTACTGTTCTTCTCCGACTGGGCAATTGAAGAAACCATTGAATGTTGATCGTGAACCGTAGCAGGCCCTGCCATAGCCTTGTCGAAAATCTGAGAATCTGTTGTTATTATTTAACGTCCACTCGTCACAAACGTCCATTTTATTCCATTGGGCTAAGAATCAAATAGAATCTGTAATTACTGACGAATTTAAGTAGGGTCGCCTGTCCAACCTCGTGGGTTTTCTTCGAGTACTCTGGTTTCCTTCCACTGCTAAGTGAATTATTGACGTAAAATTAGACCATATGTTAGTCCCGACATGACCTAGTTTGTGTCGAGTGGATGTTAAACCCTATTTCTCTCTCTCATCAGTATCTCATACCTCGGATAATCCACCATAAAAAAAACATCACATACACTCTAACTCTAACTGCGCCAGTATATATCAAAGGACTCGCGTTAACCCGAGCTAATGATCGAGTTTATGAACAGATAATTCAACATGATTATAGATTTATCATTAGTAGAAAGTACCTCTAGGCTATCTGGAGATAAATAGTGATGGGCCTGTCAATATATATATAATGGGTAATATAGTATCCCCTAGCGTCATACCCTAATTCACTTTGACTTCATATATTGAGTTTACAGAACGTGAGTACATTTCGTTTGTGTATGTGTTAATGTGGTTGTATATAGTCGTCACTCCCATCCAACCGTCCTTACGCCCGGGAATAACCACTGGTGTTATAGCCCTTGCTCACTTTGTAAGACTACTCTCAATTTATTGTATTTGTTTCTATTATTGCGATAAATGGAAATTGTTTATCATCAGGTGTGTAATTGTTGCCCTTCATTGCGCCAGAGAGAAGTATTTGTGAGAGAGAGAGAGAGAGGGAGAGAGAGAGAGAGAGAGAGAGAGAGGTGAGGTTTAACGTCCCCTCGACACAAACTAGGCCATTTCGGGACTAATATGGTACAATTTTATTTCAAAGATTTTTTTTTGGCGCCAATCATTCGCTCATCCAACCCCCGTTCAGATGTGGGATAAAACTGGACGACTCATTAGGTTAGGCAGGCAACCCAACTTGTAATGTTGGATCGCCACAAGGCCATTTGATTCAATTACAGAGACAAGCCGGGTTTAATGTTCACTAGATACAAACTTGGTCATTTAGGGACTAACGTATGGTTCAATTCTATTGAAATAATTCGCATGTGCGTCGGATCGTCGTACAAGCATGGAATCGAAACCGGGCCACTTGATATAACGTTATGATATAACGCGAACATTAAAATATCCTAACCCGCCTACTCAATGACGGACTTTATGATTTAAAGGGCACGCACTAGTAATCCCCGCACTATCCATACACACACACACACAAGCTTTATTAAATATTTGTTTTTCATATCTTATATATGTATACATGTATTTCTGCGACAAAATAATTGAACTGTTCCACAACCACAAGAATGATTTATTGCTAATCTGTAATAATTATATCAACAAATGGTATCACCGTTGGATATATGCTATAATACACCAACCCGGGGGATATAGGGTATAATACATCAACCAGAAATACAATATAGGTTATTCAGTATCTCTCTAATCGAATCCAAACGCAATTATGTGTCAGGGAGGAAAATATCGTCAATAAAACCACAATTTGGCGTATAGACGAGTTTTACGCGTCACTTACGTGTGTTCGAAACCGTATAACATCGCACATTTTGACTGTAGAGACTTTGGTCTTGCAAATGACAAATTTTGACCCGATTTCTTGTGGCTGGTCTGGTGCCTAATTTTGACCCGGTTTCTTGTGGCTGGTCTGCTAGCTATCAAATCCTACGACCCATGCGTGTCCAAACACGTATGGCAGGTTATGAGCTAGGCTTTAATTAGTGCCCCATAGGTGTGTTTTTTTCTGGTATATGAAATAAAAGGTCGTACGAGCGGCTGTTGACCCTATGATGTCGGCCATTGATTATATCAATCAGCGTTGATTGGTTTGCCATAACAGACCGTTTCATTAGCTACTTCCTCACGTCATCCAGAACGCAGGTTATATAACAACTCTTCCAGATCCTAGTGTAATACAGACAAATAAAACGAAATTTTGAACTATAAAAAACGAAACGAAATAGGATCTGTGTTATAATCTGATTGTCAATTTGACCTATTTGGTAAAGCCATGTCGTAAAATTTGACTCGGGTTTGTTATACAGTTACATCGATATGTTCCTTTACACGATGACGTGCAAGTAGGGCAACCATCGACAGTAGTATTGCGAAATCAGGGACGGATCCAGAAGGGTGTGGGTGTCCAAACTCCACCCTGCTCAGCTACCTAAAAAATATTAATTTATTGCATCAATGTAATTAAAAAACAATATGATCCAACATCATTATAAACATGATTTCACTCTTTAAAAAGCTCAATTGAGTGCCTAGGTAATTTAGAGATGATGGTGGAAGGTATCCTTATCGGGAACCTGGCAAACCCTCTCCTGCAAAAATTCCTGGATCCGCCCCTGGAAAATACAAGTAGACTGTAGCGCCGGTATCCGAGCAAAATTTCCCTCATAGCAGATCGCATGGCACTGCCAATCTTAATCACCCCAGCTGTCTATCTAATTTGTTACGGAAGCCATCTAATGTATTTCTATCCTTAAATGTACTTCACATATTTAGGTTGCATCTCGCTTTTTATATCTGAATATGTATGACACGACATGCAGCTGTCGTTAGACCTTATTCAAATTCTATATAAATACACAAGGCATGGGTTTTATAACCATAATCACTGGCATAGAAAATATAAAGTACATTTAATTTAAAGGAGCTGAACCCCCAACTAAATACTCAATATTCGGAATTAAAACACAAGTTAAAATTTAATATTGACCTATTTCAATCGATACGTATTTTGTTATCTTGTGAAAATATGGAAATGAAATAAAATGGGGTTTAGCGTCCTACTTTTCTGATCCGACTGGGCTTATGAAGTCGGGCATACGCCATACAGTGTGCAATAAGGGATGAGGGAAATTTTGTCGCTACGGCCTACTTTTGTATCGGATTCCAACTGTCAATCGATCTTTAAGACATAATGAACGTTTTAAAAACAGTACACGAGTCGTGTTTATCTGTGGTTTCTGGAGCCATTTGTAATAAGCAATATAAAAACACCCTACGACTGATTCATAAACGAGAAAATGGAGTAACCAGGCGTTTCATCGATTATAATTATTGAATTTAAGATGTAAAAGTTGAAAATAAATGACACATAATGTACATGCATATCCAGGATGCACGCTGTCGGTCGCAATTTGCTATTAAAAATTGTAGTGGCGATTAAATTTTGATTTTTTCGACAAATTTGGCGATAGAATTTTGGGGTACTAGCGATTCATTTTTATATTACACAAATTTAGACTTTTGTAATGTTTCAGAGAATAGAGCCATACCCCCTTTAAATTAAGTACTGTTCGTCATCAACAATTGGATCTCAGCAGAGGTTGTTGATTAAGGTTAAACCTGTTGATCATAAGGTCGTGACACCCCCACCCCTCTATCTACCCCTCCCCTTCCACATCTCCCCATCCTTGATTTAGAGAAACTATTGAAATAGACAGACCCAGTGTAGCGTTTTGATTCGGGATTGGACACATTCTGCTTGATTAGAGTTTTGTTTCCAAGGAATTAGGTAAATGTGTACAGGGTTCATTAATTGTATTTGATGTTAAGCTTACTGTGTCGAGACAGAAACACATCGTTAATTAAACTATAGCATTGGGTTTATAAGGGGATGTTCAATTATAGGTCAGCGTTACATTTGAAGGAAGGCAGAAAAAAATCGACATTTTCTTACCAGCTTTAAAAAATGAAATGAAATGGGGTTTAATTTCCTACTACTCTGCCCCAACCGGGCTTATGAAGATAAGCCTACATCATAGAGTGTGCCACGGCCTACTTTTTTTGTTATTAAATTCCTACTGCCAAA
Organism: Patella ulyssiponensis; assembly: GCA_963678685.1. Lineage (NCBI taxonomy): Eukaryota > Metazoa > Mollusca > Gastropoda > Patellidae > Patella > Patella ulyssiponensis. The sequence continues at coordinate 83,253,925 of OY783229.1, forward strand.
GGATCTTTATCGCTTACGTGTATGCCAATGTGTACACGGGATCTGTTTTTTTTCTTGCCAGCTGGACGACTAGACAGCTATTCCCGCCAGACCCTCCGTCCTCTGCTACTACAAAGAGAAACCACGCCGGAAAATCTCGATGACCTTTCTCGACCTACACCGAGAGCGAACCAGCAACTTCCAGGCTAGCGAAGCAGCGTCTTACCCATTAAGACAGCTTAAAGATATATTATGTTCGAGCTAAATCTACCTAATGCACATCTTTCTGTTGGCCTGAAATGTTATATAAGTCGTTAATTTAGACATTTATTTGGCAAGCCAATAATCAACTATCCAGATCATCGAATGGTTTAATTGTGAACGGATAGTACTACGAACATCACCATTTAAAAATGGTTAGTATGGTAATGTTTATTATCGTAACAACGGTAGCAATGACAATCGAGACTACGCTAATTTTCAAACATTTATATTTCCGCTTTGAATAAAGTAATTTGACTGAAATTTTCAATATATGTATTTCGACGTGTCTTATACTCATTAAATTAATTGACCATGTGTTAGTCCCGAAATAACCTAGTTTGTGTCGAGTGGGATATGGGGTCAAATTTTGCCCGGGCAGTGGCACTACGGTCTACTTTTATATCGAATTTCAAATGACAAGGGATCTTTTACATGCACGCCAATGTGTACACGGGACCTGCATCATTAACAAGGGAAACTACGCCGGAAAAGTGTTGACTCAATGAGACAGACCTTATGATACAGCGCGCACGTGATAACCATTAGGCCATCCACACACATCAATATCTTGTAATTTTTAGTTTAAAATGGGTTATAAAGAAATAGGGTATATGTGGTATAAGTACGTAATTCATGATATTAAATTATAATGTTACACCATAATTACTGTAAAGGCGAAACCCGACCCACACTACATTATCATTCTGATTAATTCCGTCGATTAATTTCACATTTAAGGGATATACAAGTCATAACATGTTATAATAGATTATAGACGTTATGAATCTCCACTGTCGAATTATAGTCCAGTTTTAGTTTTATGAATTATTGTTCAATTTTAGCTTTACAGAATTATAGATGTCGATAATCAAATTACAGGGGATTATTACGACATAACCCATGCTCTAATCACCATTACGTTCAAAATATATCATTTTATTGGGTTGTATTTAAGAGGCAGAGACTGATGAGAGGGAGAGGGTTGAACGTCCATTCAACACAAACTAGGTCACTTCCGGACTAAAGTATCATTTAATTAATGCGGCGAAAATCCATGAGGCTTGACAGTTGACTATACCCATTGACACATACAAGCAGGGATTCGAAACTACGCCACTACGCCACCTGTCAGTCTCACAACTATTAGACGACCAGACCCTTCAGGAGTATAACAGGCGGTATAAGAAAGTAAGACCCTGTCCGATCAATGTGGGGCTGTTGGGGTTGATTCCATTGTTGACAAAGGATGTTCTTGCGTTTTGTCCACTTGTCAGTGATAAAGGACATGTTACATACCGGGAATGGCGTCTACGTTACATGTATCTGCCCCTCGTGGGTGTTTTTAGGAAATAAATTTACTTACTTACTTATTTACTTAGTTACTTACGAATTCTAAACTGCTTATGACGACGGATAGAGAAGTAATCATTTTATCATAGTTGTTCTATGGCGCTGGTGCTATAGTGGATAATAAGCGGACTTTGATTGCTGTTGTCATGTGGTTATTTGACCTGTCGTATTTTATAGCTATATGACCTATTATATCATATACGATGATATAAAACATAGTATGAAACACGCTTGGAGTTATACATAGCTAAATGACATAATCTATATGTTTTAATCTTTTCGTCAAATTATATATAAAGTAGCCTATTTTGAATGAAAAAAAAATTCTACTTGGTGTCTAATATAGCCTACAGTTATTATGCAGTCGTTTAACCCGTTGACGATAATATCTTAAAGCTGAACTCCGATTACAAAACTACAGAAATAATTAAATAAAAAAAAATACTGCCATACATAATCGCCATACTTGTTTTCAATTTGCAGAACAAGTATGGCCGCTGTACGGTGTACGAAAACAGAGGCAGGCCACGCCCACATCCAGTATACACTTTGTCAACCACACTGTCCACATCCGGCTAGCAATATTTCAACTACCAAAATTACCTACTGACTGAGCGGTTTTCGCTATAAGTTTACTGAAAATATTATTGCTACACAATTATTATGTCTGATCAGATACATATCTCATAAATAACAACAAGATGAAAAATATTTTGAAATGAAGACATACTTCTTCGATGGAGAGAACAGTTGTTTTATTGCTGCTTTGGATATATTTTGGAACGATAATACTGAATTTTATAATACTAGAAATCATTTGGTGTTTCTACGCTGTTGTGCAAAACCTTTCAAGAAATAAGAATAAACATGGTTGGATGATGTCGGTAGATTTGTTTGTTTGGGTAAGACAATTTTTCCCATCCTTTTAGAGCAAAAGTACGCCATAGGTTCCTTATTTCGTACAATTAGTAAACATAATATGTACCTGATCAGACATAATAATTGTGTAGCAATAATATTTTCAGTAAACTTATAGCGAAAACCGCTCAGTCAGTAGGTAATTGATAGTTGAAATATTGCTAGCCGGATGTGGACAGTGTGGTTGACAAAGTGTATACTGGATGTGGGCGTGGCCTGCCTCTGTTTTCGTACACCGTACAGCGGCCATACTTGTTCTGCAAATTGAAAACAAGTATGGCGATTATGTATGGCAGTATTTTTTTTTATTTGATTATTTCTGTAGTTTTGTAATCGGAGTTCAGCTTTAATGTTTCGATCTTGTTTGTCAGTCTTTGGTCGTGTAACAACGATCCTGAACTTTAATGTTACAGTCTTGTCAGTCTCTAATAGTGTACCAACGACGGTGGTCGGTTTTGTAGTTAGGTACTGTAACCGATTCCTAAATCGGGACAGTTTATACGTTGGAACAGCCCTAAGTTAATAGATGGATATATTTTATTGTTATCTAATGAGAGGCAGCATACAAATATCCACAAAACATTAATATGATAGAAGAGTTTTTTAGTTTAAAGATACATTATGGGACATTAGATAAAGAGTTGTCAGTTCTCACTATAATAGTTAAAAACTAGATAATGTAAAGGTAATTTACTGAAAGTTTCAGTCAAATTGATCCACTATGAGCCGAGAACGAAGCGGGTGAAATTTTCGCATAGACTCGATCAGCATTACTAAAATCATTAATATAAACAGCATAGTCTCGATTATCCACTTTTTTAATTTAATTATCAATGGGCGTTAAGCAGCATATAGGATTCTAATCCAGCCAACATCGAAGGCTACCCTTGACATCAAGAGATTATTATTGTATGGATAAGTTAATTAATGTCTAATTGATAATTTAGATAACATTTCAGGCCTAAATAAAGACTTGTAATAAGCAGATTTTGCTCTTGCATAATACATATTTAAGGGATAAGTTATTGTTATTGTTTAATAATATTAACTCTGTGTAATGTTTTTGATGTATGTATTTTTATATATTAATTCCCCCTGTGTCAGTCGTGTGAATGGCTTTCCTAGAAACCATTCTTTTTTGTTTTTGCGTGTAATGTATGTAAAGTTCATTTATATATCCTGCCTGGTTTGGCGCTGTGTTTATTTTGTATTTTCAGTTTTCACGTCTGTGATACCGGTATGTCTTTTATTCAAATCTGGAAGTTCGAGTCAAAAGAGTGTTGCGTTAATCATGTATGATTTTACGCTAGGTTAATTCCAATGTTTATGCGATGATATCTTCGTGTGATGTCATAAAACATTAGAGACAATGAATAAAGATATGTATGGTGTACTACAGTCAGTCGAGTCTCATTTACAACCTAAAATGTTTTTTTATACCCATGTTTTCGTGACCACAGGCCGGGTGCGTTCGCCCTAGGTCTCCAACAGGTACAACATATTTTGTTTGTCAATCTCTGTCCAATCCCAAAATAATCAAAATATGCCTTCGAGTGCCTGATAACCGAGTCAATATACTAATCGATTATTTCTGAATATTGAATAAACACATTATACCAAAATGAGAGAGAGGTAGAGAGACAGAGCGGGGGGGGGGGAGTTAACGTCCACTCGACACCCACTAGGGCAGGGCATTTCGGGACTAACATATATGGTTCAAATTCATTTCAATAACCCGACTCGCTTGTGCGTAGTGTTCGTTAACAGTGGGAGGAAAGCAGAGAAACGCCACGAAGTTGGAAGACGACCCTACACCTTGTCACGGACAACCTTGGAATCGAAACCACGCCACTTGACTCATTGACATACCGGTGCTAACCATTCGACCACCCCCAGATCTGCATGTAGCATAGGCCATCGATTGTATACAATAAACGAAACGAAATATAGATGTATATTTTAATCAGATTCGGCAAAACCGATAATTGTAGTATCAGTTCTATACACAATCCCAAATGTCTCGAAAGGACTCCCCCTCACCCAACTCCCTCCGTTCCGACATCCCTAACGTTATAAAATAACCCAATGACCACAGCACGATATGGCGTTTCCGCCACGGTTTTTCCTCGCTTGATGCGATCTGAGACCATTTTTCGTCGCCGTAGCAGAGGAGTCTGACGGGGATTTTTGGGACAGAAATTATTAACTAGCGCGTACATTTAAAGTACTAGCAACTCTCGATGTTTCAGTGAGTAAGACGCTGGCTCACTAACCAGACGGTCTCGGATTTGCTCTGGATTCTGCAGGTGGTTTCCCGTTCTAATTTATACACGATGAAAGGGCATCTAATAGTTCCGGTGGGGCGAATATCCGGGTACCTGTTTACTTCAGCGAACCCGTGACATAAGGAATTGGTTTGAATTACGAGTAGGCCACATATCACAATCGGTGCATTAACCCAGTAGACCTTTAAACCACGTTGCATTTCTCTTGCTGGGAGTGACACCTGGGAATTGCTTCAAGACTAGATCATAAAGATAACGACCATGACTCTATAAAATCATGGACTCTAATTGTGTAAAAGTCGTTGGAGATTAAGTTGTTGATGACGTCCAGACGGAGTAGTTTGGTTCACAGAAAGTTCATCTGATGACCGCAACTCGGGAGTAAAGTGATGTGATTATAGTTGATGATAATGAACAGCAACATGTCCTGATTATTAACAATAACTAGTTTGTTATATTACAGGCAGATGCAGCGAATCAATGAGTAAGACACTGGCTCGCTATAAACTGGGCTGGGGGTCTCGGGGCCTGGCCAGAATGGTGTGCACGCATGATGATAATATCAGTATATTGTACTTAGGGAGAATGAATTCAAACTGAGGATATGGACATAGAACCAAGATCATCATCTTAACGGAGTTTAGTAAGCCGAATGAAGGTAAACCTTAATTATCTGGGTTGTTGTAATGCTTCCCAGCAGAGTGGTCATCGTTTCCTAGTCACCTCCGATGTGGAAATTTACCAATGGGGATTTCTGGTGCTGGGTAGGTACCGCCATCAGTGATTTCTGGTGCTGGGTAGATACCGCCATCAGTGATTCGTGGTGTTGAGTAATTAAAACCATCAGTGATTTATGGTGAAACCTGTAAACTCATCTGTTTGTTGAGGAGTTCAATTTGGATACATGATCCTGATGAGGAATCTGGTATGCTCATGCGTATCTTCTAAAATCCAATTCCCAACTACCAGGTCTCTTAGTTTCAATATGATGACGGTTAACGTCTTACCTGTCTGCCTAGCTAATCATGACAGGTATGCACCCACCAATCAGGGATGCATCCTCCTACAATTCGTGGAATAATTCCAAATGTTGATTTGTCTTTCGTCCCACAAGAACGACTTAACGATTTCCTCGGCACGCCATCCGGCTGGTAGCACCAGCTAAGAGGAATTCAAGATAAGACATCAGGCACCACCGGTCCAAAAAGTCGTTACCATTTTGAATAAATATAGCAGATAGAGAGAGAGAGAGAATCTAGGTCATTTCGGGAATTGCATATGGTCTTCAGTAGTGGGAGGAAACCGCACGACCCGGGGAATACCCATGAGGTTGGACAAACGCCCATACTCCTTGTCACGGGCAACCGGGAATTAGACACCACACCAGTTGACTAAATGACAGGCTTTATGATACAGCACACACGTGTTAACCACTCAGCCATCCAACCCCCCTATAGCAGATAGAAATCCATATGATTTTAACAATAACTTAAAATTGCCCGAGGCCAACCTCATATTTTCTCTTTAAGGTGACTACTAAACAAACACAATGGCAAGAGTAAGCATAATGGCATTTCGCTTGTAAAAATATTCGTTCGTTTCAAGATAATTCTCTCTAATAGTCTTGTAAATTGATATTTTTCGTTAGAAAAGGAAAAAAGAACAACTGTGTAGTGATTAACATTCGGATAACGTATTTCTTTGAGTATTTGTAAGAGTTATTGATGCACTCTCTTCGTGCTAGTTTATAAGGTTTTAAAGAGACGTGAGGTAAGTTTTAGAAAGGAGTGATGGCCGTTTCCCTTCCTGCACTAGATCCAAAATAGATAATAAAAAACTACATGTATATTAAAAATTACCGTCAAATTATTGTTTGTGAGCGCAGTTAACGGGTTTTGAAGTCTTCACAATACAATCTCGCTTGTCACGTTACATTGTTACAATAGAACATAAAGTGAAGAGTATAGCATTTTTAAATTAAATTATGAAACGGCGATCTTGTTTAAAGGGTTGATTATGGACATGTCATGTGGAAAAATGTCGTGATTAATATTTTATATAACATTTGAAGCCGAAAAAATGTAATTAAGTCAGACATTATTCTTACTTACACACTTATGTATCTTTCAGCAATACATGTCGTTTTTTTAAAGAGTTTTTAATCCTGTAAAACTACTGTAAAACGCGCGTAGGAGGGAGATGACAAATTTAAACATCCAATGCCTACAGTACACATCCTAAACTCTGATTGGGCGTCCTCGCTAGAGATAAAGGGGGATAATTTCATAGAAGAATGGGTCCCACGTGACCTCATTGTATATCGCACAACATTGTTCCCTGTGCATTCAATACGAACTGATGTGTTGATGAACGCTATTTTTTGTTGTTAATATGGTATTTAATCCCTTTACGTCGAAACACGAACCTTTTGCCATCGACAAGGTCACGTGGGACTCCTGTTTAACGTTCGATAAATATTTTCCATGGTTAACAACGATCTTTAAAAACGAAAAAAAAACCTTGATTTGATTAAGAAAACAGCAAATCTTTTAAAGAAAACATTAACCAATATATTTCTTTAAATGTTACAGTTCGTGTAATACCTATTAAACCTCATTTGTCAAATCAAATCTGTTCACTGACAAACACTCTAAATGAAATTATCAGTGCTATCGTAAATTGCTCGGGTTCATGGCCGTCATGAATTAGAGAATGATAATAGGCAGTAAATGACGTGGATCTTCTTCTGGGGCAAACCTCTGGTTCAAATTCATGGTTTTAGTTCTCAGGCGTTAATATTCATGGCAGGGATTTGTGGTCGTTAATGGGCTTAATGTCGTTTCTACTTAATACAAACGAAATCCTAAAGTGGCATTAGTGGTTTGGAGATATTTGGTACACCAAACAGGGATAGAGACAGAGAGAGACAGAGACACACACACAGATAGACACACACACTAGTTCATTTCGGGACTAACATATGGTTCAATTTTATTTCAATAGTTGGCTTGCGCGTTAGAGTGTTTAATCAGTGTGTGTGTGGGGGGGGGGGAACCCAAAGAAAACCCACGAAATTGGATAAGCGACGCTACTCCTTGTTACATATAACCGGGGACTCGAAACCACGACAGTTGACTCAATGACAGATCTTATGATACTAACGGTAATTCGCTACCATTCGCCCCAATCCCGACCTATTAAGAAGTCCGATTGAGAAGTCCTTGTCCCGATATCGCTCATTTGGCGAGATATATTGTAACAATGACGTGAGCTGATATAAATATAACCTTGGGGGTTTTCTCCGGTCCCGAAATAATTTGGTTTGGGCTCTCTCTCTCACACACACACACACACACACACACACATTTTGGTATCATTTGTTTTACAACAGTTATAATGTTAGGCCCTATATTCAGAAATAGTCGATCATTATTGACTCGGTTTTCAACATCAGGCGCCCGAAGACACGTTTAGATTGTTTTGGGATGGGACAGGGATTGACTATCAAAATATATCGTACCTAGCTTCCCCGCTCTAGTGACCTTGAAGTTATTCTCGTATTGAATGCCACCACAGTCATGTGATATCTATTTATTTCATCAATAGCTACGAGCAAAATACTAAAACATAAAAAGCTTAATGTGATAGTCTTGCTTAGTCACAGTAAGTTAACAAGTTCTGAATAGCTTTTAAAATGGCCATTAACACTCCCAATGACACTTATCGGTCTATGAAAGCGTAGCCTAGAGACACAGGGTATCAAAAAGTTATTAGTAACAGGCCGTCATTTCGTGAATTTCTGTCTAATAACGTTGTCGAATATTGAATTCTAACAGGGAACATGACACTGATTCGTATGGGCATGTCCTAACTAAATGAAACCCCGTCTCCGATGCCGCGCTATATTTAGCAAATAAAGAGGGGACATACACACAAATGATTTGATAAATATCCTGATGGCTCATCAATCCTAGTTTGATGGTGGAGGTCGAAACAGTTCCTCTTGATTTTTCCCATTGTCAGTATGAACAACACCTTGCAGTAGTTTGAATTGACGAAAAGTCGTAGACAGGAGTGCAGGTAGGCGTACAGAGAGAGAGAGGGAGAGAGAAATGGGGCTTAACGTCCACTCGACACAAACTAGGTCATTTAAGGACTAACATATGGTTTAATTTTATTTCAGTAATTTGCTTGCGCGTAGGGGAAGGAAACCGGAGTACCCGGAGAAAACCCACGAGGTTGGACAGGCGACCCTATTCCTTGTCACGTACATCCGGGGATTCGAAACCACGCCAGTTGACTCAATGAAGGCTTTATGATACAGCACGCACTTGCTAACCATTCGGCCATCCAACTCTACATGTAGAAGTGCAAGTAAAAGAATGAATGACGAATGGATGGACATTCTCGCGTCCCCTAATCATTTTTATTTATTTTTTAGAAATTGGTATTAAGGTCCATTCGTCACAAACTAGGTTACTTCGTGAATTATATTTTGTTCAATTTTATTTCAATAATTCGCTTGTGCTTAAACCCGACGACTATGCCCGGTTTGTATTACTACTACCGATGTAAACAATCACACGTGTTATTGACTATCGACGCCCGCCATATAACGTGAGGTCACAAGAACAACTTTTACTGGGCTTGACTTTCAAAGCCAGTCATCGCGACAGACATCAGTGGTTAAAAAAGGTTTTTTACACCACCGCGCTTTCAGATAGTCGAATATCAGTAGAATCAAATCTATTTTCTATCATCATTAAATATGTGGCCTATCCCGTCATTATGAATTCCTTCCGGCTAACTATCACATTTTGTATCAAAATGTGTCATAAAATTAAACAATATTGTCGTTAATATCTTTGACACAAAAACACAACACCGGCGGCATCTTTGCCGTTAAACAGTTTTAAAAGGTGAATATTATTGAGGGGAGAGAGAGAGAGAGAGACAGAGAGAGAGAGACAGAGAGAGCTCAACCCAAACTAAATTATTTCGGAACCGGAGAAAACCCACGAACTTGGACAGGCGATAATAACCCCTCCCCTCCCAAAGAAATGAGATCATTTATAACTATATATATAAGTCAACAAACTCCTGATGACGATTGCAATGAGACGCTGTCTGTCGAAGTAACCTACGCTCATATCACGAAGGTTATTGAACCGGGTAATAGCTCTTGACGTATACTTGCACTTCAACCAATAGTTATAATAAAAAAAAATAGATTGATATTGGAATATTTTAATGGTAACCATCATTTATAGTCCAGTCAATCTAGCTGGAAAATGGGCCGTACCCAAAACAAATTGCAATAGAATTAATATCTCTGGGATGCCTTTCACTATAGTACCCAAAACAACATCCCCTTAGATGTGGAACTATTTGACTTAGCTCCGTGAATGAAACCAGTACTTACGGACATAATTTCAGGGTCAAGGGTACCGAAAAACACGCAATTACGAAATTTGACTGCATTCTACCAACGATACGTGGGAACATTTGTGGGATGTTAGGGAACTATGTTGAAATGTATCTGTTCCAAATTTTAGGTAAAACCACAAATTGACTGAACTATAAGACTATAGGGACTACTTTAATGGGGCACATTATTTATGAATTATTCGGTGAAATCGTTTATATTTATTCTATTATTTGTATATTTTATCAATTTATTTTCATAAACAAAATAATTTACAATTTATTGTTTGCTAATCGGTAATTATTTTGAATATGTGGGTGTTAATCTGGTTTAGTAATTCCTAAATTCATGAATGAGCAGATTCAACAGAGATATTTCAATTTTAACTTACAAATTAGGAATGATTGTCCAGTGCTTAATCAGACATTTATAATATTAAATGACTTCAATTTTTTTCAAACATCATATTTTATCAAAAGCATCTATAAGGGATTGGGGACAAATGCTTAGACTATATAAAACCCATCTCCCTGAAAACTTTTAGTGTTCAGGAACAGGAACCTCAGACTGCTCTTCCTCGTTGTGGGCGTTGTTGGGTATATTGCCAATATACATTGGATATTTATCGCCAGGGTAGATGACATATTGATCGCTTGGATAATCGGAATAGTCACTACTTGTGAACCTAGGTCGTTCACTGCGAAATTTACTGTCTGGATAATAGGGCCTTTCGTTGATGGTGTTCCGGTTGGATCGGCTGTTTGGGTACCGTCTTGAAGATTCATAGCCACGATAATAGGACTTTTCACTGATGGGGTTGCGTGTGGATCGGCCATTTAGGTACCGTCTTGAAGATTCATAGCCACGATAATAGGGCCTTTCACGGATTGTGTTGCGTGTGGATCGACCGTTTGGGTACCGTCTTGATGATTCGTAGCCGGGGTATTTATTGCCAGTATACCGTCTTCTGCTCGGAAACTCGTCTGCGTATCCATATCTTGGGGCCGGATACCCTTCTGGGTATGTATCAAGTGTGTAGTCGTCTGGGTATATATGTCCTGGATACGAGACGCTGTATCCATCACCGGTATATGGGGGGTATCTGTCTTCGCTGTAGCCATTGTAGTATATTTTATCCTCAGGTGTATCATCGAAGTGTAGATCATAATCACCAGCACCCTTGTGTGTCCTACAATTAAGGAATATAAAATATTGGAACACCACCGAATGAGAGAGAGCGGAATGGGGTTTAACGTCCACTCGACACAAACTAGGTCATTTCGGGACTAACATATGGTTTAACTTTATTTCAATAATTCGCTTGCACGTAGGAGTCTTTAGCAGTGGGACGAAACCGGAGGACCCGGAGAAAACCCACGAGATTATACAGGCGACCCTACTCCTTGTCACGTACAACGGGGGACTTAGGTTTTATTGCAATGGACGCTAAACCCCACACCCATACTCCCTAGAAACATAATTGTTAAAATATATGGGATCTTACTTGAAGTCTTTGATGAAATTGGCCAAGGCATCAATACCGTACATCTTAATAACCTGCAGCAAGACCTGTGCAATTCCTGTGGTTCCTATTCCAGTTGTATCATCGAAGGGAGCTCTGTAGTGTGGCTCTATTTCTATGCGCCTCCTGGCTGCAGGTTTGCGATGGTCGCCGAAATGATCCCTGGTTCTAGTGGGATAGTTTTGACTTTCATAAGGATCTTCTGTTCCAAATAGATTGCCGTTAGTGTCATAACGATCGTCATAGTGATCGACAACTGTAGTTGGGTAGCTTTGACTATCGTTAGTATCGCCAGCTCCAGTTGGATAGTTTTGACTGGCATAATGATCGCCAGCTCCAGACGATTTGCTCTGACTAGTATCATGAGCGTTAGTTCTAAGTGGCTTATGTTCATAATGGTGGCTAGCTCCAGACGGTTTGCTTTGACTAGTATCATGAGCGTTAGCTCCAGGTGGCTTATGTTCATCACCAAAAGTATCACCAGCTCCAGTTGGATAGTTTTGACTGGCATAATGATCGCCAGCTCCAGACGGTTTGCTATGACTAGTATGATGAGCGTTAGTTCTAAGTGGCTTATGTTCATAATGGTGGCTAGCTCCAGGTGGCTTATGTTCAGCACCAAAAGTATCACCAGCTCCAGTTGGATAGTTTTGACTGGCATAATGATCGCCAGCTCTAGACGGTTTGCTCTGACTAGTATCATGAGCGTTAGTTCCAAGTGGCTTATGTTCATAATGGTCGCTAGCTCTAGATGGTTTGTGTTGACTAGTTGGATAGTTTCGAGTCTCGTAAATATCACCATTTCCAGTTGGATATGTGTCAGTGACTCTAGTTGGTTTGCTTTTAGTGTGTTTGCTTTTAGTTTGTTTGCTTCTAGTTTGTTTGCTTTTAGTTGCTAACGGAGAACGAGCTTCAATGTGATTGCCTTTAGTTGCATACGGATCACCAGCTGCAGTTGGTTTGCTTTTAGTGTGTTTGCTTTTAGTTTGTTTGCTTCTAGTTTGTTTGTTTTTAGTTGCTAACAGAGAACGAGCTTCAATTTGATTGCCTTTAGTTGCATACGGATCACCAGCTGCAGTTGGTTTGCTTTTAGTTGCATACGGATGATCTATAGCTTCAGTTGGTTTGCTTTTAGTTGCATACGGATCATCACCAGCTCCAGTTGGTTCGCTGTTGGTTGCATACGGATCACCAGGTCCAGTTGATTTGCCTTCGTTGCCATTACGATCGACAGATGGTTTTCTACCCTTGCTATACAAATCATATATCGTGTTGTAATTGGTGTTCCATGCCACCGGCAAACATTCTATAAATAATAAAACACAAATTTCAACCATTGCGGTTTTGAAATACAAGTAAATTCTCACCGTCTGTAATCACTAGATAACAGGGGGGGGGGGACAAACAGTCCAGTAAAGGCAGCAGTGTGAATAGTTAAACCTATCTAATTATTGTTAAATCCGTACTGCAACGCTAGTCAGGGGAGACAACGTCGCAAAATCGCGAGGAACTTTCTCGGTCAACATCGGGATCCAAACCCGGGTCACCCTGGATAAAACCCCGACGCCTTTTCTCCCACCCCAGTGTCCTCGCCCTGGATATAGCCCCTACGCCTTCCCAACCCTCAGCGTTTTCGCCCTGGGTATAGCTCATCGCCGTGTGCTCACTCTGGATAAACCTTCAGCCCCTTGCGCACCTCAGCGTCGTCGCCCTAGATAGCCCCGACGCCTTCCCAGCCGTCGCGTCCTCGCCCTGGATACATGTTCGGTTCGGCGCCTTCCCCACCTCTGATATTAAATTATAATGTTACACCATAATTACTGTAAAGGCGAAACCCGACCCACACTACATTATCATTCTGATTAATTCCGTCGATTAATTTCACATTTAAGGGATATACAAGTCATAACATGTTATAATAGATTATAGACGTTATGAATCTCCACTGTCGAATTATAGTCCAGTTTTAGTTTTATGAATTATTGTTCAATTTTAGCTTTACAGAATTATAGATGTCGATAATCAAATTACAGGGGATTATTACGACATAACCCATGCTCTAATTACCATTACGTTCAAAATATATCATTTTATTGGGTTGTATTTAAGAGGCAGAGACTGATGAGAGGGAGAGGGTTGAACGTCCATTCAACACAAACTAGGTCACTTCCGGACTAAAGTATCATTTAATTAATGCGGCGAAAATCCATGAGGCTTGACAGTTGACTATACCCATTGACACATACAAGCAGGGATTCGAAACTACGCCACTACGCCACCTGTCAGTCTCACAACTATTAGACGACCAGACCCTTCAGGAGTATAACAGGCGGTATAAGAAAGTAAGACCCTGTCCGATCAATGTGGGGCTGTTGGGGTTGATTCCATTGTTGACAAAGGATGTTCTTGCGTTTTGTCCACTTGTCAGTGATAAAGGACATGTTACATACCGGGAATGGCGTCTACGTTACATGTATCTGCCCCTCGTGGGTGTTTTTAGGAAATAAATTTACTTACTTACTTATTTACTTAGTTACTTACGAATTCTAAACTGCTTATGACGACGGATAGAGAAGTAATCATTTTATCATAGTTTATCAGCAAACTTTAATTATTATTGTCGTGGTTATTTGACCTGTCGTATTTTATAGCTATATGACCTATTATATCATATACGATGATATAAAACATAGCATGATACACGCTTGGAGTTATACATAGCTAAATGACATAATCTATACGTTTTAATCTGTTCGTCAAATTATATATAGAGTATCCTAATTTGAATGAAAAAAAATTCTACTTGGTGTCTAATGTAGCCTACAGTTATTATGCAGTCGTTTAACCCGTTGACGATAATATCTTAATTTTTCGATCTTGCTTGTCAGTCCTTGGTCCTGTAACAACGATCCTGAACTTTAATGTTACAGTCTTGTCAGTCTCTAATAGTGTACCAACGACGGTGGTCAGTTTTGTAGTTAGGTACTGTAACCGATTCCTAAATCGGGACAGATAATACGTTGGAGCAGCCCTAAGTTAATAGATGGATATATTTTATTGTTATCTAATGAGAGGCAGCATACAAATATCGACAAAACATTAATATGATAGCAGAGTTTTTTCTAGTTTAAAGATACATTATGGGAGATTAGATAAAGAGTTGGCAGTTCTAACTACAAAAGGTAAACACTAGATAGTGTAAATGTAATTTGCTAAAAATTTCAGTCAAATTGATCCACTATGAGCCGAGAACGAAAGGTGTTAAATTTTGGCATAGACTCGATCATCATTACTAAAATTATTAATATAAACAGCATAGTCTCGATTATCCACTTTTTTGATTTAATTATCAATGGCCGTTAAGCGGCATATAGGAATCTAATCCAGCCAACATCGAAGGCTAGCCTTGACATCGAGAGATTATTATTATCTGGATAAGTTAATTAATGTCTAATTGATAATTTAGATAACATTTCAGGCCTAAAGACAGACTTGTAATAAGCAGATTTTGCTCTTGGATAATACATGTTTAAGGAATAAGTTATTGTTATTGTTTAATAATATTAACTCTGTGTACTGTTGTAATGTTTTTGATGTATGTAGTTTTATGTAATTAATTTTTCCTGTGTCAGTCGTATGAATGGCTTTCCTAGAAACCATTCTTTTTCTTTTTGGCGTGTAATGTATGTAATGTTCATTTATATATCCTGCCTGGTTTTGCGCTGTGTTTATTTTGTATTTTCAGTTTTTTTACGTCCGTGTTACCGGTATGTCTTTTATTCAAATCTGGAAGTTCGAGTCAAAAGAGTGTTGCGGTCATCATGTATGATTTTACGCTAGGTTATTTCCAATGTCTATGCGATGATATCTTCGTGTGATGTCATGAAACATTAGAGACAATGAATAAAGATATGTATGGTGTACTACAGTCAGTCGAGTCTCATTTACAATCTAAAATGTTTTTTTTTATACCCATGTTTTCGTGACCACAGGCCGGGTGCGTTCGCCCTAGGTCTCCAACAGGTACAACATATTTTGTTTGTCAATCTCTGTCCAATCCCAAAATAATCAAAATATGTCTTCGAGCGCCTGATAACCGAGTCAATATACTAATCGATTATTTCTGAATATTGAATAAACATATTATACCATAATGAGAGACAGGTAGAGAGACAGAGGGAGGGGGGGGGGAGTTAACGTCCACTCGACACCCACTAGGGCAGGGCATTTCGGGACTAACATATATGGTTAAAATTCATTTCAATAACCCGACTCGCTTGCGCGTAGTGTTCTTTAACAGTGGGAGGAAGGCAGAGAAACCCCACGAAGTTGGAAGGCGACCCTACACCTTGTCACGTACAACCGTGGAATCGAAACCACGCCACTTGACTCATTGACATACCGGTACTAACCATTCGACCACCCCCAGATCTGCATGTAGCATAGGCCATCGATTGTATACAATAAACGAAACGAAATATAGATGTATATTTTAATCAGATTCGGCAAAACCGATAATTGTAGTATCAGTTCTATACACAATCCCAAATGTCTCGAAAGGACTCCCCCTCACCCAACTCACTCCGTTCCGACATCCCTAACGTTATAAAATAACCCGATGACCACAGCACGATATGGCGTTTCCGTCACGGTTTTTCCTCGCTTGATGCGATCTGAGACCATTTTTCGTCGCCGTAGCAGAGGAGTCTGACGGGGATTTTTGGGACAGAAATTATTAACTAGCGCGTACATTTAAAGTACTAGCAACTCTCGATGTTTCAGTGAGTAAGACGCTGGCTCACTAACCAGACGGTCTCGGATTTGCTCTGGATTCTGCAGGTGGTTTCCCGTTCTAATTTATACACGATGAAAGGGCATCTAATAGTTCCGGTGGGGCGAATATCCGGGTACCTGTTTACTTCAGCGAACCCGTGACATAAGGAATTGGTTTGAATTACGAGTAGGCCACATATCACAATCGGTGCATTAACCCAGTAGACCTTTAAACCACGTTGCATTTCTCTTGCTGGGAGTGACACCTGGGAATTGCTTCAAGACTAGATCATAAAGATAACGACCATGACTCTATAAAATCATGGACTCTAATTGTGTAAAAGTCGTTGGAGATTAAGTTGTTGATGACGTCCAGACGGAGTAGTTTGGTTCACAGAAAGTTCATCTGATGACCGCAACTCGGGAGTAAAGTGATGTGATTATAGTTGATGATAATGAACAGCAACATGTCCTGATTATTAACAATAACTAGTTTGTTATATTACAGGCAGATGCAGCGAATCAATGAGTAAGACACTGGCTCGCTATAAACTGGGCTGGGGGTCTCGGGGCCTGGCCAGAATGGTGTGCACGCATGATGATAATATCAGTATATTGTACTTAGGGAGAATGAATTCAAACTGAGGATATGGACATAGAACCAAGATCATCATCTTAACGGAGTTTAGTAAGCCGAATGAAGGTAAACCTTAATTATCTGGGTTGTTGTAATGCTTCCCAGCAGAGTGGTCATCGTTTCCTAGTCACCTCCGATGTGGAAATTTACCAATGGGGATTTCTGGTGCTGGGTAGGTACCGCCATCAGTGATTTCTGGTGCTGGGTAGATACCGCCATCAGTGATTCGTGGTGTTGAGTAATTAAAACCATCAGTGATTTATGGTGAAACCTGTAAACTCATCTGTTTGTTGAGGAGTTCAATTTGGATACATGATCCTGATGAGGAATCTTGTATGCTCATGCGTATCTTCTAAAATCCAATTCCCAACTACCAGGTCTCTTAATTTCAATATGATGACGGTTAACGTCTTACCTGTCTGCCTAGCTAATCATGACAGGTATGCACCCACCAATCAGGGATGCATCCTCCTACAATTCGTGGAATAATTCCAAATGTTGATTTGTCTTTCGTCCCACAAGAACGACTTAACGATTTCCTCGGCACGCCATCCGGCTGGTAGCACCAGCTAAGAGGAATTCAAGATAAGACATCAGGCACCACCGGTCCAAAAAGTCGTTACCATTTTGAATAAATATAGCAGATAGAGAGAGAGAGAGAATCTAGGTCATTTCGGGAATTGCATATGGTCTTCAGTAGTGAGAGGAAACCGCACGACCCGGGGAATACCCATGAGGTTGGACAAACGCCCATACTCCTTGTCACGGGCAACCGGGAATTAGACACCACACCAGTTGACTAAATGACAGGCTTTATGATACAGCACACACGTGTTAACCACTCAGCCATCCAACCCCCCTATTGCAGATAGAAATCCATATGATTTTAACAATAACTTAAAATTGCCCGAGGCCAACCTCATATTTTCTCTTTAAGGTGACTACTAAACAAACACAATGGCAAGAGTAAGCATAATGGCATTTCGCTTGTAAAAATATTCGTTCGTTTCAAGATAATTCTCTCTAATAGTCTTGTAAATTGATATTTTTCGTTAGAAAAGGAAAAAAGAACAACTGTGTAGTGATTAACATTCGGATAACGTATTTCTTTGAGTATTTGTAAGAGTTATTGATGCACTCTCTTCGTGCTAGTTTATAAGGTTTTAAAGAGACGTGAGGTAAGTTTTAGAAAGGAGTGATGGCCGTTTCCCTTCCTGCACTAGATCCAAAATAGATAATAAAAAACTACATGTATATTAAAAATTACCGTCAAATTATTGTTTGTGAGCGCAGTTAACGGGTTTTGAAGTCTTCACAATACAATCTCGCTTGTCACGTTACATTGTTACAATAGAACATAAAGTGAAGAGTATAGCATTTTTAAATTAAATTATGAAACGGCGATCTTGTTTAAAGGGTTGATTATGGACATGTCATGTGGAAAAATGTCGTGATTAATATTTTATATAACATTTGAAGCCGAAAAAATGTAATTAAGTCAGACATTATTCTTACTTACACACTTATGTATCTTTCAGCAATACATGTCGTTTTTTTAAAGAGTTTTTAATCCTGTAAAACTACTGTAAAACGCGCGTAGGAGGGAGATGACAAATTTAAACATCCAATGCCTACAGTACACATCCTAAACTCTGATTGGGCGTCCTCGCTAGAGATAAAGGGGGATAATTTCATAGAAGAATGGGTCCCACGTGACCTCATTGTATATCGCACAACATTGTTCCCTGTGCATTCAATACGAACTGATGTGTTGATGAACGCTATTTTTTGTTGTTAATATGGTATTTAATCCCTTTACGTCGAAACACGAACCTTTTGCCATCGACAAGGTCACGTGGGACTCCTGTTTAACGTTCGATAAATATTTTCCATGGTTAACAATGATCTTTAAAAACGAAAAAAAAACCTTGATTTGATTAAGAAAACAGCAAATCTTTTAAAGAAAACATTAACCAATATATTTCTTTAAATGTTACAGTTCGTGTAATACCTATTAAACCTCATTTGTCAAATCAAATCTGTTCACTGACAAACACTCTAAATGAAATTATCAGTGCTATCGTAAATTGCTCGGGTTCATGGCCGTCATGAATTAGAGAATGATAATAGGCAGTAAATGACGTGGATCTTCTTCTGGGGCAAACCTCTGGTTCAAATT
Source organism: Patella ulyssiponensis (assembly GCA_963678685.1). Classification (NCBI taxonomy): domain Eukaryota; kingdom Metazoa; phylum Mollusca; class Gastropoda; family Patellidae; genus Patella; species Patella ulyssiponensis. The sequence goes on from OY783229.1 coordinate 83,273,257, forward strand.
CATGGTTTTAGTTCTCAGGCGTTAATATTCATGGCAGGGATTTGTGGTCGTTAATGGGCTTAATGTCGTTTCTACTTAATACAAACGAAATCCTAAAGTGGCATTAGTGGTTTGGAGATATTTGGTACACCAAACAGGGATAGAGACAGAGACACACACACAGATAGACACACACACTAGTTCATTTCGGGACTAACATATGGTTCAATTTTATTTCAATAGTTGGCTTGCGCGTTAGAGTGTTTAATCAGTGTGTGTGTGGGGGGGGGAACCCAAAGAAAACCCACGAAATTGGATAAGCGATGCTACTCCTTGTTACATATAACCGGGGACTCGAAACCACGACAGTTGACTCAATGACAGATCTTATGATACTAACGGTAATTCGCTACCATTCGCCCCAATCCCGACCTATTAAGAAGTCCGATTGAGAAGTCCTTGTCCCGATATCGCTCATTTGGCGAGATATATTGTAACAATGACGTGAGCTGATATAAATATAACCTTGGGGGTTTTCTCCGGTCCCGAAATAATTTGGTTTGGGCTCTCTCGCTCTCTCTCTCTCTCTCACACACACATACACACACACACACATTTTGGTATCATTTGTTTTACAACAGTTATAATGTTAGGCCCTATATCTAGAAATAGTCGATCATTATTGACTCGGTTTTCAACATCAGGCGCCCGAAGACACGTTTAGATTGTTTTGGGATGGGACAGGGATTGACTATCAAAATATATCGTACCTAGCTTCCCCGCTCTAGTGACCTTGAAGTTATTCTCGTATTGAATGCCACCACAGTCATGTGATATCTATTTATTTCATCAATAGCTACGAGCAAAATACTAAAACATAAAAAGCTTAATGTGATAGTCTTGCTTAGTCACAGTAAGTTAACAAGTTCTGAATAGCTTTTAAAATGGCCATTAACACTCCCAATGACACTTATCGGTCTATGAAAGCGTAGCCTAGAGACACAGGGTATCAAAAAGTTATTAGTAACAGGCCGTCATTTCGTGAATTTCTGTCTAATAACGTTGTCGAATATTGAATTCTAACAGGGAACATGACACTGATTCGTATGGGCATGTCCTAACTAAATGAAACCCCGTCTCCGATGCCGCGCTATATTTAGCAAATAAAGAGGGGACATACACACAAATGATTTGATAAATATCCTGATGGCTCATCAATCCTAGTTTGATGGTGGAGGTCGAAACAGTTCCTCTTGATTTTTCCCATTGTCAGTATGAACAACACCTTGCAGTAGTTTGAATTGACGGAAAGTCGTAGACAGGAGTGCAGGTAGGCGTACAGAGAGAGAGAGGGAGAGAGAAATGGGGCTTAACGTCCACTCGACACAAACTAGGTCATTTAAGGACTAACATATGGTTTAATTTTATTTCAGTAATTTGCTTGCGCGTAGGGGAAGGAAACCGGAGTACCCGGAGAAAACCCACGAGGTTGGACAGGCGACCCTATTCCTTGTCACGTACATCCGGGGATTCGAAACCACGCCAGTTGACTCAATGAAGGCTTTATGATACAGCACGCACTTGCTAACCATTCGGCCATCCAACTCTACATGTAGAAGTGCAAGTAAAAGAATGAATGACGAATGGATGGACATTCTCGCGTCCCCTAATCATTTTTATTTATTTTTTAGAAATTGGTATTAAGGTCCATTCGTCACAAACTAGGTTACTTCGTGAATTATATTTTGTTCAATTTTATTTCAATAATTCGCTTGTGCTTAAACCCGACGACTAGGAGAAAACCCACGATGTTAAACCGGCGGTCCTACTCCTTGTCACGTACAAGCGGGGAATTCAGCCATGCCCGGTTTGTATTACTACTACCGATGTAAACAATCACACGTGTTATTGACTATCGACGCCCGCCATATAACGTGAGGTCACAAGAACAACTTTTACTGGGCTTGACTTTCAAAGCCAGTCATCGCGACAGACATCAGTGGTTAAAAAAGGTTTTTTACACCACCGCGCTTTCAGATAGTCGAATATCAGTAGAATCAAATCTATTTTCTATCATCATTAAATATGTGGCCTATCCCGTCATTATGAATTCCTTCCGGCTAACTATCACATTTTGTATCAAAATGTGTCATAAAATTAAACAATATTGTCGTTAATATCTTTGACACAAAAACACAACACCGGCGGCATCTTTGCCGTTAAACAGTTTTAAAAGGTGAATATTATTGAGGGGAGAGAGAGAGAGAGAGACAGAGAGAGAGAGACAGAGAGAGCTCAACCCAAACTAAATTATTTCGGAACCGGAGAAAACCCACGAACTTGGACAGGCGATAATAACCCCTCACCTCCCAAAGAAATGAGATCATTTATAACTATATATATAAGTCAACAAACTCCTGATGACGATTGCAATGAGACGCTGTCTGTCGAAGTAACCTACGCTCATATCACGAAGGTTATTGAACCGGGTAATAGCTCTTGACGTATACTTGCACTTCAACCAATAGTTATAATAAAAAAAAATAGATTGATATTGGAATATTTTAATGGTAACCATCATTTATAGTCCAGTCAATCTAGCTGGAAAATGGGCCGTACCCAAAACAAATTGCAATAGAATTAATATCTCTGGGATGCCTTTCACTATAGTACCCAAAACAACATCCCCTTAGATGTGGAACTATTTGACTTAGCTCCGTGAATGAAACCAGTACTTACGGACATAATTTCAGGGTCAAGGGTACCGAAAAACACGCAATTACGAAATTTGACTGCATTCTACCAACGATACGTGGGAACATTTGTGGGATGTTAGGGAACTATGTTGAAATGTATCTGTTCCAAATTTTAGGTAAAACCACAAATTGACTGAACTATAAGACTATAGGGACTACTTTAATGGGGCACATTATTTATGAATTATTCGGTGAAATCGTTTATATTTATTCTATTATTTGTATATTTTATCAATTTATTTTCATAAACAAAATAATTTACAATTTATTGTTTGCTAATCGGTAATTATTTTGAATATGTGGGTGTTAATCTGGTTTAGTAATTCCTAAATTCATGAATGAGCAGATTCAACAGAGATATTTCAATTTTAACTTACAAATTAGGAATGATTGTCCAGTGCTTAATCAGACATTTATAATATTAAATGACTTCAATTTTTTTCAAACATCATATTTTATCAAAAGCATCTATAAGGGATTGGGGACAAATGCTTAGACTATATAAAACCCATCTCCCTGAAAACTTTTAGTGTTCAGGAACAGGAACCTCAGACTGCTCTTCCTCGTTGTGGGCGTTGTTGGGTATATTGCCAATATACATTGGATATTTATCGCCAGGGTAGATGACATATTGATCGCTTGGATAATCGGAATAGTCACTACTTGTGAACCTAGGTCGTTCACTGCGAAATTTACTGTCTGGATAATAGGGCCTTTCGTTGATGGTGTTCCGGTTGGATCGGCTGTTTGGGTACCGTCTTGAAGATTCATAGCCACGATAATAGGACTTTTCACTGATGGGGTTGCGTGTGGATCGGCCATTTAGGTACCGTCTTGAAGATTCATAGCCACGATAATAGGGCCTTTCACGGATTGTGTTGCGTGTGGATCGACCGTTTGGGTACCGTCTTGATGATTCGTAGCCGGGGTATTTATTGCCAGTATACCGTCTTCTGCTCGGAAACTCGTCTGCGTATCCATATCTTGGGGCCGGATACCCTTCTGGGTATGTATCAAGTGTGTAGTCGTCTGGGTATATATGTCCTGGATACGAGACGCTGTATCCATCACCGGTATATGGGGGGTATCTGTCTTCGCTGTAGCCATTGTAGTATATTTTATCCTCAGGTGTATCATCGAAGTGTAGATCATAATCACCAGCACCCTTGTGTGTCCTACAATTAAGGAATATAAAATATTGGAACACCACCGAATGAGAGAGAGCGGAATGGGGTTTAACGTCCACTCGACACAAACTAGGTCATTTCGGGACTAACATATGGTTTAACTTTATTTCAATAATTCGCTTGCACGTAGGAGTCTTTAGCAGTGGGACGAAACCGGAGGACCCGGAGAAAACCCACGAGATTATACAGGCGACCCTACTCCTTGTCACGTACAACGGGGGACTTAGGTTTTATTGCAATGGACGCTAAACCCCACACCCATACTCCCTAGAAACATAATTGTTAAAATATATGGGATCTTACTTGAAGTCTTTGATGATATTGGCCAAGGCATCAATACCGTACATCTTAATAACCTGCAGCAAGACCTGTGCAATTCCTGTGGTTCCTATTCCAGTTGTATCATCGAAGGGAGCTCTGTAGTGTGGCTCTATTTCTATGCGCCTCCTGGCTGCAGGTTTGCGATGGTCGCCGAAATGATCCCTGGTTCTAGTGGGATAGTTTTGACTTTCATAAGGATCTTCTGTTCCAAATAGATTGCCGTTAGTGTCATAACGATTGTCATAGTGATCGACAACTGTAGTTGGGTAGCTTTGACTATCGTTAGTATCGCCAGCTCCAGTTGGATAGTTTTGACTGGCATAATGATCGCCAGCTCCAGACGATTTGCTCTGACTAGTATCATGAGCGTTAGTTCTAAGTGGCTTATGTTCATAATGGTGGCTAGCTCCAGACGGTTTGCTTTGACTAGTATCATGAGCGTTAGCTCCAGGTGGCTTATGTTCATCACCAAAAGTATCACCAGCTCCAGTTGGATAGTTTTGACTGGCATAATGATCGCCAGCTCCAGACGGTTTGCTATGACTAGTATGATGAGCGTTAGTTCTAAGTGGCTTATGTTCATAATGGTGGCTAGCTCCAGGTGGCTTATGTTCAGCACCAAAAGTATCACCAGCTCCAGTTGGATAGTTTTGACTGGCATAATGATCGCCAGCTCTAGACGGTTTGCTCTGACTAGTATCATGAGCGTTAGTTCCAAGTGGCTTATGTTCATAATGGTCGCTCGCTCTAGATGGTTTGTGTTGACTAGTTGGATAGTTTCGAGTCTCGTAAATATCACCATTTCCAGTTGGATATGTGTCAGTGACTCTAGTTGGTTTGCTTTTAGTGTGTTTGCTTTTAGTTTGTTTGCTTCTAGTTTGTTTGCTTTTAGTTGCTAACGGAGAACGAGCTTCAATGTGATTGCCTTTAGTTGCATACGGATCACCAGCTGCAGTTGGTTTGCTTTTAGTGTGTTTGCTTTTAGTTTGTTTGCTTCTAGTTTGTTTGTTTTTAGTTGCTAACAGAGAACGAGCTTCAATTTGATTGCCTTTAGTTGCATACGGATCACCAGCTGCAGTTGGTTTGCTTTTAGTTGCATACGGATGATCTATAGCTTCAGTTGGTTTGCTTTTAGTTGCATACGGATCATCACCAGCTCCAGTTGGTTCGCTGTTGGTTGCATACGGATCACCAGGTCCAGTTGATTTGCCTTCGTTGCCATTACGATCGACAGATGGTTTTCTACCCTTGCTATACAAATCATATATCGTGTTGTAATTGGTGTTCCATGCCACCGGCAAACATTCTATAAATAATAAAACACAAATTTCAACCATTGCGGTTTTGAAATACAAGTAAATTCTCACCGTCTGTAATCACTAGATAACAGGGGGGGGGGGGACAAACAGTCCAGTAAAGGCAGCAGTGTGAATAGTTAAACCTATCTAATTATTGTTAAATCCGTACTGCAACGCTAGTCAGGGGAGACAACGTCGCAAAATCGCGAGGAACTTTCTCGGTCAACATCGGGATCCAAACCCGGGTCACCCTGGATAAAACCCCGACGCCTTTTCTCCCACCCCAGTGTCCTCGCCCTGGATATAGCCCCTACGCCTTCCCAACCCTCAGCGTTTTCGCCCTGGGTATAGCTCATCGCCGTGTGCTCACTCTGGATAAACCTTCAGCCCCTTGCGCACCTCAGCGTCGTCGCCCTAGATAGCCCCGACGCCTTCCCAGCCGTCGCGTCCTCGCCCTGGATACATGTTCGGTTCGGCGCCTTCCCCACCTCTGCGTCCTCGCCCTGGGTATAGCTCCGTCGCCTTCCCCACCGCCGCGTCCAACGAGTTATAGCCTCGATAATGATATTCTCACCCTAAGGTACATGTGTTGGGTGGCCGAACGCGCTGTATCATAAAATCTGCCATTTAGTCAACTGGCGTATGGTTTCAACAAGGAGTAGAGTCGCCTGTCCAACCTCACGGGTTTTCGGCGGGTCTTCCAGTTTCCTCCCACTGCTAAAGACCCCTCCGCGCAAGCGACTTAATGAAATAAAATTTAACCAAGTTATTCCCAAAATGGGCTGGGTTTTTTTCCGAATGGACGTTAAAACCCCTCTCTTTCCCGCTCCCGCTCTAAGGTCAAGTGACTAATGTAACATTCATGTAATGTAACGCACTTTCAAAATGCTACTTCTAATAATTAGTTAACATTAGAAAAGACGGTTTGACAAAATACTGTAATTCATTATTTCGACATCCATGAAAAAAAATTAGATATAGTTGTTTGACCTACCTGCTGCCCAGACAAGGCATGCTAGACATATAAACTTGTTCATCGTCTTTTCAGTCTGTAAATAAGAAACGCAAGCAATGCTTTAATTTTTTCATCAATACAAAACTTCGGTCATTTGGAGGAAACGTATGACAACAGAGAAAATCCGTGTCCAAAGAAACGCATTAAATTGGAAACCTGATTCATGTTTTCGAAGCTGGTCACAAGGAACGGGGTTAACACATGCATTTCGCATTGAGACCCGTGACAGAGCCAGCTCGTGGAAACTCTTGAAAGATTCCACGATTAGGGGGTGGAATTAATTTTGAAATTGTCTGCCCCCCATCGGAAAACTTGGAGACATAGAAGACATTGAAAAAGCAACAAAAAATTTTGGGGTCCAAAGAGGGTTACCCCCCTGTACACCCCTCCTGAAGGTACCACACCCTGATTTTCGGTAGTTTTATTTGATTTTACCAATTTATTTCGTTAAAAGAAGTCGTAAGTACACCCAATTGTTCTGTATAGATGTTTTTTGGGTCGTGTAGTTGATTGCCGATGTGGTTATTTATGTAGTTATATTCAAAATGGCGAAAATCCAAGATGGCCGCCAAAAATCTAAGAAGACCGAACAAATTTTATACAAAATCCGAACATGGGTTGTGTAATACGTCTATTCTAGGGTTTTCGGGGTCGTAGAATAAGATTTTACTGTCAAAATGTGGCTCCGGATTTGATCACAGTCACAAGATGCTCTTCTGACTTCATCACAGTCTTCTGACGTTATCTAATTTTTAGATACATGTATCAATCAAAATATGTGATACATAGGATCTTGCTGAACTTCATGTCAAATCTCTTTATATCTCACATTTCATTATCAATCTCTTTCACAGAGAATTACGAAAGTCTTCTAAGATCTCTGTAAAAGATGACTGTCTTCAACACGTGCAATCACACCACACGGCGCCAATCATTGGCTCAGTGGCGCGTGCATTGTTTACATAAGACGTAATTGTTTTGGGTAGAATGGTGCCTTTTGCTCATTTTAATACCCGTTTACACTGAATAGGAAAGTTAATATTGGGGACTCATTAAGTCGCATCGATGTCATCCTTATCAGTGACTGTAGCGGCATTGAGAATATTCACTGCTGGTCAATGTGGCATTATGCAAGTAACCATTGCGAGGGAACATACATCATTATCACACATTAATATAAATTCAAATGTTCCATGTAAAGAACATAGCAATTTTCAAACCATTATCATGGAGATTTTCCGGATAGGTGCTAGGCGATCCATAGCTCAATGAATGTATAAATCGACCACTGCAACATATTTTACTTAGATACTTGTATGTCTTGGTTGGTGATTTAGTCGCCTACTTCACCAACCGATGCAAATGGACCCCCATGATTTCAATTTGTAGTTTATGAAACCAACACTTCTCACAGTGTCTATTATGTGTACCGGGGCCCTTTCCAGTTTCTGAGTGCATGTTAAAGTGCATGTCCCGAATCCCCCGAATTCAAAAATATCACAATTTTGTTTTTGAATACCGTGGGCTAATCTTGATAAAATCATTTTGATCACTTTGATGATCTCATTGCGATTATGACTGGTCACTTTTTCTATGGCATTACACACTGGTGCTATGGAACCGTTATTTTGAAACAAAAACAAGGCATGAGTGATCACATCCAGGAACTTCACTTAGATCCTGCAAGAGGACCTCATATGTTGTAGAAGCCAGCGTGGTGAACAATAAGAACGGTTCAACAAGATGTACAAACCAATTAGTGCTCCGCTCGCGTACAGAACTTGTACTCCTTATATCGACTTCCAGCTGTCAAGGGATCTTTTTCTTGCACGCTTATTTGTACATGGGACCTTGGTTTTTGTCACATCCGAACGACTAGACAGCTGTCGTTGTCAGGCCATCCGTCCTGCATCACTGACGAGGGGGCACCACACCGATAAATATGGATTAACTTTCTCGGCCAATGCAGGGATAGAACCCCCACCCCCAGCCACCGTGACCCCTCAGAATTGAAGTAACATCGTCCTAATGATAAAGAGTTACAGCACATGTCATACATGACACATAATTCAAACATCTATTTTATACACATTATATGGCATCAACACATTATTTGCAATTTGTTCATGGGAACAATTTCAAATTTCAAAACGCCTTTGTATACTAATTTCACAGTTATATGATTCACAAGCAACGTTATAATGAATATAATAGTTCATTATAATAACCACTACGCGCAAGCGATTTATTGAAATAAAATTGAAACCATATGTTAGTCCCAAAATGACTTAGTTTGTGTCGAGTGGATGTTAAACCTCATTTCTCTCTCTCTCTCTCTCTCTCTCTCTCTCTCTTTCATTATAATAATTTGAATAATCCAAATGTATCATACAACCGTTAAAGTCGTGAAAGCAGTCTAGAAAATAAATTTTGAAAGCAGATTCAATTTTGATAGGGCATAGCATAAAATCTTGTCGGCCATCTTGGATTTTTGGCCTCCGTCTTGGATTTCCGCCATTTTGGATAAAGTTACGTCCGTTTTCACGTCAGATATGAACTCAGAGATTCAAAACCCATCACAATCGAACGTTTTGAGACACATATGACGCCTTACAACAACAGAAATTGGTAAAATCCGTTAAAAGTACCGGAAATCAGGGTCGGATATTTTCAAGGGGGGTGTACAGGGGGGTTACACCCTTTGAAGCTCAAAATTTTTTGTTGATTCTTCAATGTCTTCTATGTCTCCAAGTTTTAAAATGGGGGTCAACTTTGAACTCAAAAATTTGTAATTTTATTCCACCCCCTACCACGATACAGTTTGATACTTATGTTATGCGTGTAGCGAAGGTATGAACTGAGGGATGTGTTTAAGGTGTTCGGGCGTTGTCGATCATTGGTACCCGTTTGCCTACTCAGAAGTGGGTTAAACCCCCATATTGAATACACAGGAGGATAATTATAATTTCGCAAAGGGGGGGGGGGCGCAAGGAGCATTTGTGTTCTGGGGGGTACGGATCACATATCTGCTGATTCCAGGCCTGAAACCTTATCTATAAATTTTGCCAGGTCCTGGACCACGTGAGTTGCCTTTAGTCGTTAAATTTATCCTTCAACAATGTTTCATATTTTCACTGAGTTAAACTGAGTAATTTAAAATAAGCCCACAACATGTAAGTCGTCTGGGCAGTCAACAAGGGTTGTCGCGTATGACAGACAATTAAGGTGGTGTTATTGTTCCCAAAACGCTCTCATCGAGGGGGGATGGATGGCCGAATGGTTAGCACGTGCTTGCTGTATCATAAAGCCTGTCATTGAGTCAACTAGCGTGGTTTTGAATCCCAGGTTGTACGTGACAAGAAGTAGGGTTTTCTGTGGGGCCTCCGGTTTACTCCCACTGTTAAAGACCCCTGCGCGCATGCGAATTATTGAAATAAAATTAAAACCATATGTTAGTCTATCTGGTATATACCTTGTATATAAACGACTGAAGGTATTTGACAACTTAAAACTGCATTAAAACATACTTACAGATCCAACAACTAACTTATATACGACTCATGCCAACTAAAGTCTGATTTATCCTGATCCAAGCTATTTGTAACGTTTAATCTCGGATAATATATATTCTTATATATATATGTATTGTCCCTAAAGCCATATTTGATAGCACAATAAAAAAAATATTTAATAAGCTTAAAGTTATCTGGGAAGATCTGATTTATTTTTCGTTCATTAAGGATAGGTCTATATATAGATACACTATGATCCAGAGGCAATACCATGAGTTGACAAAGAAATATGTGTATTAAAAATATATTGAATTTAAAACGGAAACATTGTTTAGGCCTCCTGTTCCTTGGGTTGTATTTATACATAACCGATTTAACTCATCTTCAATTCATAGGACTTTACATAAATCTTTACTGATTACACTAATTTGCCTATAACGTTTTTTAGGACTTCGAATTTTGTCTAATGGTTTGGATTGTTCGTACTTAGTTTTATTTTATTTCCTATTTATATTGAATGTAACCGCGAGTTGTAATGTGATAAAGGACTTTCATATCACTTAATGCTCAATTCCAAGGAGGAGCACAGTGCTGTTTTGGGTATATATCTGCTTCGTGCATGTTCTTGTAACCAACTGACTCTCTAGGTCGGATGTTCGATCCTTGCATTGGACGAGAAAGTTCACCCACATTTCCGGCGTAGTTTTTCCCTTGTCAGTAATGCGGGACGGAGGGTCTCACAAGGACAGCTGTCTAGTCGTGCGGATGGGACGAAACGCAAAAGTCTCATGTACACATTGGCGTGCACGTAAAGTTGGAATTCGATATAAGAGTAGGCCATTTTGCCGCTGTCCGTACAAAATTTCCCTCATCGTACACTGTATGGCGTTTCCCTGTCTTCATTAGCCCACGTTAGGAGCAGAACAGTTTAACCACTCTATTTCTGAGTCGTATTAGCTGGGTTTTTTTTAAAAATATCCACATAAATTGAAATTTGGTTTAACCTCCAATTGTTCTGGTCACGTGGCAAAGTGGGTAAGACACTGGCTGGTTTGGATGGGACGAAAAACCGAGGTCCCGTGTACATTGATGTGCACGTAAAGATCTCTTGGCAGTTGGAATTCGATATAAGAGTAGGCCGGTGCATCCCTTTATGTCACCAATGATTAACATGGCCAGCATCAAACCACATAACCCTCGTTACGAAATCTTTGTGAAAACGATAGAAGCAATGTGTTAAACAGACTATATTTTTCAAGTTGGGTCGTTCCATCGAAAGAGGGTGTTGGGTGGTATAGCTAAAACGAAATAACTAATTAGTTTAACAGAAACGGAACGAAACAACTTATAAATAACAAGAGATATTTCATATCAATGAAAAGATATTTTGTATAAGCTAAGTGATATTTTGTAGTAACGAAGTGATATTTCGTTTTAACAAAGTATTATTTCGTATTAGCGAAGAGATATTTCGTTTAAATAAAGTATTATTTCGTTTCAGCGAAGTCATGTTTCGTTTAAATAAAGTGATATTTCCAATAAGCAAAGTGACGAAGAAATATTTCGTATGATAATTCGTAGTAATATTTCGTAGTAACGAAGAAATATTTCGTAGTAACAAAGTAATACTTCGTATTAGCAAAGTGATATTTCGTTGTAACGAAGTAGTATTTCGTTTTTACGAAGTAATATGTCGTTTTGACTGTGTAGTATTATGATATATTGAAGACGTCTGTTTAATATTGTCAATGTTATGTCGAACAATGACCTTAAAGCAATGTCAACATCAAATATTTGTCTAAAGGTAATAAACGGTCTAACGTAATTCCTAAAACCAGAGGAAAATGAAATGAAATGGGGTTTAACGTCCTATGGTTTTGCTCCAAACTGGGCTTATGAAAACGGGAAAACGCAATACAATGTGCTATGCCGGAAATTTTGCCCGGACAGCGGCACTATCGCCAATGTGTACATGGAGCCTCGGTTTTTCGTACCATCCAAACGATTAGACACCGGTTCTTGTCAGGCCCGCCGTCTTGCATCACTGACAAGTGGAAACCAAGCCGGAAAATCCGCATGACCTTTCTCGAACAATGCAGGGATCGAACACCCGACCTCCAGGCTAGCGAACCAGCGTCTTACCCACCATGACCCCGTCTAGAGCAAAAGCAGGAATTATGACCTTGATACCCTGAACGGCATTGTCAACTATCAGGCTCATGTATTCGAAAAGACCTGTTTTCACCAGTCACGGCATTGAACCATCGTTTGTCAAACAAGAAAACCAATAGAGTTAAAGATCGGATTACTGTGCACTGTTCCGTCCTATCGTACGGTTGGGGGGAGGGGGTAGCCGAATGCGAATGGCCAGCACATACGTGCTATATCAAAAGGGCGATAGTTGGAATACAGTGTTCTGATTGGTTGTTAAGGGCGATAGCTGGAATACACTGTGTTCTGATTGGTTGTTAAGGGTGATAGTTGGAATACACTGTGTTCTGATTGGTTGTTATGTGCATGCTTTGATAATCCCATCATTTCGTAAGCCCTTTATAAGAATCAGTTCATCCATCGGAGTCTACGATATCACCTTTGGTGGAAGTGGACGTTAAACTCCCAGTAACGAACGAACCATCGGAGTCGTTGTAGTTGGTTGTTTTCTCTCCCAGTCTGCCGATTGCATCGAATGTTTTTGTTCATCGCATTACAGGACATGATATGGTGAGCAAATAGAATTTTCATGGGCCCAGCATTTGCATCGTCACCATATACAACGAAACAAAGATATGTCTAATTACGAAAAATAGCAATTCTGCTAAACGTAACTTCCAATAACGTCTAAACAGGCGCGGATCCAGTGGGCGGGGAGGCGGGGACAGTGACATCTTGCTTTGTTACTGTTGTAGTTCACATATCTGCTCTTTAATAGATGATATAAACATGATTTTTGCATTGTCTCCACCCAAGCGATACAAGGTTGCAACGTATCACCCTTTGCTCCGAAGTATGCCCCCCCCCCCTCGACAAAATCCTGGATCCGGGCCTGCTAAAGAGAGGGGGAAGGGGAAGCATCTTCAAGTACAGAAAAATAGATACGGCAATGACATAGCATAGATCAAACGAATTGATTATAACAATAAATCCCGGATCGTCATTTTAATGTTTCCAAATCAAATCTGCCCAAGGTAATAATTCAAACAGCGAAAACAAGATCAGACTAAAAACCCAGTATTTGTGACCAAAGTCTCTCCTCGGGGTGAAAACATAAATTATTGCCTTGCAATTCTACGTAACAATATTTCAATATTTTGGTCATTATATTTTATACTTTTTAAGCTTCAGCTTTGTAAAGCGAGAATTTCATATTTTCTAAGAAAGTGAAAACATTATTATTTTTAAATCTTTTGCTCAATAGGTTGTCAACTCACTATGATACGACCATATAGGCATTATTTCCCACACTTAAAATCATTACCTCCATTGTTTTTCTATTACTTTAGTCTGCACGAAATTATCACAGTTGGAAGTTTGGACGAGAAATAGATATCAACTGTTTCTGCACCGTCTCTGAGAATTGCCGATCATTTGATTGACAGATGATTACTCCGCCTACATGTTCTCGATTATCAAGTATCATTCCCACGAAACCCTCGATTGTCAGACCTTTCTTCCGCAGTGATTAATGATGAAGGGCGATTTAATGATTTATTTATTAATTGAACAACTGTTTAAATCAAAGCTGTATCCAAGCAATCCGGGGGTCTACGTCGTCGATTTCGGGATTGAATGCAAATAAAAGAGCGAGAAATAGGTTTTAACGTCCACTCGACACAAACTAGGTCAGTTCGGGACTAACATATGTTTTTTTTTCAATTATTCGCTTGCGCGCAGGGGTCTTTATTATTGAGACATCAATACACTGGTTTAATATAAAGTATTGACACAAACTAACATTGAGACATCTATACACTGGTTTAATAGACAGCTTGGACATACATATGCATCTTGTCATGTATTTTACATTTAAGTGTCTTTTTATGAGGGTACTTTGTTTTTGAGTGAAACTCCTCGGATTCCTGTAGTATCAACGTGCAACGCCCAGCTTAGGCAGGGGTCAGAGGGCCCGGGGGGGGGGGGGCGTGGTTCATGGCAAAAAGAGAAAAAGGTTTCAAAGTCCAGATAAAACTTTCATGGCAATCGATTTAGCGGCGCGGGGGTAGAGACTGGGCTATTCTTCAACCTTCTCTGTGAAGTTCCACTCGGTCATCGGTCTAGACTTCCCCGACGTTATATGCCTTTTCCGTGCATTATATGTCATTTGGAAGTGATCAGACATAATGTAAGTATTCTTGTATTACAGGCGTGTTACGCATACGTGCCATTCAAAAGGGTATGAAACAATATTTCCGTCGCGTTGGGGGCCCCGCGATTCTAGTAAGGCCCGGGGCGCCGCTCCGGTTATGCTGGGCTTTGTATACTTCTCCGGACATTTAGACGGTATCGACATTTAGACCTGTGCAACTTTTCTGTCCAGAGTTACTCCTAGATCAAATCAATTTGATTCAGTAAGTGCAATAACGGAATTAAAACACAAATTGATCAAAAAAGCCAAGAGTGTAAGAGATATATAATGTCAACTAATCTGTGAGAAAACAGACAAAGATACATGGTAACATCATTATATTTTACCTCCCCGGGTACGATTTAAATGATATATTTCATATAATTGCCAACACACAAATCAAATATATTCCAATTCTAATTTCTCGCCTGCCCGGAACCCGTATTTATTTATTATTAAAACCCTCTTGCAAAGAAATAGAACCCGATACTGCTGCGTAAAGATACATTATGTAAGATTTCTCGGCCATTCTTATTATTGTGGTTCGAACATAAATAATGCAAAATGAACGTGTTGAGCATTTCATTCTAATTGCGAACGAAGATATTAGCTCTTGCTACGCATAGCCGAGGAGTCGAAATCTCGCCAGTTGACCAGGAATATGAACCAACTTTATAGGCAGTTGCTACAAATTAAGGCTTAAGAGTTATTGTGGTAATCCAACCGCACTGTCACTTGTCGTTAACAAAAAAAATCAGTCCGCATTGATTTAAATTTGATGGTAAATATCAATCGCTTGAAATACACACACACACACCAGTGAGTGAAAAACGCGTAAGCGACAGCAAATACGACTTGTAAAACGGACACTCTAGCTAGTGTAGCTGTAAAACGCACACATCCTACGTGGTGTAGCTGTAAAGCGTGAACACTCTAGCCAGTGTAGCTGTAAAACGTACACACTCTAGGGTAGCTGTAAAACGCACACACCCTAGCTGTAAAACGCGCACACTCTAGCTAGTCCAGCTGTAAACGCATAAATTCTAGAGAGAGTTGCTGTAAAAAATCTAGCTAGTGTTACTGACCACCTGTAAACGCACACACTCTAGCTACTGTAGCTGTAAAATGCGCACTTTCTTACGCTAGTGTAGCTGTAAAACGTACACAATCTAGCTGTAAAACGCACACACCCTAGCTGTAAAACGCGCACACTCTATCTAGTGTAGCTGTAGACGCACAAACTCGAGCTAGTATAGCTGTAAAACGCGCACAATCTAGTTAGAGTAGCTGTAAAACGCAAAGTGTTGCTGGCCACCTGCAAAACGCACACACTCTAGCTAGTGTTGCTGACCACTTGTAAAACGCACACACTCTAGCTACTGTAGCTGTAAAACGAACACACCTACGCTAGTGTAGCTGTAAAACGTACACAATCTAGCTGTAAAACGCGCACACTCTATCTAGTGTAGCTGTAGACGCATAAACTCTAGCTAGTATAGCTGTAAAACGCGCACAATCTAGTTAGAGTAGCTGTAAAACGCAAGGTGTTGCTGGCCACCTGCAAAACGCACGCACTCTAGCTAGTGTTGCTGACCACTTGTAAAACGCACACACTCTAGCTACTGTAGCTGTAAAATGCGCACACTCTTACGCTAGTGTAGCTGTAAAATGTACACAATCTAGCTGTAAAACGCACACACCCTAGCTGTAAAACGCGCACACTCTATCTAGTGTAGCTGTAGACGCACAAACTCTAGCTAGTATAGCTGTAAAACGCGCACAATCTAGTTAGAGTAGCTGTAAAACGCAAAGTGTTGCTGGCCACCTGCAAAACGCACACACTCTAGCTAGTGTTGCTGACCACTTGTAAAAGGCACACACTCTAGCTACTGTAGCTGTAAAACGAACACACCTACGCTAGTGTAGCTGTAAAACGTACACAATCTAGCTGTAAAACGCACACACCCTAGCTGTAAAACGCGAACACTCTATCTAGTGTAGCTGTAGACGCATAAACTCTAGCTAGTATAGCTGTAAAACGCGCACAATCTAGTTAGAGTAGCTGTAAAACGCAAGGTGTTGCTGGCCACCTGCAAAACGCACGCACTCTAGCTAGTGTTGCTGACCCCTTGTAAAACGCACACACTCTAGCTACTGTAGTTGTAAAACGAACACACCCTATCAAGTGTAGTTGGCTACTTAGAAAACGCACACACTCTAGCTAGCGTAATTGTTCGGTTTAACAGTGGCATTAAAACAAGTAAAGTATAACAATAATGTATCACGCAATAATATAGACCACGCCCTGCTATTAGATATTTTACATTAATAAAATCAATACCCCGGGTTTAAATATATGTACAGATCTATAATAACAGTCAATCAGTCTTCATTTAGGAGAATTGTTCGAGATTTAGAAAAAGGTTGACAGCTCAATCTCTAAAAAAAAAATATGGAAAATAGATATTTACCAATTTCCGTCCAATTACAATATTCCTTATTCAGTGCGAAGTTATCAATGGACACATTTATCGAGATGCTGAAAAGCGGATACAATTAAATTTGTATTTAATTTGTGTATTTTTTAAACCAAAACGGAATTTAAATTTGTTTGAACAGAAAGATGTGTGTCACACAAATGTCGGTTCTTTTATCAACATGCGGGTTGGGGGTGGGTGGCCTAGATTTTGTCGAGTGGACATTAAACCCCATTTTTCTCACTTTTTTTTAACAATCTGTATAAGTTACTGTTCTTTGAGATTTTCCGGCGTGTTTTCCACCTTGTCAGTGCTGTAATACAGAGGGCCTGACAATTAAAACTGTTTAGTCGTTCCAAAAACCGAGGTCATGTGTACACATTCGCATGTGCGTAAACGATCCCTTAGCAGTTGAAATTCGATATAAGGGTAGGCTGTAGCGTCGCTATCCGGGTAAAATCTCCAACATAGCATACCGTGTGGGCGCATGCCCGTCTTGATTTACCCAGTCGGACCATAACAGTGGGTTAATAATTCGATGTCATATCAATCTTATTAAAATATAGATCTATATTTCGTTTCGTTGTTTATACTTTCGATGGCCTACACTCATGTAGATCTAACTAGTTATAGTGGACGCTGACGTTCTATGACGTCAGGTATCAAGCACGGGACATTTGACCCGATAACGTCAGTCATTCGATTAACCAATTAGCGATCGCCATGCTTTTCAAAATCCACTTGTGTTTTGTTATGATTTCTATCCGCTGGTGTTAGTATAGACATCATTGGCTGGTAATATCTACCCACAGTTCCACGCATGAAAAGGTCAAACGGTCGATTCGACAGACCATTTGATTGGCTGACCACTCATTTCAGGCAGAACACCAGTTAAATAACAAGTCCTCCAGATCCAAGAGTAGTGAAGACAAGTAAAAACGAAATTTTGAACTATAAAAAACGAAACGAAATTGGATCTGTGTTTTAATCAGATTGATGTCATATTACATATTATATCGCGAGTTACTTCGTGAACTTTTGGAACATTTAGGTTTATCCGCCATATAGTCGTTTCATGCACATATGACATGTGGTCTAGTTCTTGCAATATCCAAGCCATTTTGGTGTTCAAGAAGGTTACTTTTGGGTTTGCCATATGATTGGGTGCAGGGTCGTATTTAGCGGGTGGTGCTGGGGATACATTGCACCCCAAGAAAAATAAGGCGCCTCGAGAAATGCCGTCTCTACGGGATTACTTGTTATCGACTATGATTGTAGTAGTCCTTGCGCTCAGTAACTTGGGCAGTATATTGGCGCCTCACCACTCTGCTGCACCCCCACTTTTAAAATACGGACCTGATCTATATAACACGGAAGTCGGGCAAATTTAACTCTGGCATATAATTTCCTCAATTATGCTTCGATCGTGTTTAAAATAATCATTTTAAAAAGCCATTGATATAACAATATCTATTAAAAATATCTTCTCTGTTGAAGCCTTCGTGATTTGTATAAAACCAGTTATGATTGGTCTTAATTTGAACTATTCCCATTACCTTGAAAATTACACAATACAATAAATTACTTTTATTTTCATGTTCAGGTTGCTCATATTACTTAAAACAGTTTCCATGGCAACACGATTTGTGGGTCTACTATTCATTATTTTTGATGACGAAAGATCACATGATCTGTACCTTAATCACAGTCGGTAACCTAGTGCATACCGGAAGTCAGTATGAATCCATATAATTATCTATGCTTTGCTCTCCTGGCACGAGATATAATTCTCTCGATTCAAACAGACAAATTACTTATTGAACTCATCCGTAAAATCACCTCCCGACTCGGAATCATCTCAATGACATCCAGATCAAATCTTGATCAAATGTTATTGGATTAATTCACGTATTAATTGGGCATTCGATTCAAGGTTAGAACGGGTCAGACAATTGAAAATTCTTGTCTACAAACATGGTGTGATGGTTTTAATTCCAAATGATGACATAAAAATGTTTCCATTAACCCTGGTCATCTATAAACCACCAATGATAATTCTATTTTTTTAAAAATGACAATTGTATTCCCTGGAACAAATTATAACGGGCGTAATGCCAGCGCACAGCATGGGTTTTTTCCCAGATAGTCCAATTTGTCGTCAAGAACGATCCACCAGGCAATATAAAAGACGAAGAGCCTATCTAGTCAATTTGACGTCAGTGACGTTCCGGTGGCAATGCTATGCAGTCCACATTGCCTTTGCCAATGTCCGAGTTAAGCTTGCATCGGGTCTTTACATCAATAAGGAAAAGGGATTTAATTGGGCCATTGTCACACACACACAAATGTCATTTGTATCTCAGTATGGTAGATTTGGCACGAAGTATGGTACACATGTTTTAGAACCAATTGTGACATGTCTTCACCAATACAATGATTGTTTCATACAAAACTAAATCTCCAAACTTCCAGTGAAGGCTTAAACAATTTGCTTTATAAAAGCGGAACTAGATGGGTTGTTTTTGGCGATAAATGTTGTTCAGAAGCAGACCTGTAACGGACGAAATGTTGGAAGAATTCAGATTAAGCAAATCAATGACTCGTCGACTTGAATATCACTGACACGTAAACCATTGTGTGAAGCGGCCTTTACGGAGTCAGTGGGGTTTTGGTTATCTAGGCCAGTCTGTAGAACGCTAAGTATATAGTCTGGTTCAGTATACTGAGTAATAATCTAGAACGATACCAAAAACATGACATATTTGGCCACAGATCACTAATTATTTCCCCATTGACTTTAATGTTAATTCTCGTCTCTTAGACCGGCTGTAACTTTTTCCCAAATATTCGTTGGGTAGATGGCTTTCTGCCACAGATGGAGCAACATGTGGCAAACTCTGGCCCAAAAGCATGTATGAGGTTCACCATGAAAAACTTGAGATACACAGGCTGGAAGTAGAGACAACTAAGCAAGCAATTTTTGGCCCTCCCTTTCAACGTCACCAACCTCACAACCCTTGTATCCTTCCGCCTCAAAATCATGAATATTCACCAAAACCTGGCAGAAAATGTATTTTTAAACCCTTTTCTTCGATTCTACACCAAAAAGTCAACAAAAATCGCCATGCAAAAGGGGGAAAAAGGGAGAGAAAGACTAAAAATAACTTTCGCCCTACATTCGTGGGTGACGGCCCATGAATATTTAGTGATCTGTGTCCTATATAGGAGTGAAACTTTAGGTATCACCAAAAGGCCTTTTTTATATGCTTCCCATATGTTCTGGCAACACACCGGTGAAAGAAAATCAAAATCAAAGAATAACTGCAAAAATGATGGCCCTTTAAGTATACATGCTGCTCTATGTACAACAGTGCATCTCAGGTCCCTGGGCCTTTTGTGCTAAAATTTAAAAATCTTTCTTATTAAAGGCAGTATTTGAGTTTTGTGAAAAAATAAGACAAGTTACAAACAAATTACACAGAAAACACTCATAATCTGGATTTTTTTTCAAAAATATATTTTTTTACTGCCATGTCATGAAAAATGTACAAAATTTACATGTAGCATCTTTCAAAAAACCAATAATTTTCCACTTTTTGAGATAATCAGACTGGCTAGTAATATATTTTTGGAAACCCTGGACAATGTGCAAACAGAAAAATCACAAATCAGATGCACTGGTTGTAATTATAGAGGTTTGTACTGAAACATGTAACCCCACCCCCTAAATATGTCAATGACTGGATCAATCCTATCTTTGGTTGCAGAGCTAACATTACCAAAGGTATCTGTCTAACAGCTATGTTTTACCATCCCTGGCTAATATATGTACATAAAAACTAAAATAGGTGCAATAAATATGAATTATGGTTAAAAATAGACCTTGATAAAAGAAAAAAATGCCATTTTTGGTCTATGACCACCCCTCTCTAACAAAAGGGTCACAGAATACACAATTTTCACGAATTTGGAAATAGTTCAATGTTTTCAACATCTCAAAACTCAGAGGCATCATACAAATCTTTATTGCAATTCTTGTGCTGAATCAAGATGTCTGGACCATTACATCAATTGCCTGGAAAAATGAAGTCAAAAAGGCAGTTATGACAGAGTTGACAACATAAAAGAGGCCTGAAACGGGGAAAAATTAACATTTTACTGCTCTATAAGTTACTGAGATGCAACAAACACCACCAATCCTTCATTTTGATAAGAAAATATTGACCATTAAGCTGACATTTACACATCTACACCAGTTTTGTATCAGGGTGTGGTCTTATTGGCCTGACATGTCTCAGGGTTCTAAGTTTGACTTTAAACAAAAAAGGTTAGAAATCGTGGAAATGTACAAAATAACCATTTACTGGTGAAAAATAACATTCCTAGCTGTAATTCAACAACAAATTCCAATTACTATAATTTAATTGTCAACACAGGTGCAATTAAATCTCTCAAAACACATAAATAAAAAAGGGTGGGGTGGGGCATTTATAGCCTCTCTAAACAGAATGGTGGGATGAAAAATGTCTATAAAGACTGGGATATTGCTTCCTTCATGAAGGAAATGCAAGAATTTAACGTTTCAAAGAGGACAAAAATGCTTTTTCTATCTAAATTGGTGGCAAAATTGAGCCAACCCCTGTTTTGAACATTTTGCACAAACCCATCTGCTGTATAGTATTAACTCAGTGTTGCCAATTTTCAATTTTCTGTAGGAAAACTGGAGCTATTTCTAAACCTGACAAACTTATAGATCCCATCTAAGTTACATTAGCAATGGAAATAAGGGCAGTTTTAGAAATTTTGAGTAGGCATGAAGGCATTAATTTCTACATCGAAATAGGAGAATCTGTAGATTTTTAGTGAATATTCCTGATTTTTAGACAAAATTAGGTGAAATTACAATGTTGTTCACTTTATCTGTGCTTTCTGAGGCTGAATACACCAAAATTGGACATTGAAATATTTTTCTTACTGTTAGAAATTAAATAAAACCTGAAAATTGAGAAATTTGCAGTAAAATCACAATTTTTCTCCAAACTTTGATAATTTTTTTTAAAATTTAACATTTTTTGAGTTTTTCTCGTCTCAATAAACTTTAAACATATTTTCTGACAATTTAGTCATCATGTTTTCAAAACTAAGGCATATCAGTCACAGCCATGTCATACACAGACAGGCCACAGATCACTAATTATTTCCCCATTGACTTTAATGTTAATTCTCGTCTCTTAGACCGGCTGTAACTTTTTCCCAAATATTCGTTGGGTAGAACGCTTTCTGCCACAGATGGAGCAACATGTGGCAAACTCTGGCCCAAAAGCATGTATGAGGTTCACCATGAAAAACTTGAGATACACAGGCTGGAAGTAGAGACAACTAAGCAAGCAATTTTTGGCCCTCCCTTTCAACGTCACCAACCTCACAACCCTTGTATCCTTCCGCCTCAAAATCATGAATATTCACCAAAACCTGGCAGAAAATGTATTTTTAAACCCTTTTCTTCGATTCTACACCAAAAAGTCAACAAAAATCGCCATGCAAAAGGGAGGGAAAGACTAAAAATAACTTTCGCCCTACATTTAGTGATCTGTGTCCATTTCTAGACCGGAAGTCGTATTATCCAAATGGTTGATCTTCTATAAACATATCCTATACGACGGGTACTGGTAGGAAAATCACTTGATATTGGTCGAACGCGATATTATCAATACGACTTTAATGTTGTTCGATAAGGTTTCGTGGGTGTAGTACATGTATATAGAGAAACAATAGCTATTAGTTTGTATAATTCCGTGCCATCATATTAAAACAACACACTCAACAGTAAACCATGGATTGTTTCCCTTTGTTTTAATATTCGGGAAACTATCACAATCGTTTAAATAATATCAGTCACGTGGTTGAGGTTACAATCAAACACGAACATTGATGAATTATTTGTGAAATGAAATGAAATAGGGTTTAACGTCCTACTCTTCTGTACCTGGGCTAATGGAAGAAGGGCATACCACATACAGTGTGCTATGAGGAAAATTTTGCCCGGGCAGCGGCGCTACGGCTTACTCTTATATCGAATTTCTACTGCCGATGGATCTTTTACGTGCACGCCTGTCTTCGTTAGCCAAGTTCAGAACAGAACAGTTAAAACCCATTTCACTTGTTAACCATCTTGGAAGCAGGCATCGCTTCATATGGCGTTGTAGCATTGGAGATGGTAGTCCAGCTCTGGACGTCAGTCTATCGTTACACTCGCCTGTACGTTACCCTTCTATGATGCTTTCAATGAAGTCGGGCAAATCGGATAGAAGAGAGGGGTGTGTTTTTTAACAGTGTGTTGTGTCTCTCATGCTGGTTCTAGCGGGGTAAACAAGGTCTTATTTTCTCACTAAGATGTTCATTTACATTTGTCAGGCGTCCACAGGGACTGACACGCGACCTTTTAGCAGTAAAAAGTTGCCCAGTAAAATTGACTGGGAACTCAAACTTTTTCGCCAAGGAGTCAAGTACACGGTCTCTGGACGTGCAGGCGAGGGTAACGAGACTGACGTTCAGAGCTGGACTATGGAGATGGGTGCACATGGTTGGAAAAGCGGTCTACTTCTTGTCACCTAATGATAGACCTAGCGATATGACGCGCACGCGGGCGCAATGTAGTAAGGCTGGCAGTGCTACAACAGTTTTCGCGAGACAGGGGATGATGCTCGTTTCAGAACACTTGATACCACTTATTGCATCGTTCAACTGACGTGTCGCAAGTTTTGATATGGTGTTCAAACTCCCAAGCTATTGATTGTGAGAACGTAATGCCACTACTTGTTTACATTGACATAACTTTGGTGAAGATTTGTGGCGCAGGTTAGTGATTTTTGTAATGCTATTACTTTATTTTTTTTCAAAAGGAACCACAGAATATCTCTTGCTATCAATGACCGTTCGGGTAAAATGGCCCATGTCAGTTGAAATTAGTTGACTGAAGCATCAGAGGAAAATAACCCGGATGATGCAGACAAGTTTGGTGTTGAAACCCATGTATTTTCAATTCAACGAAGAGTCTCCGATATCGCAGCCGTTCAACAAATCTAAAGATTAATGACTATACATCTTGCGATTCGGTTGATGACTATATATCTTGGGATTCGGTTGGCCGAATCTTTAGCTCGTGCGCGCTGTATCCTAAGGTCTGCTTGGTATCGATTTACAGGTTGTACGTGGCAAAGAGTAGGGTCGCCTGTTCAGTCTCATAGGTTTTCGCCGGGTCCTCCCACAGCTAAGACCCCGAAATGATCTATTTTGCCGGAAAAGGCAACATTTGTTTGTGTCTAGCTAAAGGGGCAGACACAAACAAATGTTGCCTTTTCAGGGGCAGACACAAACAAATGTTACCTTTTCCGGCAAATTGGAAGGGCAGGGGGGTTGGATGGCCGAATGGTTAGCGTGCGCGCGCTGTATCATACAGTCTGCCATTGAGTCAACTGGCGTGGTTTCAATTCCCCGGTTGTACGTGGGAAGGAATGGGGTCGCCTGTCCAACCTCGTGAACCATGTTAGTCACGAAATGACCTAGTTTGTGTCGAGTGGACGTTAAACACCATCTCTCTCTCTCTCTCTCTCTCTCTCTCTTAAGTGCCAATTATTAGTCGTCTATTTCACACCATTTAGGTCTGTACTATGATACTGGGAATCATCCATGCACATGTTGTCTATTCGGCACTCTTTAGACTGATAATCTAGCATTAATACAACATGCATGTTGGTGGGAATGTTTCCCTTATCTGAATCTTGCAATATGTCTATTTATTAGCGACTTCTTATCCCAATAATCTTGGAATGCGTCCATTTATTAGAAACTTGTTATCCCAATAATCCGTGTAATGGTTGATTGTATTTGTATGATAATGTCTACTATTATCTTCAATTTGAATGATAGTATAACATCAATGACGGTACTATTACCTTCAACATCCATTAAGTACTTTATATGAACGACAACTAACATCAAAAAGACATATAAATCGCTATCGTATTTAAAGTTACATTCAGGGAATCTAGTATTTTTCTAGTAAGATTGGATATCTCTACTTTCCATTCATACCAAAATTGCCATACTTTTATAGGCAATGACCACCCGATAAATACTTATCTGGGAACCCAACTTTAAACGAGTTGTTGGTTAGGTTGAAAGGCCAGTTCGACAAATTAAGAGAAATTTAGGTTGTTCATTGAGTTTAGTGACTTAGAAAATTGGCTTTGTTTATTTACATAAACGTTTCAAAGAAGACCATTTCATAGTGTAAACTCCAATGCAGGTGACAATTCTATTTTTGGCACAGTCCCTAACCAGTAAATAAAAGGATCCAACCCAAAGACTAAAACATACAGAAATTAATTATATTTACTTTGATCCAATTAAAGACCAACAATACGCAGATTTAGATTTTGAATAGTGAATCTTTTAAGAAATCGGGCAACAGCCTCAAAACAATGTTCAAGGGTGCTCGCCACCAGTTTGTAATGTTGACCAATTAAATATGTCAATATGTAACTTTGGAACCAATGTTCAAACGGACCAGCTTGTTGGAGTGAAGTATCGATTTCTTTATTCGACTTTATAAAGACCCCTGAATAGTTCTTCTACTGCTTTATTAAGACAGCTGAATAGTCCTTCTTCTGCTTTAGTGTGTCGACGTCTTCATTTAAACGTTATTTGCATTAGTAATGGGTTTGAGCGTACTTTTCATGTCGACTATGTTGTCACAACTACAGAGCTTTAAATTCAAGTAAATGTTCCCGATTAAAGTACGTTTCTATGGCATTTGTACCACAGCAGGTTGACAATGTGTATAGGATATTAACCTACCCGAGGTTGATATGATAGAGAACACGCGGGCGCAGCCCAAGTGTTCTCTATCATATCAATCCGAGGGAGAGTAGGTTTATATCTGACATATATACAACTGGTAGTAGTTTTTTTCTTTGATGTCCATAGCAGTTATATCTTATAACAACCTCTCGTGACGTCATCAGAGGTTGATATATTCGGTTCATATCAACCGCTGATGACGTCCTGAGAGGTTGATATTTCATATCAACCGCTGATGACGTCATTACAGGTCGATATATTCGGCTCATATCAACCGCTCTTGACGTAGATGATCGAAATAATACAAAGAACACAGAAATAAAATTTTATTCTTTTGACAATAAAAAAAAAATTGTTTTGGTACAGTTTATAGCATTCAGGACCTAAATAGACGGCGTACTTATCGGTTTATTTAAATCGGTTATCCACACTCCAGTCCATGTCTAAGATATCTTTCAGAATTTTCTTTCTGCCCAAATCATTTCTCCACACATCCCAAGACGTGAAAGTATTTATCACCCAAGAGTTCCCTTGTAAAGTATTTTTGGCTACGGCTAGAATCCACTCAAAACAGTCGGTCAAATCTTTCTCTGAACATACCGAAAAGTAACCTTCAGTCACGGTTAATTGTCAGAATTATCGGAAAAGATTGCCTTTTGATCCAAATTTTCTTCAGGCTCTGTATAGATCCTCATCATAGTTGCATTCACATCTATTCTATCGTCAATATGATGACTAAAAAGGATTGATTATTCGTCTGACTTCGTTTTACTATCCATTTTGTTTTAGCTTTCTTCAGTTCAATTACTACAAAATGGCGCCGTATAAACAAACACGTCACGTGCTGTCGAGCAATTAACCAATCACTGTTGCCTTTTTATAGAAGAGTCCATTAAATTTAAGGGTGAACGTTGTATATGTCAGATATAAACCTACTCTCCCTCGGATTGATATGATAGAGAACACTTGGGCTGCGCCCGCGTGTTCTCTATCATATCAACCTCGGGTAGGTTAATATCCTATACATACAACGTTCACCCTTAAATTTAATGGACTCTTCTAAAAAAAGGCAACAGTGATTGGTTAATTGCTCGACAGCACGTGACGTGTTTGTTTTATACGGCGCCATTTTGTAGTAATTGAACTGAAGAAAGCTAAAACAAAATGGATAGTAAAACGAAGTCAGGCGAATAATCAATCCTTTTTAGTCATCATATTGACGATAGAATAGATGTGAATGCAACTATGATGAGGATCTATACAAAGCCTGAAGAAAATTTGGATCAAAAGGCAATCTTTTCCGATAATTCTGACAATTAACCGTGACTGAAGGTTACTTTTCGGTATGTTCAGAGAAAGATTTGACCGACTGTTTTGAGTGGATTGTAGCCGTAGCCAAAAATACTTTACAGAGGAACTCTTGGGTGATAAATACTTTCACGTCTTGGGATGTGTGGAGAAATGTTTGGGCAGAAAGAAAATTCTGAAAGATATCTTAGACATGGACTGGAGTGTGGATAACCGATTTAAATAAGCCGATAAGTACGCCGTCTATTTAGTTCCTGAATGCTATAAACTGTACCAAAACAATTTTTTTTTATTGTCAAAAGAATAAAATTTTATTTCTGTGTTCTTTGTATTATTTCGATCATCTTCGTCAAGAGCGGTTGATATGAGCCGAATATATCGACCTGTAATGACGTCATCAGCGGTTGATATGAAATATCAACCTCTCAGGACGTCAACAGCGGTTGATATGAACCGAATATATCAACCTCTGATGACGTCACGAGAGGTTGTTATAAGATATAACTGCTATGGACATCAAAGAAAAAAACTACTACCAGTTGTATATATAGAAATATTACCTTGACCACGAGAACAATCACAACACACCCCACCCGTGTCTGCAAAACGGCACCAAAAATAATAGGTAACAATGTCTTTCTTCACGGACATAAATTCAAGAACCGATCTGGATTCTAGGTGGCTATGTCTTGAGACAAGATAATTGTGATACTAGAATCACAATTCGAAAACAATTCTAGGATTTTAAAGGATTTAAGGTAAAGTTCAGTGTACTGACTGGGATGCTGTTGCGTTATGTAATAAATTGGAGTTAGGGGGACGGTATGTGCATGTTGTATACATATCGTCAAGGTAGATACTGAAGCGCCAGATTTGCACTCCATGCCATTTATGGGGGGGGGGGAGACACATATCTCCTATTTCTGCGGGTGCAAATGCAAACATCCGGGCCAAAGGATTTTTTTTCTGACAAAGCGCATAAATTATGTCTCCAAGGCCTGTGTCTTTACGGGCTCAGTGGCTATTGACATATAATTTTTCCAAAACCTTACTAAATGAGACCCTGTGCAGTATAGACTGTCTATGGCATACTATTATGTCATGTCTTTCTATGATCGCCATCTTATTGTAGGGAACCATCCTGATAATATTTTCGGGAAAGTTAACAACCTTTACGATGACAACCACAGAAAGACATGGCATATTAGTACATCATAGGCTGTCCATATGGCGTCATCATAATCGCAAGTGTAATTTTAATGTTCTAAAGACACCCCTGTGGCCTGTTCAATATTGATTTTTAGGGTATAAAGACAAAGGTGTAGATTTTAACCGGTCGTCATAGTATGTCATTATAGGGCTATATGACGTCATTGGTATCACCTTCATAATACATGAAGGGTCTTAAACTAAAAATTTAGTATTTTCTTGGACGATTTTTTTAATTGTTCAAAATTTGGTAAACTTTTGGGATGCTATAAAATGTTACTAAATAAACGCCTATTTTTTGCAATTTTCAAGGGATAAAATCATAATTTGACTGGTCTAATATTATACAGCAGATGTAATAAATCACGTTTCTTTTCTGGTTTGGGTTCCTGGATATTCCAAGAAAATTTATCGTTCGAGAACGACTGTGGATTCAAATAACATTACTCATCTATCGCATCCTGGCATTTAGCGCGTCTTATCACCACAACAACGCATTTAATACTGTCAACCAAACAGTCTGTTTTAGCCAATAAGACGAAACACATTCAAAACTCGTTAATTTTACATTTGATTCGGATACAGATGATTTATTTGGTTTTATCCTCCTCGGTGATCGATGAGTGCTGATATTGGGTATCTTCCGGATTATCTTTAAAAAGTAATTAAGGCACTGACGTAATAATCAGAGGTCCTTTGAGCATATTAGTCTGTGTTTTATGACGGAGAATCGGGAACGCAACATCATCCCGTGTACACACAGTAATGATGTATGAGTCTTGATTTGGGGTATCTTCCAGATTATAAAATAATTCTGAAAATAATAAGACGCAGGAGGTCCCGAGTACAATACCGCGGGAATTTCCAGTTAGTGCGTTAAGCTCAGAAAGGGTTGGGATGCCCTAGTGGCTTCGAGTTTCGCCCTTCTATTTCTAACTAGCCGGTCACCTCCCACTGCTAAAGACCCCTACGCGCAAGCGAATTATTGAAATATAATTGAAATATGTTAGTCCCTAAAAAAAATTAGTTTGTGTCGAGTGGACGTTAAACCCCATTTTCTCTCTCTCACCCTCCCTCTCGCCCCAAATACGAGCAGATCGTAGCACTGCCCACTGTCCGAGCAAAGTGGCCATAATAATGTGTCAACGCCTTACTCATTTAACCACATTTGACCGACACTGACCTCAGCCATGAGACCTTTGTTAGTATACATTTGGCGGTACTAACATCCCGTGTTTCTAACAGATCCAAGCGGGTAATAAACTCTAATAAGCACAATAAGTAGATAGCTACATGTTAATGATCACCCGGTTAAAGATACATTCCCAAGAAAGTATTTATCGGGTCGCTATTTCCAATAAATGTAACACATATGTATGGAAAGTACACTGTAACAAAAATATCCG
This sequence comes from Patella ulyssiponensis, assembly GCA_963678685.1. Classification (NCBI taxonomy): domain Eukaryota; kingdom Metazoa; phylum Mollusca; class Gastropoda; family Patellidae; genus Patella; species Patella ulyssiponensis. The sequence goes on from OY783229.1 coordinate 83,302,929, forward strand.
TGAAAAAACGGAAAAAATTCTGGAAACAAAAATTACCAGGAAAATTTTATCCGTATTTGTTTTTCCTGTAATTTACAGAAATCCCCTCAATTAACGAAAATTCCATTTTCAAATCAATATTTCATAGAATGTGCGAAATAGCATTATTTAACGTCCGTTTCCACCCGAAGTGCTAGTGATATATTTACGTAAACTCCCTCCGTTAGTATTTATTAGAATACCCTTATCGAGAAAAGGCCGTATCTGTTAACTAGTAATGGCCAGTGTTAGAACCGGTTGGATGCAAGTTTGCCGTATTATCAATTTGCAGATATGTTAACTCTGCCATAGAGACAAACCGGCTTACACTGGCCAATCGGTTAAATTATCCAGATTTAAGCGTACTTGGTTACCGGACAATACACCTATTCTCGTTGAGCGTTGAAAATTGTATTTACACATTTATGAAAATATTCACAATCTGATTACCGTATAATGAATGAGAAAAAACTTTATAGATCTTATAAATAATGGAAATTAGATATACATAACTATTAATATACCAAACTATACACAATATGATCCTTCATATTATGGTTAATCAATTGAAATGAATACTTTAAATGATACTTGTTAGGAATTATTATATATGTATATGATTTCTTATCGTTGCATTTGAAAACAGAAATACTCCGTTATATAATGGAATGAAACATTTTATTCCTGAATTTCACGTAACTTTCCTGTCATTCCACCGTTCATTCCGTAAAATAACAGAATTAAATCCTTTATAGAAGGGAATAAAATATTCTATCCCCAAATTTCACGGAAGTTTCCTGTTTAATACTGGATATTCCACAGAATTACATAAAACACGTAATTTGAAGAAATAATTCACTCTTTTAACACAATTTCTCAAAATAATCCATCAATTAACAGAAACAAAGTGTTAAACTACGGAATTCGGCGACATAAAAAACGGAAATTTTTACAGTGTAGGATCACTCAATCTTACAGTAGACTCTCAGATTACACAGCTGGAAAAAATTGTCAGCAGATAATAATGATTTACGTAAGCGTCTGTATTTATGGACACTGCAATTAAAGCTCATACTCCGCGCAGCGTTTCGTTTGATTATAGGTAATCTCACTACACACTGCTATTATGAGTGGATATTGTTGTGTTAAATTTTGATTGGTCAGTAGTCCGACTACCAACCAATCACTACCTACCATACAAACGCTTTACATTTAAAACGAGTGCCAGTATTGGACCAAATATGTTTACATAACGTTACGTCATGGCTCACGCTTTTATTATGCCTAATTAACCCGTGCATAGGAGAATACTGCAGTAAAACTAATTGTGTGACAAACGAGGCTATCAAGTCGAATGAAATGTAAACAATACTGTTTGGAAACGAACATACTTTCACCGTTTTAATACCTTAAATCACTGTCCAAAGTTTTAGGGAAGACTCAGATTAAACGAAGGACTGTCATGTTGCTGTACTTAAGTGATAGCTTTCATTGAACGGGGAGAATAGACACACTGCCGCAAAAGTTCAAGAATCAGAAGTCAATCAAGCAATGGCCAGAGAGAGATTTCTCGGGCCATTGCTTCAGGAATATGTTAAAGCTAAAAAATGAATTCTCTATCAATATAGTCACGTGAACGGTTCTAGCAGCATGGGCGAGTTTCTTGAGATTGATGCAATTTGTTGGCGGGAAAGTATCTTTCAACATTGATAGAAGAACATACGCTTGATTACAAAACAACTTGGCCATCGGATAATTCACTTACAGGAAATAAATGGAAATTGTCAAAATTAAACGAAACCATTTAACATTATACCCTGTTTTATAGGTGGATAATTATTGAATTAATCTAATCAGGGTCTAACCTGTGTTATAGCTCTGAATATTAACACGATCGTTTATCGGAAAAACAAGGAACCGGAATACGCAATGGCTATTTTCTGATATTGATTCAACATCAGGGGTTGGATTTACACGGTGTGGGAGGGGGGCGGATGGTTAGTGCGTGCGCGCTGTATCAAAAAGCCCGTCATTGAGTCAGCTGTGGTTTGGTTTCGAATCCCCGGTTGTATGTGACATGGTTTGATGTTACAAACGTAATCTGTTCATGAGTCGGTTGTACACGTTGGCGTGGACGTAAAAGATCCCTTGTAGGTCTGCATTTGAAGAGAGAGAGATAGAAATAGGGTTTAACGTCAACTCGACACAGACTAGGTCATTTCGGGACTAACATGGTTTAATCTTATTTCAATAATTCGCTTGTGCGTAGGGGTCTTTAGCAGTGGGGGGGGGGAAACCGGAGTGGCCGGGGAAACCCACGAGGTTGTACAGGCGACCCTAGTCCTTGCCACTTACAACCGGGGATTTGAAACCACGCCAGCTGATTCAATGGCAGGCCGTATGATACAGCGCGCGTACGCTAACCATTCGGCCACCCCCCCCCCGCATTTGAAGAAGAGTAGGAGGAAACACCGTTAACCCACGGCACGCTGCATTCCGCATGTCTGTCTTCATTAAACCAGTTGGTACAGATAAAATGGTGTTAAACGTCATTTCCTCTCGCGCGCTAGCCTAGGGGTCTCGGGTTCGCTCCCGGACTTTGCCGAGACAATTCCTCCGGATGTCCCGGATTGGTCGCATCTGGGATTTCCCGGCCAACATTTGGATCTATCCGATAGTTCTATTAGATGAAATACGTGTACGCCTGGGGAAAGTCTATGGCGTGTCTGCCATATATTGACGAACAGACTCATTATTATCGAGTATTGACGTTTGAATAGGGCTTTAATGTGTGCACCGTATCACCCCATGTTGTAAATTCAGATCGGTCTTTAAAAAAACAAACACGAGGAAATTAAATGTCTTCACTGATCAAAATGATCGATTTTCGGGTGTTGGTCATCATAACAATACAATATTATTTAACCTCGTCTACTGTCGTGTTACTGAACTGTACACGTAACAAAAAAATACACACGTCTAGTGCAAAAGTTATAACGACCATAAATGTCTGGCGGGCATCATGTAAATATTCTTAATGACACTAAAGCTATTGAACACTATATAATATACGTGTCTTGAAATAGACTGAAAGTCTGTTGACTCTCTTCCGTCTCATTTGCTCTCACCACCCCCGCCTCTCCCTCTCTCTGTCTCTCTCAACCTTTAGCAACTACAATGAGTAAGTATATAAAGGGAAGGTATTTTTGTCCCAACTCTCCGGATCAAGCCGTTAGCAATGCCTAACGATCATATTTTCAAGTTTGACTGTTTGCTGTATAACCCATCTGTACTAGACACCACCGCTGTGTCATAGCCTGTCATTACAACCCAGATTTAATCATAAATGTCAAATCAACAGGTTTTATTTTTAATGACAAACGATCAAATTTTACCCTTTTTTGCCTCTTGTACTTTTCAAATGTTTGATAGTGATGTAAGCTTATTTATTGATTATACTAATGCGAAAATTTTAAGTCGTCATCAGCTGGCGTCCACTTTTTACTTTTATGTATCAATATTTGAAAACATCTGTATACATGTAGTTGATGACAAGTTAATAAAATATATTTAATTTTTCATCTTTTATCTGCTTTACTAAATCCGTTTCAAGTGTAAAGTATTGTTACAGGAACAATAACACTTTTGCTGGCGTGGCAGTCCCAGAAAATAAATGATAACCTTATTCTAAGTACTAGATGTTTAAGTGTCCTACCTATTTTGTAAATTTTCCATTCTATACTATTTACTTGTCCAGCTGGTTCGAAAATATTTTAAAATCCTGGTCACATTTGAAAAGGTTTACGTTAGGCTTTTCAAATCATTTAGTTGATTTGTTTCAATTTTTTAAATTAGGTGTGTTAAGATGAATTTTGTATCATCAATTAATTGGAATATTGTAAAATAATACACTTTGTTGATCAGAATAAAGATTGGGACATATTATTCAGTTACAACAAGAGTGGTATTGGGCCTTTATTAAGACAGTTCGGGTAACACTTGAATACAATTTCTAAGAGAAGGGAGTGGGGAGGGGTTATTCTCACCTGAACAAGTAGAAGCAATATATACTTTGTTACCAACCCTACAACGTTTCCGTCCATCTACCGTCAAAAAGAACGTTAAATAAATTTAAATACTACTTTTCATCTACCGCAATATGTATTTGTCCAATCTGATTAAAATACAGATCTATATTTCGTTTCGTTTTTTATACTTTCGATGGCCTACACTACATGAAACGCTGACAAGTTATAGTGGGGGTGCACGCCAGGTGTCAAACGAGCGACTTTTGACCCTATGGCGTCAGACATTGATTAATCAAAAAGACGCCGTAACAGACCGTTTCATTGGCTAATCCCTCACTTCAACCAGAACGCGCACAGATAAAGGTTATCCAGGATTATACGTCCGCGTGACACAAACTAGGTCATTGCGGGATTTACACTATTTCAATTGTATTCGATTGCGTGTAATGTCATTAGCAATGACAGATGACCCACGAAGTCCTGGTTGATAGATATATTTCCAACTAATTTAACAGCTGTTCGATCGTTTATTTATCTTTTAATTAGGTTTGCCGTGTCTAATTATGTGAAGTAGAGAGAGGGAGAAGGGAGTGGGGACACTTCTATAAGACATGAATAGAGAGAGAGTGAGAAAGGGAGAAGGGGGTGGGGGCACCTCTATAAGACATCAATAAAGGGAAAGAGAGATTGGGGTTTAACGTCCACTAGAAACGAACTAGGTCATTTCGGGACTAACATATGGTTTGATTTTATTTCAATAATTCGCCTGCGAGTAGAGGTCTTTAGCAGGGGGGAAAACCGGAAAAAAAGTTATACAACAAATTGGATGGCGGTATGTATAAATACAAACAGAAATTTAATCATAACTACAAAATAACAATGATGTCGTAAACACAATTATGCCGGGGGGGGGGGGGGCAGCTGCCCCCTTACTTTCGGGCAAGCTGACTTTTCGGGCAGACGCGTAAAGTGAAATCAAAAATTTATGTCATCTACTTGGAAAAATAAAGTGCTCGAAATCTATAAATCACTACACTAAGTTTACGGGCTGGAATGGCAGGAAAACGCGTTTGCCGCCGTCAAATATTCCAAAATGTTCTTGGGGGTCCATACAAGGTCAGTTCCGCTTCTTTGCCTTTTGAAGAAAACAGGCGACGCTGTTTGTAAACCCGAATATTTTCGGGCATTTCTAGTTTTGCTTCCCTGCTGTCATCGAGCCCTAATAAAACACTAATTTTAATTTTCTTTTAATTGAATACCACGAATTTGTACTGAGTTGACTACTATGATTGAAAAATTTTGTCTGGAGCCACTCTACTTTGTGTCCCATTTTTCGGGCATCGATTATTACTTGTGAATGCAGCTGCAACAGTCTGATTGGATGGTTGGAATTCAGAGTGGGATTTCGGTTACAAATCCATTGGATACTTATGGCGTTGCTTACACGGGCTATACATGGACTAGAATAGCAGAAAACGCATATGCGGTGGTTAAATTTTCAAAATGTTCTCCCTTTTCTTTTTCTGTAAACGATTGATTGGAATTCGAGTCAGCCACCTTTATTAGGCTGTATTAAACCGCTTTGTCATTGCTTTGCTCACGGCCTGAAATCGCAGGAAAACGTGTTTGCAGCCGTCAAAAATTGTAAAATTTCGTTTTGAGGGGGTAGAGGTAAGCTCCGCTTCTTCGCCTCTCGAGGCCGACTGGCACCGCTCTCTGTACACCCGAAATTTTATCGGGCATTTCGCGTTCTGCCCCCCTAACTGTCATCAAGCCCGTACGCCTATGAGTAGGTATTTTAGGACTATGGTCTACAGTGGTGCATCAAACCCTGAGTGGGTCGGTTAAATTACACTAAGGATAGAAATGTCGTATTAACTTATGAGGACAGGTCGAGTAACTGTTGGGAAAACGGATTGCAACAGAGTTCAACGCCCGACCTAACTGTAATATAGCTAATGAAAAAGGGTCGAGTTACTGTGTTAAACGAATATCGGCATTCATGCGGAATATCAATCAATCAATAATCAATGTCAATAAACTGTGTTTCAAGTCGTTACATTTATGGGTGAGCTATTATTTTCATCAAATAATCTGTTCACATTTCCTGTATTTTGTTTCCTTATTGATATTTATTACATTGTTATCTTTACACCTAGGTAATAAAATCTTCACCGTGTTCTTCATGGTCATAAAGACAGCATCACCAGGATGTTATGGCTATAACATCCCGCGATATATCTAAATATAACCAATAGCTGTTTAAACACAAGTTAGTGAAAAATTGGATTGATCCATGCTTTGGAGCAGATGAATTTATCTTCTCAGCTTGTGTTTGTATGCCGATGATACTCAATTATATATTTCTTTTTCTTTTAATGGTCCATAACCATCTTATAGTTTATCAAAATTTCGATTTAAAAGGAGGGTTGGATGGCCGAATAATTAGCGCGTGCGCGTTGAAATATAAGATCTGTCTTGGAGTCTACCGGTTTGGTTTCGATCCCCCGGTTGTACGTGGCAGGGAGTAGGATCGCCTGTCCAACTTCGTGGGTTTTCTCCGGGTCCTCTGGTCTCCTCCCACTGATAAAGACCCCTACGCGCAAGACACTTAATGAAATAAAATGGAACCATATGTTAGTCCAGAAATGACCTAGTTGATGTCGAGTTGGCGTTAAACCCAATTTGTCTCTCTTCCTGATCAGTTGATTGTAATAAATTCAGTGTTGATCTAATTGCACGGGCTTCTATTTCACCACGCCAACTCCATGTCTGATTGTCGTGGAATCTCAACAACTCGACGTAGGTGGCCATGCTACATGTTAATTTGAAAATTCTTGTGCTCTAATACTTCAGACATCACCGTAATGTATGAGAGAGGTGAACGAACCAACTTAATATTATATTACAGAATTAACTACAGGATTCTATAATGAACTGCTCGCGGGGACGGGAATGTCGTGTTACATAATGATTACTTTCTTGTAATGTGGGAGGAAGCTGATTAGTTGAGTTCATTAGCTGCATGGTTTGTACGTGACAGGGAAGGTTTTGTTCCAGCTTAAGCCTACCCACGGTTTCGCTCCCTATAACAAATGACTCTCTCTCTCTTTTTCTTTCTCTCCTAGACTCTTGGATCTAGATGCGATGGGTTGACTCGTCTCTCCCCCCCCCCCTCTGTCTCTGTCCTAAACTCTTCCATCGTAATTACATAAGGATGAATTTGACACGGAATAGGAGCATTAGGATCGTCCCAAAATCCTAATTCGTTTGGGTCTGCTGTTTTACTCTGTAAGGCGATGGGTTCATTTACCTGTTTTATGTCCCTCCGCCTCAAGAGACGGTAACCAGGGATAACCCACGTGACTAAACAATCTCACTCCAAAACACAAAAATATGATATGGAACACAGTTAAAGACACGATTCGTCGAGGGTGCGTCTTACGCCATCAACGAAATGATGACGTATATCATACACATATATTTTTGTGTTTCTAACATCCGGTCAAAGAACGTGCTAAAATCTGGTCAAAGAACGTGTGTCGTAATAATCACGTATTTATTCAGACATTGCAATCTAATTAAAATATAGATCTATATTTCGTTTCGTTTTTTATACTTTCGATGGCCTACACTCATGTAGATCTAACTAGTTATAGTGGACGCTCACGTTCTATGACGTCAGGTATCAAGCACGGGACATTTGACCCGATAACGTCAGTCATTCGATTAACCAATTAGCGATCGCCATGCTTTTCAAAATCCACTTTTGTTTTGTTATGATTTCTATCCGCTGGTGTTAGTATAGACGTCGTTGGCTGGTAATATCTACCCACAGTTCCACGCATGAAAAGGTCAAACGGTCGATTCGACAGACCATTTGATTGGCTGACCCCTCATTTCAGGCAGAACACCAGTTAAATAACAAGTCCTCCAGATCCAAGAGTAGTGAAGACAAGTAAAAACGAAATTTTGAACTATAAAAAACGAAACGAAATTGGATCTGTGTTTTAATCAGATTGTCAGACATTGCCTTGTCTATTTCAGGAGCGAGAACTTACAGGTGAACGATCGAGTTGACTAACAAAACGCTTCATTAGAAACTGGGATAAATACCTAAATGATCCCCGTTTTAACATACTACATGGTATTAATCCATGAAATATAATGAAATGGGGTTTCACGAACTAAATTTCTGCACCGAGCGCGGTAAATAAAGACGGTCATACGTCAGACAGTGTGTAAATACAGAGATGTTACCATGACAACGGCGTTTATAACTACTGTTCCTCGAATACTAACTATGCTGTCAAGTTGTGGTCCCATTCGAAGAACTAGAAACTAATCTATGGTATCCCTTCCTTCTAGCATTTAACGTGGAAAACAAAATCAAAATAACGATAAGGGATTAGATCCAATCGGACCAAGCTAGCTAGGCATAACGGTCTCTCCGCTACCCATTAAAGATGGCGGCGTCTTCTAACGCTCGAGCAGCATCGGTCGATGACATTTCAATTTATGATAACTTTGTAATTCCTCGACATAATTTAACTATATTTTGGACTGGTATTCCCAATAGATTAAAATACAATATGCGTAATTCGTTGTCTAAACTGTTGATTATTTAAATAAAAAATCTATTACACAAAGGTTGTCTGCCATTCAAAGCGACCCAGTGGATACGAATAAATTATTAACGATAAACACACAATAAGTCGTTTTAATCTACATCAAAACTTATTACAACACACGTCATCAATCTTTTTGTGGTTTAAATGGAATATTTGTTCTCTCAAGGCGGTTATTCAATGTCGACTTACGTAAAATACTTCTTTTTGGTATTTTTTGTTCATTGACAGACATGAGCTGAGCTTAAACGTGCATAATGCAAGAGCTAAATCTGCCTATTGCAGGTCTTTCTTTAGGCCTGAAATGTTTTCGAACGTATAAATTAGACAATAATTAACTGATCCAGGCCTTAATTATCTCTTGATGGCATTAGATTTCTCCGATATTAAACAGATTAGAATGGTTCAGCGATCCTTTGATTTAATCGAACATGGTGGACCGACACATAGCTTTGATCAACTAGTACCGTGGTTGAAATTATTGCACACGTCTGTCAAACCTTCAAAGGCTAATATATTCGCTTGCAATAGAGTAATTTGAATGACATTTTCAAATTATTCAGTTTACATTATCTACTTTCGAACTATTATAGCAAGAATGGCTAGTTCTTTATCTATATCTTACATAATGTATCCTTAATTAAAATGGGGTTTAGCATCCTTACATTCTGCCCCAACTCGTCATACAAGATATTCATCCATTTAAAATTATCTGGAGGCGGGGGTTGGGGGTTATTGGGTCAAAAAGTAGGAATACTTGTCCCCGGTTCCTCCCGTTCCCGTCCTTCTCAAGACCTCAACGCACAAGCCAGTTATTGAAATGAAATTGAATCATATGACTTAGTTTGTGTCGGGTATAATGTCATTTATCGCCAATGCTGAAAGCTTCATTCACTAAAAATACTGGTAGTGGTGTTAAAATGCTGACTGTAGAGGTTAAAATGCTGGTTGTAGAGGTTATAAAATAACTAAAAAAAATAACCTCTTGACGCAATACCCCTCTCTCTCTCTCTCTCTCTCTCTCTCTCTCATCCTCTGGTCCTAATTTAACCCGTCTCGAAAAAATTTCCCAATTTTTACGCAATAGCCAGGTTGGTGCTACTGTGCCATAAAAGGACACTTTATTTCATTTCTTTGCTTGCAAGTCAAGGTTTGGTGGGTATATACTCTTCTCGTGATACTGTACTGTATCGAATTTATTCTTATTACTAAAATGACATTAATTTATGTATTCTAATTATCTAGTTATGTCAATAACCATGTGGCCCGGGTTTCGGACAAGCTACTGCTGAGGTCCTGTGGTGTGCATGTAAAAGACAGTAGGAATTCCATATAAGAGTAGGCTGAAGCACCGCTGGCTGGGAAACATTCCCACAAAGCGCACTGCATGACGTTTTCCCGTCTTCGTTATGCCGGGCGGGTCAGGTCAGTAGGAGGTTAAACTCAACCTGCAATTCATTTCTGTCTACATAAGACCGAGTGACACGCGTCGAGTGTATTATTATCTTATATAAAGATAATTTAACTTGACTTTCTGTTTACCATAAGAACTCTATAAAGTCAGCATTCATTTAATATCATTTAATATGATTTCTCTTTCCATGTCGCAAGGCAAAATGTTTCTTCAGGAAAATCCAATCTTCTAATAGATTTTAAAAATAATTGGATAAAACTCTTGTCGTTCAAGACTTTTCGCATTTAAAGATTTAATCAAGTACTTAAGAGCAGGGTGTCAAGAAATATTTATTTTATGTGTTCGTTGTTTAAAAAAAAAATCAATTTCATTTCGTTTTTAACTCTTAGAATGTAGAGTGTCACATCACCATTAGCGTTCACCATTTTTTAAATTTTTTATTTTAAATGGGGCTTAAAGTTCATCCGACATAAATTAGGTCAATACGGGAGTTGCATTTGGTTACGATATATTTCAATAATTTGCTTGTGCGTAGGGGTCTTACGCAGAGAAAACACACAAGGTTGGACAGACCAGCCTACTCCTTCTCAAGTACAAGCGGGGAATCGGAAACCCGCCACTTGACACCAATGATTATGTGCTTCAAGCTATCAATGTAGTGACTGCATTCGTACCCTCTCATCTAGATTACCCTAATTCATTATTAGCCGGAACACAGGCTGCCGATTGCACAACATAATACTGCTCGGATGATATGCCGAGCTCGGAAAGGGAACATATCACACCTTTTATGAAAGATGCTCATTGGTTATCAATACAATCCTTCATCTATTTAAAAATCATATGTAACGTTTACAATTCGATATAACCTTCTCTGATTCCCATCATGACTATCTGAACCTATCAAGGTTATAACGAAAATTAAATTTAATGGAGTTTAACGTCCTTCTTGTAGTGTATGACTGCATTGATATTGATTAAGTGTGGTCCGATTCCATACAGAGTTATGTTACTTTAATTGTTATTTTCCCACTCTCTAATCATAGAGTTAGATGAAAAAAAGAGGTATTAAAGCACGGTTTTCATAACATGTGGTTTTTGTAGTTAATTAAATATGTACGCATCGGCCTTAAATGGGAATCATAGAACATTGCACTACTGTTCTGCTCCGAACTGTTCTGTTCCGAAGTGGTCGTTAATATCGTTGTCAGAGGGCGTAAACTGTCGTCGTGAGTGTGAAGTGGACGTTAAATAACGTCGTCTGTGTGGAGTAGGCGTTACATATTCCCGTTAATGTGCAGTTGGCGTTATATAACCTCGTTAGTGTGATGTGTGCGTTAAATAACCAACTATTTAACTTCCTTACTTTGCCCAAAAGGAACAACCATGTTAAGTTTCGCCTCCATCATACTAGAATTGGCGAAGTTTTAGGCTTCGTTCGAAAAACGTCACCCCGAGCTTGGAGATCACTTCTTGTTTAAAAATATTTTTGCCGTCATCTTAACAATGTTATATAAAATAAATTAAACAGACCGGGCACCTGTTTTTACTGACCAGCATGTGGGTGTTACACTAAATCCTGTTACGACTGATATTAGTAAAACTTGATAAAATCACAATATTTACAGTAAGACTGTTTTATATTCGCATAGTCTTATATTTTATGGTGCCATATTTTTGCCCATGGCTAAGATTGATGAAAGATGAATATCAGAAGAAATGAAGAAATATATTAAATCGATAATTTCTAACACCCTCATTTTTTCCCCCTCCTTGACAATCGGATAATGTGCAGCTCGCAATCAGTTGCTTCTTAGCCATCGGCAGAACTCTGGCTTCACAAAATGTTAAGAGGATTTTGATAAAAGTGCTTTGATTAAAATGCGTAATTGTCACGACTTGTAAAATGAAACGCTAATTAAGGTTTTATCGCAAGACGGAAGAGGGAGGTTATCAAAGTGTGTTTTTTTTTAAGTCGGATAAAGACGATAACGCGAGGACCCGTTTACAAGTTGGCGTAATATTCCCTATCACAGTTCGAATTCGTTGAAACGTACATGGTACATTGTCCCGTTGATGCTGAAAACAAGGACGTTGTAAACTCAATTTTAATTATTTTTGTTCTAAACTTTAGCCCGTGAAAATGTAATTTGGGATTTTCCGGCGTGGTTGCTCCTTATCAATGGTGTAGGGAGGAGGGTATGGAAAGGAAAATGTATAGTCATTCGGATTGGACGGAAAGTCTTCTTTCCGTGTACGCACTCGCGTGTTCATAAAGGAACCCTTGACAATTGGAATATGAAATACGAGTAGACCATAGTGTCGCTGTCCGGACAAAATTTCTCTCATAGCGTACTGTATGGCGTGTGGCCGTCTATATTAACCCAATCGGAGCGGAACAGTAGGACGTTAAACCCCCATTTCAATTCTGCCTATAATAATAATTTGTGAACTGTGAATGTAGGTGGGAGTTCCGCGACTAACATGATTAAATTAGCGGGTAATTTTACAGGAAATGTTCAATAATCCGCTGTTTAATGGTGATGGTGATGAAGCAATCGTCTCTTGATGCTTTCATATGACAACATGTCTAAAATATTTAGTAGGTCCTGGACGTTGGTCGTAAAAGAGAGAGAGAGAGAAATGGGGTTTAACGTGAACGCGACACAAACTAGGTCATTTTGGGACTAACATATGGCTTCAATTTTATTTCAATAATTCGCTTGCGCGTAGGGGTCTTTAGCAGTGGGGGGAAACCGGAGTGCCCGGAGGAAACCCACGAGGTTGAGAAGGCGTCCCTATCTCCATACCACATACGCCCGCACCAGGGATCGAAACCACAGCCGTAAGCCAGAGGTGACCGGCCAGCTAGAGGTCGAAGCGCGGCACTCTAGACCACTAGGCCATCCCAACCCCCCTTGGTCATAAAAAGAAATGGGGTTTAGAATTTTTCCATTCTGCACACATATCTCAATTAATATCATAATCTTATTTTAATTGGTCTGATTAAACAAATTTACATGTTAAAGTTTCAGAAAAAATGTATTTACCCATTGGCTGAATTTCCGCAGACTCTGTTCCTTAAGATATGTTTCTTTTGATTGCTATCTTCTTATCTTCTTCCATGGCGTTTCTTCCAGGGTCGATCCTGGTCACGGCACCAAAAAGAGACTGTAACACTATCCGAAAGGATAATGTCGCGACTATCCTGGTCACGGACTCCAAAAGGAGACCTGTTACACTATCGTGTCTCTTTGTGATCCACTGTCGTCTAGGGTTTTTTCCTAGGGTTTTCTTCTATGGTTTTCTCCGGACTTCACGTTGTTTAAAATATGATCAATTATTCCGATCTTCAATTAACTGACACTGGAACACTTTTTACGTTAAATATGTTTTTATATCTATCTAACATCCATAATACAGGTAACTACAATATTATTGAATATAAGTTCAATATCCTTGGCTTGTGTTCTGAGGTGGCATTTCCTCGACTCTCAGACGGGAAGGCTGTGGTGTTCTCCCAACCTCCCAATAGTATCTATTTCCTACCGCCGGCCTGTGAGCCAGGGTAGCTCATGGTATGAACTTCCCCTTGAATCTCTCGAATGATATCTAAAGAAACTTAAACTGCGAATGTTCTTATAAAGAGGTTACGTGCATGAGTCAGAATTGAGCCCCGGGAAATTGACCAGGTGCTTCCTTTATCGGATTGGTCAAATGCACAGATGCTACCCTGGATTTCAAGACAGTGTACTTATATGGGCACATAGGAGAGCAACTAACCACGTTTTTAAGTCATGGGATTACCTTTTTTGGATTATCAGACAATGATGTCATTGCCCGATTTTAACCACCAGACATATTCTTATTAGCCTAGTTCTTGTTGTCACTAGTACTAGCTAATACCGTCAATATATTAAACAGACCCTTACAGAACTTTATAACATCTACAGTATATAGGGTCTATAGTGTAATAACCAGGACATTTAATTTATTACCTATATCGACGGCCCAAATAAAACTACCTCATACACATTTAATGTGATGTACAATTAATATTGCTATTTGGTTCAATCCCTGCATTGGCCGAGAGAGTTCGTCCAGATTTTCCTGCGTGGTTCACAATTGTCATTGATGCAGGAAGAGGAACATGACAAAGACAGTTGTCTAGGCGATCGGATGGGGCGAAAAACCGGGGTACCGTGTTTATATTGGCGTGCACGTTATAGATCCTTGACAATTGGAATTCAATATAAGAGTAGGTCGTAGTGCCTATGTCCGGGAAAAATGCCCCGTCTTTTTTTAGCCACTTTGAAGCAGAACGGTAGGTCCGTTAAGCCGCTATCCGAGCAAAATGTCCCTCATAACACACTGTATGCCCGTCTTTATAAGCAAGGTTCGGAGCAGAACAGTCAGACGTTAAATCCCATTTCATTTCAGAGCTACAAGTCATGGTTCAGCTCATAATTACCTGAATGATCTTATAAAAATCAAAAGTGAAGACTCGATCAACATCAAAACACGACCTTGTTGTTCCAAAAACTGTTAAAGTGTCGTGTGGTGATAGGGCATTTTCAGTGGCAGCACCCACCCAATGGAATAAACTCCCAGCAACATTAAAGGAAGCCAGAACATTAGAGTCCTTTAAAACATTAGAGTCCTTTAACTGTGAATACCAAACGTGACAGTGCAGCTCAGCGCCATTGAGTAAAACAGTTCTAGATGAGAGGCGCTGTATAAATTCATTATCACATGACAGGGGCACCGCTCGGACAGTGCTTAAATGGTACGAATTTTAAAATAGAATGAGAAATTATCTTTTGACTGACTGAGAAATCACGTAAAATTCGACAGATTAGGAACAACGCCTGGTTACAGAAATAATGTACTTGGCCACCCGATATATTGTAAATTTATGGAATATAACGTTGCCAAAAGTCTGAATATAGGCAACGTTTCAAAATACATTTTTCAATGTTTCAAAATACTAATGTCATGGCGTAAAAATGCAAAGTATACTTTTCAAAATACAAAGTACATTTGTTAAGCTCTTACATTCTGAAGAATGAAACAACTTTGAATTAGCTACTTTACATTTTACACATGTTTCAAAATACTAATGTCATGGCGTAAAAATGCAAAGTATACTTTTCAAAATACAAAGTACATTTGTTAAGCTCTTACATTCTGAAGAATGAAACAACTTTGAATTAGCTACTTTACATTTTACACATTGCATTGTGCACTTTGCATTGTCGACCTACGCATCTGCGACTGTGGATTTTTACTTTTGGCAACGTTATACTTCCATATAAATTGGCTATTTCCAGAGTGTACGTATCTCACACCAACAATGATTAATGGTTACACTAACTAGTGTACCTTGTGATTTTACTTCTCTCGTCTCTGCTTGATAGATATATCGGTCTTGGTATATCGGTCTTGGTATTAAATAGAAGTTTATCCAACAAAGGCACGAAATGAAAATAAACCGGTACATAAACAAGGGTTAAAACGACATCCTTTATTCATTACGTCACCTCTAATACGGTTTACTGCATCTAATTGTATCTAGGTGAATTTCAAGTCACAATGACACAATTAAACAGATGTATGGATGAGGTCTGCATCGTTTGTTTTTTGTATTAATCAATACAATGAATTTCTTTATATCGACCACAACTTATATTTTCTAGTCCGTATATTTCTTTTTTTTTTCTGTTGCACAGAACATCAGCAGTATGTCACATTAGTTCGACGTTAGGACAACAGTCTAGTCGTTCGGATGGATCGAATAAACCGAGGTCCCATGTACACATTGGCGTGCAGGTAAAAGATCCCTTGTCAGTATGAATTTGATATAAGAGTAGACCGTAGCGCCCCAGTCCGCGAGAAATGTTCCGTATAGCACACTGCATAGCTGTTTTTATTAGCCCAGTGGGAGCTGAACAGTAGGATCTTAAACCCAATTTCATTTCCTTTGAGGTAGTGCAAGACTTCAAACTTATAGTATCTGTTTAGGTATTGTCACATTTCTGGGCATAATAATAGCCGTTCATCCCACAAGACCCGCTTTCCGTGTACACGATACACGATTTGGCCACGACTAAAACAAGACGTTTCCGTGTACACGTTTTGGCCAGGGGTAAACATAGCGTTCGCGTGCGCGATGCTTTGTATTTCCTTGGGGATGCTCGATTCACAGTTCCGGAATTGAATTCCAAAACTGGTGTCAATCGAGTGAAAAGGAGAATTTCGGAGTACAACGCATGTGCCGACTGTATAACAAATATCTCAACCAATCATGACAGCTGAAACATATTTTTTTACCTATATAGGAATACGTCACAATTCCAATCACTCCACCTCAGCTGTCGGGACTGGCAGAACTGCATTCCGCGTCACTCGATTGTAATTCTTTCGATTCGGGAGGTTGTGGACTGTGAATCGAGCATCCCCCAGGTGTACAGAAAATAAATCCCCTTGTAAATAAAAATAATAAATGGGTATTAATCTTTACAGTATGATGCTCGACAGTTATTTCAATCAGGGCCTTATTCCAACAACATTCCAACAATGTGCTAACCATTCGCCCCCCCCCCACCAATTATTCCAACAAAATCGGATTATTTTGATTTTGTATTCATTTATCCACAGCACTCCGCACTCACATCAAAACTACTGGATGCAGAAATCTGGAGAACGCAATACAAGGAAAGTATATTTCAATGAAATGAGAAGGATTGGGTAAACATTGTACAGGAATTACAGGGTAATCCATTAAATAATCTTATAAAGTATAACGTATTATATCTTACAGCTGCGGTCATCAACCTCTTTTGTCAATAATTCTTTAAAACCCAGGACTACCAGGTCAACAAGATAAAAGACATTAAACATTAACAAAGTTAACTACTTGTTCTAATCGAATTCCTTTTTATTTCAACATTTCTTTCTCACTTTCGCTAGAGATATAATAGGTCAGTGGTGCTTCACTTGGCAAAACGTGCAGGTATTCAATAATATGCGTTCTGTTTAAAGGTATGGTCCCAGGTTTAACAGTGTGCACTAATTTATGAAATGAAATGGGATTGAACTTCCTACTGTTCTGCTCCTAAACTGGACTTATGAAGACGGGCATACGCCATTCAGAGTGCTATTAAGGTATTTTTGTCCGGGCAGCGGCGCTACTGCCTACTCTTACATCGAATTCTAACTGCTAAGGGATCTTTTACGTGTACGCCAACAGCCAACGATTCTTTCACCTGGCCGCCAACGAGTCCATTCGCGGACCAACTATTTACATACCAACCAAACAACTAGACGCTTTTCATGCAGAAACAACCCAACTTTACTCGATACAATGTATCTGGGGACTCCCCTTTAAAACCAGATCGTTAGGATTACCTTGAAGTATTGAACTGAAACTAAAAAAAAGTTGGTAAATTAAAACGGTAATTTGAAACTTCTAATTTTAGCTGTTGGTTCGAATCCGTGGTTATATTTTTTATTTCTTGACATTTAAATTCTAGAGACAGTACTAAGAACAATGGTTCCATGCTAAAGGCCTGTAATGCGAATGGTAACGTCAAAATGATATCTTTAAGTGACACTTAATTTCGACTTAATATCCTGTTAGAGAAGATAAGGGCCGCCGTAAAAGTTCGTAATTTGCTTTAGATAATGCAAGTAATTATGTCAACATATTATCCTTTCCATAAGAATAAATTTCAGCGTTAGAGATTTCCAGTGTTCTGCGTGAGTAGTCGTGACGTCATTTTAGTCTGAGCAGAAGGACTAAAATGACACTACGGAAAGCTACGACTACTCACGGAGAACGGCGGAAATCTTCCTGTTTAAATTTACCTGTGCTGTGTTAGGTAACATTGACATTCGGGGTATTTTAGAAGTGAAGAGTGTTTAAATCATTCAGAAGTGTAAAATGTTTTGCGCACTTCGAAGACATTCCTAGTTCCCAGGAAGCAGGCATTCGCAGACTTCAGAGACATTCCTAGTTTCCAGGGGTCAATTCGATTATGCAGTCCGGACAGTCCGGACTCTCCATTTCCATTCGTTTATTGGTCACGTGACCATTTTTGGAGAGTTCGGATCGTCCAACCTCTCCAATTTTTTGACTGGTGCGATTGCGGAGAGTGACGTAACAAGATGGCGGATCGAGGGATAGAACCTAGTTTTCTAAAAACAGTTGTCTGTCTCAAAATCAGGCATAAACTAAATTTGATTTTGAATTTATTTTTTTACCTATCTTCAAAATACAGCCCATAACCGGAGAACCAGATATTTATTATACCCCCAAATGATTAATTTAACCGACTTACAATGTTGACAATAAAGCAATACGTCGTCTTCTTTTGACGTGCTCTCGCTGGCAATTTGATGGATCCAGGAGATTCTCTAGAATCAAAACTAGAGTTACAGTCGCCATTTTGGTTCTCCACCTGTACTCGATTACACCGTAAACGCGGACAATCCGGATTGGAGAACGTGGAGAGTCCGGACTGCATAATCGAAATGGCCCCAGGAAGCACACATTCACCACAGTGTGTGTGTTTGTTTCGGGGAAATGACTTTTTTTACAGTGGACGTTAAACCTCTCTCTCTCTCTCTCTCTCTCTCTCTCTCTCTCTCTCTCTTTCTCCATCGCTCGGCACCAATTTTCAGCAAAGCAGAATCCAAATCATGTTTGGGCTACAATATACAATAAAGGGGGCGCAACTGTTCTTGGAATGAATAACAAACAATGCAGGAGTCAGACTGCTTGTCTCCTATTATTGACTTTAAGTTTAAAGTCAGGTCTATCAATAATCCAACGATCCTAATCTTGATGACAACAAAAATCCAACATGTTACAATCACCAGACAAACAAGCTGAGGAGGAGGGGACAGACATCTGGACTATTGTCTGTATATGCTTATCGGATAAAGTATTTTATCTGAGGATGATGACATCAGTGTATCTGTCGACAAGGTTAAATTAATCTATCTGCTCATCTCATCAGGGGAGATTGATCAGCTCCATTTATTTCTACACGAGTTGAAAGGAATTTATAGACACGGGCATCATGATCAGGGTGATTTCCCTGTCGGTTTAACCTCTGACACGGGCATCATGATCGGGGGGATTTCCCTGTCGGCTTAACCTCTGACCCGTCCGTATTATAATCATAAATATTCATCCATCTAGTGAATCATAAACAATAATATGATTTGTATAATTCAGCCATGTTACAGAGAGAGAGAGAGGGAGAGAGAGAGGGAGAGAGAGAGAGAGAGACGGAGTTTAACGTCCACTCGACACAAACTAGGTCATTTCGGGACTAATATATGGTTCAGTTTTATTTCAATAATTCTCCCGCGCATATAAGTGTTTAGAAGTGGGAGGAAACTGGAGGACTCGGAGAAAACCCACGAGGTTGGCCAGGTGAGTCTTCACCTTGTGACGTACAACGTGGAGTTGAAGGATATAGCTCTCATTAATACATGCATTACTCTAATAGGCACAATAGAACCTGTCAAAAAGTATAAATTCAGAATAATTATTATTCTTCTATATAGCATTTACTAATATATACAAGCAACGATCACGGTAATTCTTGTTTGATCATTCAACATTAGAGAACACTGTACGTTTATTTTATACACCGATTAAAGCCTACATGTAGAAAACATTCAATCATATTTTATCTCTCTAGTGAACCTATGTATTTAAGTACTAACATATATATTTCTATAGATTGGCTGACAATTATTTTAATCTATATTGTTGAATATGGACACACAGAGGCAGCCCATGTAATAATGAATAGAACATACGTCAACAATGGTGACTAATGACCCGTTTAACAGACAGAACGAAATGTTTGTATACATACTGTACGAGGGGTGTACAATATAAGACATAACGAAGAATAAAAACTGTATAAAGAAAGTTATTTTATTACAAAATAATATAAATACTCTAATGACAGTATTTCAATAGAGTTTCCACTGACGCGACAAGGTGAAATCATTCGGTTTTCATCGCCGCACACTGAACAGAGAGAGAGAGAGAGAGAGAGAGAGAAATGGGGTTTAACGTCGACTCAACACAACCAGGTCATTTCGGGACTAACAACGTTTTTTTTTAATTTTATTTCAATAATTCGCTTGCGCGTAGGGGTCTTTAGCCGTGGGAGGAAACCGGAGTTCCCGGAGGAAACCCACGAGGTTGAGAAGGCGCCCCTATCTCCATGTCACATACGCTCACACCAGGGCTCGAAACCACAGCCGCAAGCCAGAGGTGACCGGCCAGCTAGAGGTCGAAGCGCGGCACTCTAGACCACTAGGCCATCCCAACCCCCCCACACTGAACAGAAAGAAATGAAATGAAATACGTTTAACGTCCTACTGTTTGGCACTGATCCGGGCTAATGTAGCCGAGCATACGCCATACAATGTACTATGAGTGATACTTTGCCCGGACAGCGGTTCTACTTTCTACATCGAATGAGACCTGTTAATGGGTCCCTTCAAGTGTACACAGGGTCGCCGGAACCCGGGTACCAGGGTATACACATGGTACTCTGCCCTTTTCTTGGGTATACATGTATACCTATGCTCTAATGATGAACGTTTTCAACATTTTTACTAGTTTTGGTATCCTGGCCCCCGCGCAGTTCCGCCGCTCATGAGTGTACACCCACGTCCACTCCGGTCTTCGGGTTTCATCCCTGCTGAACTGACAAGGTGATATCCAGGTCATTCGGCCTGCAACACTGACAAGTAGAAACCCTGGCTGAAAATTCCAACTAACTTTCGCGTCCAACACCGAGCGTGAAGTTGGAACCTGTTGGCAAGTGAGCCAGCACCTTGTGCATTATAAGAACCGACGCCATCTTCAGTATTTGGATTTCGGCAAGACCACTTGACGATTTTTCGTGATCACGCCATCGAAAACATATATAAGCCATAAAAAAGGGAAATTCGGTTGACTCTGATTTCGTTTTTGTATCTGAATGATGTAAATATAGGGGGGGATATGATTTCACGTGCGCGCTGTATCATAAGGTCTTTCATTGAGTCAACTGGGGGATTTCGATTTTTCAGTTATACAAGACAAGGATTAGGGGCACCTGTCCAACTTCATGGGTTTTCTCCGGGTCCTCCAGGTATCCCCCCACTGCTAAATAACCCTACGCGCATGTGAGTATTGAAATAAGATAAACCATACGTTAGTCTCGAAATGACTTAGTTTGTGTCAAGTGGACGTTAAACCCCATTTGTCTTTCGCTCTCGATATAAATATGATTATTATGATATATAGTAGAAAGTACTCGGTATTACCGAATGAGTTGTAATAATAGACAAGATTTGACACTGACCTCCCTTCAATATGTCACTATAGTACATAATGTACACCCCGTTAAAGAATGGAATTTAGATTCTATATGAAATTCTATTCCCGGTCTAAATATGAACCGATTACGTAAATCGTTGTCAAACACCATGACAGGGGACAGACAAAGAATCACCACAACCCGAAAGATTCGTATTCTGATTTCAAGTTAAAAGGTAAGTTTCTTAAAAACTTTTTGAAATATATTTGTTGTGACTTAGATTTATTATTGTGCGCAATCAGAAACACTAGGTACTGAAAAATGTGAAATTGATCAAATGGTCCCGATATCAAATAAAGATAGAGTTTTAGAAAGTCTTTTAAGATGGATACATTTTTCTAATCCCAAGTTCACAAACCATTCTCAGACTTAAGTTGAGAATATACTCAACTTTCAATCACTGTTTATAAGAAATATCTTTGATCCAGAAACACAAAACTTTGCATACAGTTTCTAATTAGGGTATTTGATACATCAAAACAATAAAAGTGTTATATTTTAGTTAAAATAAGGCAAAAAATTTTGAGTAAATTCTTGACTTAAGTCTGAGAATGCTTTGTGAACTCGGGACCAAGAGGAGAGGAACATGTTTGTTTATAATATTATATTTAATATGTGTTGTTTGTTATTAAACGATATGTGTTGGATCTTTTTAATTAATGAGTAGTTAATTGTGGTTTAGTGTTTGTTTGTTACAGTTTCATGCAACATTCAGTTATTAAATGGGGGGGGGGGGGTGGATGGCCGAATGCTTAGCGTGTATCATAAAGCCTCTCATTGAGTCAACTGGCGTGGTTTCGAATCCCTGGTTGTACGTGGCAAGGAGTAGGGTAGCCTGTCCAGCCTCGTGGGTTTTCTCCGGGTACTGCGGTTTCCTCCCACTGCTAAAGACCCCTAAGCGCAAACGAATTATTGAAATAAAATTAAACCATATGGACGTTAAACCCCATTTTTTCTCACACTCTCTCTCAGTTATTAAATGCCTCTGATTAGTTTGAATAAAAATCTTTAAAGGTTAATATGAATCGGGGCCGTCATGGGTAACAGGACGTAATTGATTCGTTTAGATATACTAGTGTGGACTTATTCATAGCAGCGACGGTGAGTAAGACGTGAGTTCGTTACGTCCGAAGGTCGTGTGTTCGCTCTAGGTGTTGGCCGAGAAAGTTCATCGGGATTTTCCAGCGTGGTTACCCTTGGTTTTGGTGCATAGTGGAGGACCCGTCAAGGACAACTGTCGAGACGTTCCAATGCGACGAAAAACCGAGGTCCCGTCTACACATTGGCGTGCACGTAAACGATTTCTTGGCAGTTGGAATTCGATAAAAGAGTAGGCCACAGTGCCGCTGCCCGGGCAAAGTTCTCACGTAGAACACTGCATGGCGTATATGTACGTCTTCACTAGCCCAGGTGGAGCAGAACAATAGGATGTTAAACCTCTTTTCATTTCATGAAAATTATTATCCAGGATGTAGGATTTTGCATCGACTGAGTATTAAATGCTCTGTTATGATTTTAATGTACAACCTGAATAGGCGAGCATACTTCAAAAAAGCAAGGCACCAACTTACTTTCTGGCATTATTTGATATTTTTTTTGTAAATGTCCTGTATATTTTTTTTCAGAATAATCATGGCATCGTGGCAGCCAACTCCAGCTTTTCTAACCTATATTTTATTTTTCTTACTTCTAATGGACGAATGCTGGAGTCAAGGTGCGAGTGGTCGACGTGGAGCCGATATCCGAAATTTTACAGAAGCTGATATAAGTGAGATTTTGAAACTACATAACGATTATCGTCGTGAAGCTGGTGCAACAAACATGAGAAAAATGGTTAGCGTTATTTATTTATTTATTTATTTATTTACTTAGTTACAGTGAAATCCCGCTATTAAGACCACCTGTGGAACTGTCGCTAATTCGTCTTAATGGTGGAGTGGTCTCAGTTTATAAGGAATAGAGAAGGAAAAAAAATTGATTCTTTTAATATGCGGTCGTATGCGTGAGTTGCCTGTAATATTGAGTTGGTCGTTAAGCATCATTTCACTTTATTTATTTATTTATTTATTTATTTATTTATTTATTTATTTATTTATTTATTTATTTATTTATTTATTTATTTATTTATTTATTTATTTATTTATTTATTATTTATTTATTTATTTATTCTGTAAATAGCGACATTCGGTTATGTTGTTTCTATAAAATATATTTTAGGTATGGAATACAGACCTACAAAATTTGGGTCAAACATTTATTGAAAGTTGTCATTATGGGCACAATCCCAACACTGGTGATATGTTTGGTTTTCGGCATATTGGCGAGAATTTATATCTTTCCGGAGGTAAGTAGCACACCAAACTCTGAAACAAATTAGTAAAACTATACCCAGTCAATAGCATGTATTTAAAGTATATCATAGCATGGAGAGAAACATCCCCTATTCACTCAAATAGAACGAAAACCCGAGGTCTCGTTTACACATTTATTTGTTTATATATCCCCCCCCCCCACTTTGTGTACATATTGTGTGCGCGTACAAGAACCTTTGACAGTTTAAATTCAAAATGAAAGATTTGGTTATAAATGTAGTTCAAATTGTTTTTGTAGGTGATTTTTATATTCTAAAGAGCGCTGTAGATTTCTGGCACAGTGAAACAGTTGATTACAACTTTACTACAGGAGAGTGTTCTAATGTTTGTGGTCATTATACACAGGTATCTCTCTCTCTCTCCATCTCTCTCTATATTTCCCTCTCTCTCTCCCTCTCAAACATACCAGGATAAGCACCATAAAGAAATGTCCAAGAATAAGGCCCTGTTGATCATATTGGCAAAATAAATGTTCTCATGACCTGATCCATGAGATAACGCCCCTGCGATGACAAAATGACGATGTTCCGTAATTGAAATTCGACACAACGTTAGAGGGAATTGTAACATGCATAAGGGTGAATCTTGCGTTTTGATTGGTAAATTAGCCACTGTCGATTGGACAAGAACACCCCTCTGTTTTAGTAATTTCTTTTAAAATCCTAAAATAGCACGTTACAATGTCGATAAACACTAATGCGTATTGGGTTCTGATGATCTCAGGCCATGTCTATTGGAAATAACACTCCTCTAAATGCGAATCAGGAATCTCGACTGGTACTGAATTTGTACTCCTGTGTTTGTCGTGAGTTTTGTTTATTTAGGGGGAGGGGAATGGCTGAGTGGTTAGCATGTGTGTGCTGTATCATAAAACCTGTCATTGAGTCAACAGGAGTGGTTTCGAATCCCGGGTTGTACGTGACAAGGATTAGGTGCCCCTGTCCAACCACGTGGGTTTTCTCGGGGTCCTCCGGTTTCCTCCCACTGATAAAGACACCCTACGTGCAAGGGAATTATTGAAATAAAATTGAACCATCTGTTAGTCCCGAAATGTCCTAGTTTGTGCCGAGTGGACGTTAAACCCCATCTCTCTCTCTCTCTCTCTCTCTCTCTCTCTCTCTCTCTCTCTCTCTCTCTCTCTCTCTTGTCATGAGTTTGTTTATTTATTCAGGTTGTGTGGGCTGACAGTCATGAGTTGGGTTGTGGTATATTGTGGTGTGAAACACTAACAGGAGCGAATCTTATTAAACAAGGCACTATAATAATCTGTAACTATGGTCCAAGGTGAGATGTGCTAATACAATACGACGCTCATCTATATTTTAATATCATGTTGTAAAATCATTAAAACAATTTTTCTCAATTAGGCCTATTTGTATTGTTAAATTAAAGAGCAGTTATTTAAACCGAGGTTCCAGGTACAGTTGACAGTACCCGGTAGTACTGCGAAATATAGAGTACATGCCATAGCCAGTCATAAACACCATTTCATATTCATCACCTAGTAATATCCTTACAAAAATGAAGATAATCCGACAATGTATGGTTTAAACGCGTTCTGTATTGGGAGTGCTTGCTCCCTCCTTCCCTTCAACTGGCTCCATTTACCTCCACCCAGTCGGCTTCTATACAATGTGACATAAGTGATGGTGGGTACCCAACTTTAATGAAGATGTTTTAATTATATTTTAGTGGAAATGTTGGACATCAAGATCCTTTTAAAGCTGGGGTACCTTGTTCAGATTGTCCTGCAGACGCACCGTATTGTGAGGACGGCTTGTGCTCGGGTAAATATGTATAATGTAAACAGCCATATAGTCTACCAGTAATAATAGACTACCACTAATAATATAAACAACCATATAGTCTACCACTAATAATATAAACAACCATATAGTCTACCACTAATAATATAAACAACAATATAGTCTACCACTAATAACATAAATAACCATATAGTCTACCATATAGTCTACCACTAATAAAATAAACAATCATATAGTCTACCACCAATAATATAAACAACAATATAGTCTACCACTAATAATATAAACAACCATATAGTCTACTAATAATATAAACAACACTATAGTCTACCACTAACAATATAAACAACAATATAGCAGGCGCGGATCTAGGATTTTTTGCAGGGGGGGGGGTCTAGGTTTGATAATTGCTTAACTAATTGCCACCGCCGCCAGCCCCGAAGGCGCTCAACCAATTAACGGGTGGTTTGGGGGCCCTCCCCCAGAAAAATTTGGTAAATTAGATTCAATTTGGTGCATTTTGACGTATTTCCGGAAGGTAAATTCCAAAATTACAGGTCTAAAAATCGCCAATAAAATCGCATAAAATGTCCTTAAAATGTTGATGGGGAATGCTCCCTTCACAGGTGAGGAACAAAATATCTTCAGATACCATATTAGGGTTGTTCTTAACAAACTTATATTTTCATACAGTACGGTATTAAAAAATTATCGTTGTCAATAGGCGATTTGCCGTGGGGTCAATTCGTCCCGACGGCGATTTATGCTGTCGACGTTTTTGGCTAATTGCCAGAGCTGTATGTGACTATTTGTGGGGTTTTTTGCCCACAATGGAATGAAAGTCATGACTCAAATCAATGTATACAAACTCGCAATTTTTGGGTCAGATTCAGACTTTTAGATTTAAGTTTCAAATTTTCAAGTCTGAGCAGGGGGAGGGGTCCGGACCCCCTGGACCCCCCTCTGGATCCGCGCCTGTATAGTCTACCACTAATACTATAAACAACAATATAGTCTACCACTAATAATATAAACAACAATATAGTCTACCACTAATAACATAAACAACCATATAGTCTACCACTAATAATATAAACAGCCATATAGTCTACAAGTAATAATACTCTACCACTAATAATATAAACAACAATAAGGTCTACTAGTAATAATATAAACAACCATATAGTGTACCACTAATACTATAAACCGCAACAATATAGTCTACCACTAATACTATAAACAACAATATAGTCTACCACTAATAATATAAACAACAATATAGTCTACCACTAATAATATAAACAACAATATAGTCTGCCACTAATAATATAAACAACAGTATAGTCTACCACTAATGATATAAACAACAATATAGTCTACCACTAATAATTTAAACAACAGTATAGTCTACCACTAATAATATAAACAACAATATAGTCTACCACTAATGATATAAACAACAATATAGTCTACCACTAATAATATAAACAGCGATATAGTCTACCAGTAATAATAGTCTACCACTAATAATATAAACAACATTATAGTCTATCACTAATAATATAAACAACAATAAGGTCTACTAGTAATAATATAAACCACCAAATAGTCTATCACTAATACTAATACTATAAACAACAATGAGTCGGTGTTGTTTTTGAATGTAAAGGTTTACATTTTATACATAAATTACTGATGAACGTCAGTTGTTCAGCGCCGTAAACGTTTTCTTCTCGCCTCAGTAGCCTCCACTGTTGTTTCTCGCGTACAGTCTATGTCTATGTAGTTTGTCTTGTCGGGTTTGTGTCAAGTGCAGTTCTCCTGCCCTTTGTATTGGGCAATATACTTAGCGTTAGCTTTATGTTATCTTGTGGATGGAATTTTAATTTAACAAGCGCTCGTGATTCTCCCTGTCCTGCAAGCCCGTTTCCTGAAATATGTCAAAAGCAAAATGAGACATTTTTGAAGATATTCGGAAAACGTTCATTTATAAATTCGGAAAAATTTGGTTTGAACTCCAATAAAACATAAAAATTTAATATGTTTCAGCTACTGACCCCTCGGAAGCAACCACCACGCCATCATCAATGAATCCCACGGCGCCGACTACTACGTCATCCACAACAGCGACACCGACTACTACGCCATCCACAACAATAACCTCTACGCCATCCACGACAATGACACCAGCCACCACTGGCGGTGACAATATCATTACAGGTAGCCTACGCAGTAATTTCATTTATATATGGCTTAATTGTGTGCTTTATGCATTGATAAAGGTTGAATCCCGGAATGGTATAATGCATTCGCGTTGTATCATAAGGTCTGTCATTGAGTCAACGGATTTGGTTTCGGTTCCCTGGTTGTACGTGAGAAGGAGTATGGTCGCTTGTCTAACATTGTGGGTTTTGTCCGGGTCCTCCGGTTCCCACCCTCTGCTAAAGACCCCTAACCATAAGGGAATTAATGAAATTAAATTGAATAAATGTTAGTCCCGAAATGATCTAGTTTGTGTCGAGTAGGTGTTAAACCCCATTTCCCTTTCTTATACGTTGACATTTCACTTGAAATTGGGTTTAGCGTCCTACTCTTCTGTCCCGACTGGACTAATGGAGACGGGTACTGGAAAGAAAAGTGGCTACAGTGAAGTCCCTCTACTAAGACCACTTGCCTGAATGTCTTGATTTGGTCTTACCAGAGGCCGATTAAGTAATCCAGTGGTAGATTTTTTTAATGAAAACCAGACATTGTAGTTGGAATATGCAATAATGGGAACATTATTATTCTGACTGACCAGAGCTCCGAAAGTCGTGGCGAGAAAATCAAAATGGACAATAAAAACATGTTGGCGCTGTTAATTTACTTTTGTCATTTATTTTTCCTTTTGATTCTGGGGAGCAAATGAACCCTTTGCATACAGTTGCCACTGCCTGGGCAAATTCGCCCATATAGCACAGTACATGTCGTATGCTCGTCGTCATCAGCCCTGTGGGTGAAGACAGGTAGAACGTTCAACCCCATTCCATTATTCGTTACACCCACTAGGGCTCCCCCCCCCATTTGTAAAAATATGATTACTTTCCCTCTATTCATTCTGTTTACTTCCAGCGACAAATGTAACCGAAATACCGAAACTGGACGTCATGACTCAACTGATTCAAAATATTGTCATTTTCGCTTTTGTTTCCGGAGCCTTGTCGCTGTGTTTGGTTTTCCAATATGTAAACAATTATGTTAACAACAAAAAGGAGGAGAGGGAAGCAAGGTCATTAAAGGGTGTTTAGTGTTCACGGTGGATTGTAATTGTGTAAATGATATTGGATACGAAATTGTAAACATTTATAGGATACGAAGCTACACGCTACAACTCTGTAGACATGCGTTGGATACGAAACTAATTTTGTAAACATTTATTGGATACGAAACTACGTAGATATGAATTGGATACGAAGCTTATTTTGTAAACATTTATTGGATACGAAACTACAGATTATAGTTCTGCTGAAATTCATTGGATACGTAACCACGGATTATAATTTTGTAAACTTGCATTGGATGCGATTGTAATTCTGTAAAGATTTGTTGGATACAAACTACGTATTATTAATTTGAGGAAAATTATTGGATACGAAACTACGGCAATAATATGTTTTGAGAAGTGGCATAAGATGTTTGGGCTCGTGCAAGACTGTGATTGCTATAGTGTCTCGTTTACCTGATGACTGTTTTAGTTGAAACATTACGTAAAGTACCATAACTCTGTGTTACCGGTGGAGTTTTGTAATGAACTCATTTTACGTAAAGAAGCTGTGTTGGGATGTTGTGGCAGTAGCCCTCAGTACCTGTGCTTGTATGACAATATTTATCCAAGAATTATTTAAATTTGTTAGTTATCTGAAGAATTAATCACTTTTTTGTTTACTCATCTACTCATCTAACAAAATGGCCATATTTTCATATATTCATCTTGTGTCTGACTCTCATTTTTATTTATTTGTCTAAAAAGTTAAGCATAGCTTTTTACTCATCTTAAAATTATTTACAATAGTATTTATTTATCATAAGAATTTCGGAGAGAGGGAGGGGGAGACAGAGAGAAAGAGGGTACTTTTTGATCTAATGCGCCTTCCTACTAGAGACAATCTTTATGAAATTTACAATTGGTAACATTTGAGTGTAAGAGATACTAACACGTGGTTGTCAAATTGTACCCCCACTCCAACCACTCCCTCCAAAATTGTATTGTTCAATATAAAACAGTTTTCCGTATTATGGCAGCGCTGATACCCCGTACAACTTAATCTGAATAGATTTCAAGTAACGCACGATTTGACTTAGTAATTATGTAGAATGGTTATAACGTTATAGGAGTATTATTATTCATGATTATAGTGTCGTTTAGTTTGGCAGCACTGGTACCCCGTACAATAAATTCTAAACTTATTTCATGTACATGTAATATAGATAAATATAGAATTGTTCATAAATTATAGACGCAGTAATATCATTTACACATCCGAGTAGAAAACTCGGCAGATCGTCGGCTGAGAATTGAGTAGTTCTATACAAAATGTGTATTGAGGAAAATGTGTTTGAAGCATCAAAAACTCATAATAGTTTTAATATTTGGATCATACACGTCTTTACAATCCGTGTGTGTGTGTTTGTTGAAGAGTGAGATGTACACGACAAATTAATTACCACCATAGTAACTCATTATGATACCACCCGAATAATTTGTTATATTATGATTGACTTTGCATAAGACGCTCATTGTCTTGTTGTTGATATTCAATCTGGTTAAAACACAGACTCTTTTTCGTTTCGTTTTCATAGTTCAAAATTTCCGTTACTTGTCTCCAAAGCACTGGGATCTAAATGAGTTGTTACATAACTGGCGTTTTACTTGATGTCGTGAATTAGCCAATGAAACGGTCTGTTATACGGCGAGTTCTTGGCATGCTCTGCGCGGAACTGTGGGTAAATCCAAAGAAACGTCAACGCCATCCCCGAATAAAACTGGTCAGATCTTCATGCGGTGTAGGCCATCGAAAGTATAAAAAAAACGAAACGAAAATATAGATCTGTATTATAATCAGATTGTTATTGCACGTTTGTTTTATGCAATCGAGGAAGTAGTTCATTCAGTTCAGTCACTGTGGCCTATAAAGATTTTATTTTTATCACCTCATCAAATCTATATTTATTAAAGACACATTAGTTAAGATTTTGATAAAGAGTTGGTCATTCCTGTTATAATGTAAAATGAATAATTTGAAAATTTCATCCAAATTACTCTATTGTGAGCGAAGATATTAGCCTTAGAAGGTTTGACAAGACGTGTACGATAACTGCAACTACCGTCCTGGTTGTTCGAAGCTAAGTCTCACTCGTCCATTTTGAATTAATCAAGATATGGTTGAACTCGTTCTAATCGGAGAAATCCGATGACAACGAGAGTTGGTTATGGCTTGGATCAGTTAATTAATGTTTAATTAATAGTTTTAATAACATTTCAGGCCTAAAGAAAGACCTGCAATAGGCAGATATTTAGCCCCTGCGTAATGTACAATGTTTGTTTAATTAGTTTCACAAATTATGACTTAATAAAAAGTTAATCAACACTTTCTTGTAAAGAATCATTTATTTTCTTTTTATAAATTGCAAAGGCATGTTTGCTGCTCAAATGTTTGTTGTTTTAAATCATGACGACCCGATTAAAGAGAGGATCAGTCGTATTATCTCTGTGAAGTCATTTATTCAATTTTATGTTTCACCGATATTGTTGGTGGCATAGTGTAACACAGAGGCTTAAACAACAACAAGTTCTTCTGATACTTAGAGATACAGCTTGCATTGTATACAAAGTAATACAAAAAACCTACACCGAAGTTGTTTGTCGGTGAGAATACCTTGTTTCACAGGAATGGTCAACAGTTATTTGGTCACCGACCGAGATTTAAATATGTGGACCAAGGGCCACTATATTACAATAGTTATGATTTATCAAGATATGTGGCTACATCGATCATTCCCGGCAAGACGAGAAGAAAGAAAGGACCCCGAAACCAAATATACATTTACATTTTTTCAAGGATAATAATATGTTGATTATGCCTTTTTTCAAATTGTTATAAGATTTTTAAATTCAAAATAATTGACAAATCAGTAGTACGTTAATTGCATACATTTTGGGTCGCAACATATCGAGGAAATTAAACTTCTGTGGAGCTTGTTAGGTGCATTTTATGTTTATATATTAGTATGTTTAGTGGACCAGGGGAGCGAAGCCATGCGAGACAATATTCTTAAAATACTACTTTACATGAACATACTATATGTGTTGTCCCTTTAATAGTGGGGTCACAGTGGCTAAGTATATAAGACGCTGGCTAGCCTGGAGGTCGCGTGTTCGATCCCTGCATTGGCGGTGAAACTTCATCGGTATTTTCAGGTGTGGGTTCCGCTTGTCGGTGGTGCAGGACGGAGGGACTGACAAAGATAGCTGTCTAGTCCTCCGGATGGTACAAAAAGCCGAGGATCCGTGTATATATTGGCCTGCACGTAAAAGATCTCCTGGAAATTTAATTCGATATAAGCGTAGGGCATAGTGCCACTGCCCTGGTGAAATTTCCCTTATATCTATAGCACACTGGCGTATGCCCCACTCTGCATTAGGCCAGTAGGGGCAGAACAGTAGGACGTTAAACCACATTTCATTTCATTTCCTTTCTGAATTTCTGTACCGAATCTGTTTTCTCATTACATTATAGTTATGTAATTGACACGGCATTGTATAGTAGGCTGTTCGCAGTCAACTGGAATAAACTTTTAAGCAGTTTCGTAATTCGGGGGGGGGGGGCTGGAAAAAATAGTCCTAGTCGGTCTAAATGCATACATCTAAGATCTGACCGGTTGTACTGGAAGGTCGCGTCAGGATTCGTACGAGCGGCTTTTGATTATGCATTGACGACTAAAATTAATGAAGTAAACAAACAATGCCATTTTTTGTCTTTATTTTTTTTCAAAATGTAAGAATATGATGCTTTGATCGGATATATCAGGTCTCCCCCGCCCACTCCCCTCGGCCCCCGGCTTCAAACAAAATCGATTTTGCCTAGTAGACATGTATGCCCCTCCCTATTCATCAGAACTTATCTTCAAATCCACGTAGCAAAAAATCTAAATGGTTACCCCCTACAAATGTATGATGAGAAATTGCCAAAAGTGGCCCCACTGTGCCTATTCAGATTGGAACCAACGAAATATTGAGCAAAAAGCAACAGCCTGTGATGTTACAGCCTTTTAACGTTGAAGTCAATGGTCAAATAATTACTAGTCTGGGCCCATCTAAAAAAAAAATATATATTTTTGTTACCTCCCTTTTAATATGATCACATGATAGTTAAAATGGCGTCTTCTGTTTTTGGTTAAAGTATGCTGATCGTATACGTTATTCATTAATATTGGATTTAAACTGTGATTGTCAGAAGATGAATAGATTATTTTATACATGATGAATATTTTCTTCTCACATTTTGTGTTAATCAGTAAGTGAATGTTTCATAAGTTTGATGGAAAACTGAACATTCTTGCCACCGTCTACACATTTTGACATTCGTGGCGGCCATCATACCATGTTTGATCCGATTCCCTTTTCTATTTAAGCTATTTCAATCACTTTTACACTGAAAAACTAGCGGTCAGCACGTCCTTACTGTGTCCACATGGAACTTCCTACTTTCTATTAGGGTTAGAATTAGGGTTAAGGTCAGGTATTTAAGATTAAAACCTATGTATTAACACAAAAGTGTGAGTCACATCGAACATGAATGCTACATTCGACTCGTGAGTCGTGCTTCCTTTTAACCTTGTGACAGTGAGGTAATATGTGACAGACATTGCCTTAGTAGAGTGAGTGATTGTTGTTAAATATAAAGCTTTCATAATTCAGTTTTTCAAGTGACACCAATAATGTTAAATACTATTGTTTTTTTTTCGAATTGATTTTAAAGCCCCAATAACACTCTTGTTGTAACTGAATAATGTGTCCCAATCTTCTTTCTGGTCAATAAATCGTATTATTTTACAATATTCCAATTAATTGATGATATAAATTTCATCTTAACACACCTATTTTAAAAAATTGGAAAAATTCAACCAATTGATTTGAAAAGTCTAACGTAAACCTTTTCAAATGTGACTTGGATTTTAAAATATTTTCGAACCCTCTGGACAAGTAAAATAGGTTGTAATGGATAATTTACACAACAGGTAGGACAATTAAACATCTAGTACTAAGAATAAGGGTATTATTTATTTTCTGGAGCTTCCAAGCCAGCAAGAGTGTTATTGTCCCTTTAATTGTGATCTAAATTGCATGATTAATTTTGTTTTTTAAAAAAAAGAACAAAGAAATATGAGAATTATTTTCATTGACGTCAAAAATATGTGACATCATCGATTAGACGGGTCATAGAAATATTTCTATGAGATCTGGCAAGTTGAAATGCGCATCGTGGTTCCTGTTCCGAGCGTGCACTAGTCTGTGGGTGACAGTTTTAGCTACGATGCTGTGTTACCGGTAAAGAGCT
The DNA here is from genome assembly GCA_963678685.1 of Patella ulyssiponensis. Lineage (NCBI taxonomy): Eukaryota > Metazoa > Mollusca > Gastropoda > Patellidae > Patella > Patella ulyssiponensis. The sequence goes on from OY783229.1 coordinate 83,337,148, forward strand.
TTGCTCAAGCACGCCACTTTCTGCCATGGGGGGGAGGGGGTGTTGGATGGCTGAATGGTTAGCATGTGCGTGCTGGGTCGTACAGTCTGTCATTGAGTCCATGACTGGCGTCGATTCGATTCGCCAGTTGTACGTGACAAGGAGTAGAGGTGCCTGTCTAACCTCATGGGTTTTCTCAGCATCCTCCGATATCCTCCTACTGCTTAAGACCCCCTACACGTAAGTAAATTATTGAAATAAAATTGAACAATGTGTTAGTCCCGAAATGACCAAGTTCATGTCAAGTAGATGTTATACTCCATTTATCTCTCTCTCGCATTTTTAACATGGATGAAGTGTACGACGTGTATGTATTATTTTAGGTATTTATACATTAATTCTATTTACTGAGAATCACCAAGCAGACGATGTTTCTATATTCAACCAGAACTCAACCTTAAACTGTACAACTAGAATTCTACAATGTAGTCTTTGTCAACAAGGCTCATTCGCTGATCCAAGTAAGTTGACATTTTACTTGATCTGTGTTTTAATCAGATGAACATTTTAGTCTTAATGGACATAGAAAAGGTTTTTTCCTGAAAACACTTCTCATCTTGAAACTGAAATATGATTCAATGAATTCAATAGTAAGTGCAGGAGGACCGCACTACATGAAAAACAAAAAGCTATAAGATTAACCTGCGGAAAATATCAAATCAAGTGAATGGATCCGGGGGCCAGCCGTAAGCGTCCACTGCGCTGTACAGTCCCGGGCCTGTTATGGTACAGGCTTCACTAAAAATGATTTGAAAAAAAAAAAAAAAAAAGAGGTAACAGAAATTTGGTTGAATGTCCTACTTTTTTGTTCGATCCCTGGTGTGAGCGCATGTGGCATGGAGATAGGGGCGCCTTCTCAACCTCGTAGGTTTTCTCCGGGCACTCTGGTTTCCTTCCACTGCTAAAGACCCCACGTGCAAGCAAATTATTGAAATAAAATTAAAACCATATATTAGTCCCGAAATGACCTAGTTTGTGTTCAGTGGATGTTAAACCCATTTCTCTCTCTCTCTCTCTCTCTCACTTTTCTGGTTCGACTGGGTTAAATATCTTCGTGAATTTTGAAATGTGATTGTATACATGTATATATGATCATTGAAAATCCAATCTTTTTTCTGTTTATACATGTTGTTTACATTAATGCCTTGTAACCCTAGTAACCTACATTTTATTTTTTCCTTTCAGAATTGGCTATCTGTGGATGTTGTAGTACAACACCAGGTTTTTGTACGAATGTAACAAGTTGTACAGCATGTCCTCCGGGTCAGAGTCAGAACAATACTGGACAATCATCTTGTAAACTATGTCAAAAGGGAACAGCACAAAGGTAAATCGTGGATATGGCTTGATTCACTTGTTCACATTTGATTCACTTGTTCACATTTGATTCAACGGTTCACATTTGAGTAAAATATTATAATTTTGAAGCAGTTTTACACAGAATTTATTTCCTCTCAACACAAACTAGATCATTTCGGTACTAACATATTGTTCAATTTTATTTCATTAATTCGTTTGCGCGTATGGGTCTTTGGCAGTTGCAGGAAATTGAAGAACCAGGAAAAAACCCACGAGGTTGCATAGGCGACCTTACTCTTCTTCACTTTCAAGCCAGGAATCGAAAATATGCCACTTGACTCAATGACCTTATGATTTCATACCACACTTCAAACCACTAGGCCTTAAATGTTATATAAATTATTAATTAGACATTTTTTAACTTACCAAGATCATAATCAACTCTCAATGGCTGTGATATAAGTACCGGTAGATTTAAATACGTTTTGGGGTTGATGTGGTTACCAGTAAAGATGAATAATTGAGACTTTGTTTATGATTGAGGCTAGATTATATTTGTATCGCAGATATCTAGGCTCAGAGTGAAGTAATTTAACTTTAATTTTCAGCATATTTCCTGTTACATTATCTATTTTCTTAACTATTATAGCGAGACTTCAGCGCTCTTTATCCAAATCTTTCCTAATGCTGTTGCTTTAAGTATAATTTATTTACAGTCAATAAAAGCAAGTCACATGATATTTTATGGAGACAAATGAAGATTTATTAACCAATTGTGACTGCAGTGCACATGCAGATTGTGACCCGTCTTATTAGTGCGCATGTCCATAGATGCATACACAGAATTGGTTGACTAACAGACAATAAAATTCAATGTTTATATTTCAACATTCTGTGCACCATTAATTTTTGTTTCAATTTTTTCAGTAAACCGCGTCAAACTAATTGTACCAAATGTGTGCCAGGTTTTTATGCTAACGAGACAGGAAGTGAGACATGTTCTGCGTGTGATGTAGGTATGTTGACCCTTGTAACGCTTTTAGAAGAATTTTTGCTCGAGAAATAAGATGGCTTAATATTTCATTAATTAATATCTTTGGCAAGTCAGTAGATTCACTTAAAGTACTTAAAGTACTTAAATCAACTTAGTCATTGATTGACATGGTTACATAAAAAAGAGGTATAGACCCATAACAAACTGTTTCTATCTTGTAACAAAATACATGTGATTCGTAATATTACTATTGCATCATTTGGCTTAATTCAACCAAATTTATCGTTGTTTGCACATGTTTATGGTCAAGAACATGCACTACTACTGTGCATGATTTCCATGAGGCTTTAAAAGAAGTCATTGTTAGTTTTTAAGACAGACTGCAGAGAGAGAGATTACCATCTGAGTTCCTAGACAGCAGAAAACTCGCTCAGCGAGTTTGGCTGACTAGTGACTAGTGGTTGAGAATGATTTTTGTATTGTAATCTATACTACGCTTGAATGTATCCAGCTTGATATAAAATGTAGAAACGAACAGTTGCATTGTTATTCCTGGTAAAACAAACATCTTAAGAAAACAGCAAGAGGTAATATACAACGTGAAGGAGAAGCAAAGACGATCAGAGATAAATTCTAGACGATCACAAGGGTACTAAAATATGTCGTAAGAAAAGATGCATGGGTCATACGTAGGATGCGGCGACCGGTTTTAGAGGGCCCGCTCTCCACGTCTGACAGAAAGACCCATGGTGCAATCTTTTTATTTTTTTTGGCCAACAAAATTTTACGAACATCAATTTAAATTATAAATACAGAAACGTTTATTTTACAGGTTTTCACGCCAGCGATAACGGAACAATTGATTGTTCTCCCTGTCAGGCCGGATTCTACCAGAATGAGACTGGACAAGCAAACTGTGATCCCTGTCCGGCGGGACAATTTCAAAATAACACAGAAGCAGAATCCTGTGAACTTTGTGCTGAGGGTCAATATCAAAATTTAACAGGTCAAGCATCGTGTGAAGCTTGTCCTACAGGACATTTTCAAAATAATACCGGTGAAGCTGTGTGTGACGAATGTCTGCCCGGTCAGTTTCAGAATGCGACGGGTCAGTTGTCGTGTGAAGAATGTTCCGAAGGTCATTATCAGAATTTATCAGGTCAAGCTCAATGTGATCCGTGTGGTTTAGGTTTTAGTCAAAATTTAACGGGAGCCCCGGAATGTGATCCATGTATCCCCGGTTTTTACTGTCCGTAAGTTAGTTTACTTTTTTCTTTATTTCAACTTGCTTATAATTTATTGTCTTGAACCATATGCAGATTAAATTTCAAAATTGTCCAAATCACGAGTCATTATGTTTGCATATTTTTGTCATGATAATTAAGTTTTTTTCCAAAGATTGGCCTCTGTGTAGCTGAAGTTTTTCCCACGATTATTTCTTTGATATTTGGGGGATTGGATAGCCAAATGGTTATTGGTTACGCATGAGTAGGGTCGTCTGTCCAACGGTTTCCTCCCACTGTTAAAGACCCCTATGCGCAAGCGAATTATTGAAATAAAATTAAACCATATATGTTTTTCCCGAAATGACCTAGTTTGTGTCGGGTGGACGTTTCCCTCCCGCTCTCTCTCCCCAGTCCTATTGTAGATCTTTCACACCAGATGCAGAACTATGAATGATAATCAATATTATTTAAATTATCTTTTTCAGTGAAATTGGGTGTGTAGAATGTCGAGCTTGCGAAGCAGGTAAGAAATCAAATTTTGAAGAATAAGTTTTTTTTAGCTTGGAATAGAAACATGGAAAATTTTCATCCACGCTGTTGAGACATGATGGTTCCTGTAAAGAATTAAAAAAAGCTGCGATGCTTAACAGGCCACTCTACGCCTTGTCATACACAAGCTGATAAAATAAAAATGAGGTTTAACATCCTACTGTTCTGCTCTGAACTTCGCTAATGAAGACGGGCATACGCCATGAGGGAAATGTTGTCAGGACAGTGGCACTACCGGGGGGGTTGGGATGGCCTAGTGGTCTAAAGTGCCGCGTTTCGACCTCTGGCTGGCCGGCCACCTCTGGCTTGCGGCTGTGGTTTCGATCCCTGGTGTGAGCGTATGTGGCATGGAGATAGGGGCGCCTTCTCAACCTCCTGGGTTTCCTGCGGGCACTCCGGTTTCCTCCCACAGCTAAAGACCCCTACGCGCATGCGAATTATTGAAATAAAATTGAAACCATATGTTAGTCCCAAAATGACCTAGTTTGTGTCGAGTGGACGTTAAATCCCATTTCTCTCTCTCTCTCTCTCTCTCTCTCGCACTACCGCCTACTCTAATATCGAGTTCCAACTGTCAAGTGATCTTTTGTATGCATGCCAATATGTTCACAACCAGGACCTCAGATTTTCTTCCTATCTTTAGGTCTAGACAGCTGTCCTCCATTCTGCTTTGAACAAGATACAAAGATATTGATCTGAATGTCATGTTGATTTGAATCTATTTTCAGGTACCTATACCGATGAATCAGAAGCAACACTTTGTGTTAATTGTCAAGCAGGTGAATATCAGAATATGACTGGTCAAGACGCATGTGTTGATTGTGACATGGGAACATTCTGCAAGTACGTTCATCCATTTAAATCTAAACTAAAATCTAACACTATAAATTGGGTATCACTTAGTTGTGTAGTTTTAACAGGAGTTTCCGTATTTAAAGTTTAGTTTGAAACCATTGTGGAAAATTGTTCAAATCTGTTGAAAAACAAAGAAAACCATTGGGTTTCTAGTTCTACTAACAGAACACAACTTTTATGGGAAACAATCACTGGTTTAGATAAGTATCATCTTATCATTTTCAAGTACGATGAAATTTAGTAAACCTGTGGATAAAGTATAAGAGTTGCATGATAAATTGTTGCACACACTCATATATATATCTTATATCTTTATCATCTTGCTTTAAGATTAAAACCAGTGATTGTTAATGTGTTTCCCAATCACTAAATGCCACTTGAAGATTCTAGTTCTACTGTTGTGTATAGTTTACAGGGTTTAAAGATTATGGCCTGTTGGGTTTAGTTTATCAAAAGGTGTTCAGTTATTAACAGACTAATTAATTACTCAATACTGCTTCAGATATGGAGCCTTCAGTCCTGCATCACTGACTATAGGGGAAACCACACCTTAAATTCCTGATGAACTTCCCCTGACAACACCAGATGGTACCTCCAAATCACAACTGAACAAAAGGGGAAACATGCTATATATGTCTTTAAACCAGTGATTCTTTCAGAATAATTTTTTTTTTTTGTTATTAAGAAACTTTGTAAGTCATTTCCACCGACCACATGTATTCATGATTTTTTCTGATTCATTTCCCTTTCCGACAGTCGTACAGGTTGTGAAGCATGTTATTTATGCGGTGAAGGTCATTTTGGTAATGAAACGAAATTAGACGATTGCTTCGCTTGTCCAATAGGTAGGTGGAGATATTATATATATATAGCTAGATGCAGCTGAGAAAAGGTGTGTCTTGTCATTTGGGTGTGATGAAAAATGATATCCAACTGTGTACGTGTTACCCTAGAAACAGATATCATATTGTTGGCGTTACCCTAGAAACAGATATCATCTTGTGGAGTTACCCTGGAAACAGATATTATATTATCTTTGTTTATCTGATTTCCATTTGGTTATGGTTGTTGAATAAGACTAAAATAGAGTAGGTTGTAGAAGAACTGTTCAGGCAAATTTCCCTTATAGCACACTGTATGTTGAATACCTGCCTTCATTACACCAGTTTGAGCAGAACAGTAGGATGTTAAACCTGTACTGTTTGTTATGTATGTGTTATGTTGTACAGTTCTCCTGTATGGTTTATTCTGATGGTTTTTGTTTTATTTTGATAGGAACATATCAACCAATGAAGGGCCAGTCGGATTGTAAAGATTGCCCACCAGGAGCTGATGCAATGTAAGTTGATAATTAATTTTAGACAGATTTTAACCATTGTACATTTGAATAACTCGTCTTCATTAGCAGATTTAGAACCACTCTAATCAAAACGCAGATGCTATTTCTTTTCATTTTTTACAGTTCCAAATTTCGTTTTACTTGACTTTACTACAGTAAGATGTGGATGAGTTGTGATACAACCCGTGTAGGAATTAGTCAATGAAACGGTCTGCTGCGGGGAGTTTTTGACGTGCGATGCAAGGAACAGTGGGTATTCCACTAGAAACATTAACTCTGATTGATTAATCAAATGTTTGGGGGCATAGTGTCAAAAGCTGCTCGTATGATCTCTGACGCGACCTATCACTAGAACTGGTCAGATTTTCATGCTGTGAAATATAGATCTGTATTTTAATCAGATTGATTTAGCCCAGGCAGTGTAAACATTTTGGTCGTTGAAGCCCATTCCATTTCATTTTGCATTTCAAGTATTTATTCTTATGCTATGTAATAATTACACACTGATGGCATCAATTCTATGCCTACATTCTTCATATAAACACTGAACTATCAGACAGCGTCCCTAGTGAGAGAGAAATGGGGTTTAGCATCAACTCAGGATTAATATATGGTTCAATTATATTTCCATAATTTGCTTACACATTCGGAAGGACCAAGAGAAAACCTATGAGGTTGGATCGGATATGTTAGTCGCGAAATTACCTAGTTTGTGTGGAGTGGACATACTCAATTTCTGTCTCTCTGTATGTATATAACATTGAGAACGTTGCGAGATTACTCTTGGAATCGTCACCAAAATAAATAGTAGCTGTTTTTCTGGTATGCGTTATCATGTATTGTTCTATTTAGTTACTATGCAAAAACACATACACGAACAAGACATCATACTGAGAAACCACAAATAAACAAACAATTCAATAAGAGTGAATGGATCTGGGGGCTAGCTGCAAGCATCCACATTTACTATAACAAAACAATCAGGAATACAACCCGAAGAAATCATTGTGTAATGTCAGCATGAGTCATGATCTGATATATGCTACAAGAAATACGAATGTAAGCATACTGTAGTAAAATTCAGCTACAAGTAACCGCAACGGTGAAATGTATAAAAAAGTATGTATAGATGTATAGTCAATTTTGTTTTTGTGTTTCCATAAATATGTGTTATTGTGTATTCAGTTACTAAATACCTCTAGTGTATTATGTATATATACAGTCATATTTTGTTGTTGTTTTTGTTTATATAGTAAATCTGGAAGCCATAATTGTACAGGATGTGCCAAAGGAACTTATAAAAATACGACCAGTCCTGATTTCTGTAAACCTTGTGAAGTTGGTGAGTTGATCCCTTTCTTTTAATCACCGCAAGTCGTAGTCACCGAAACCAACAACATGGCTCGATATTGTTGACCATTGATTATCCAGTCAACAACCATGTTGTGTACAGGTTATGCGTCTGGATAACAATGGCTGCCAATAATCACGATAATGGATTCGTCAAGCATGATTATTTGAATTATCATGATATTTTTTGCATTCTTACTCTTTACCCCACCAAAATAAAAGCTTAAATTGTTTCAATGGCATTTAGTAATTGAACTGGAGTATACAGGAATGGAATACAATTACTGCCTGTTACTGAGCAACGTTTCGACTAGGCTTCTCTAATCATTGCTTGATAATGACTAGAGAAGCCTAGTCGAAACGTTGCTCAGTAATAAGCAGTACTTGTATTCAATAGAATTGCGACCTGTATAAAATAAAAACGTGTCTCCAGAATTTTAGCCTTATGAATTGCACTTGAAAGAAATTAAAGTAGGCTGTTACTCCGCTATCCAGGCAAAATTGTCCTTCATACCACATGGTGTGGAATATGCCCCACTTCATTTGCCCAATCATAGCAGTAGAACGTTAAACCCCATTTCATTTCTTCTATATTATTTCCAGGTTATTATGCTAATGTTGTAAATTCTACTGAGTGCCTTCCATGTGATGCTGGACATCACCAGGAACAGACTGGTCAATTTGAATGTAAACCCTGTCTAACAGGTTCTTACTGCAAGTGAGTATCTGAATATAAAGCATTTATATAACATGTGAATATATGAATATAAAGCATGTATAACAAGTGAGTATATGAGTATAAAGCATGTATAACAAGTGAGTATATGAATAAAAAGTGTGTATAACATGTGAGTACAGTATATGAATATAAAGCATGTATATAACATGTGAGTATATGAATATAAAGCGTGTATAACAAGTGACTATATGCATATAATTAAACATACACAAGGTCTGTCATTGAATCTGGAATTCGATAATCCCCGGTTGTATGTGACAAGGAGTGCGGTTGCCTGCCCAACCTCGTGGGTTTTCTCCGGGTACTCTGGTTTCCTCCCACTGCTAAAGACCAATATGCGCAAGCGAATTATCGAAGTAAAATCAAACCAATTGACCTAGTTTGTGTCGAGTGGATGTTGATCCCCATTTCTCTCTCTGTCTGTCTGTCTCTATGTCTCTCTCTCTCTGGAATTCAATATAAGAGTAGGCTGTAGTTCCCACATAACACACTGCATGGCGTATATCTGTCTTCATTAGCCCAATTAGGAGCAGAATCAATCTGATTAAAACACAGATCCAATTTCGTTTCGTTTTTTATAGTTCAAAATTTCGTTTTTACTTGTCTTCACTACTCTTGGATCTGGAGGACTTGTTATTTAACTGGTGTTCTGCCTGAAATGAGGGGTCAGCCAATCAAATGGTCTGTCGAATCGACCGTTTGACCTTTTCAAGCGTGGAACTGTGGGTAGATATTACCAGCCAACGACGTCTATACTAACACCAGCGGATAGAAATCATAACAAAACACAAGTGGATTTTGAAAAGCATAGCGATCGCTAATTGGTTAATCGAATGACTGACGTTATCGGGTCAAATGTCCCGTGCTTGATACCTGACGTCATAGAACGTGAGCGTCCACTATAACTAGTTAGATCTACATGAGTGTAGGCCATCGAAAGTATAAAAAACGAAACGAAATATAGATCTATATTTTAATTAGATTGGAGCAGAATAGTAGCATGTTAAACCTCATTTCATTTCATTTCTGTCATTGAACCAATTGAAATGGTTTGGACTAAGAAGAGAGTCGCTTGTTTAACCTCGTGGGTTTTCTCCGGGTCCTCCGGTTCTCTCTTACAGTTGAATACTCCAATGCCCAAAGAAATTATGAAATAAAACTGGACAATATGTTAAGTTATTTTCAAGAGGATGCTAAACTCTGTTTCTCTCTCCTTCCGCCTATTTCAAACAAATTGTTTTTATTTCATCATTTTGATACAATTTATGTGTTATAGTAAAAGTGCGTGTGTAAATTGTGTTGCGTGTCCAGCTGGTCATGAAGCTCTGACAAATGGTGCTGAAGGTTGTACACAGTGTGATAAAGGTGGGTTCTATATATTTAATTCTTTCATTACCATGGTTACCAGCATTCTGTGACCATTTATAATGATCATGTATAAGTTAGTATTGTCTGTTATGATCAGGTGACTGTCGCTCCCCCTCCTCATCCCCGTCCCTCCCTGCTGTGTCCCCTCCATAATAACGAGGCTAACAAACCAACCCATGAAATAATATTTATCTTTAATTTGTTAATTTCCATTTTCTCAATTAGACCACTATGCTAGAGCATTATCATTAGTGTGAAGATGGTTGAAATATGTTATATGCAGGTGTGAATTATGTTTGGGTGTTTATTGATTATGTTATAATATCTTATAATGGATAGGTACAGATTATGTTTGTGTGTTTGTTGATTATGGTCATTGCCCCGCAAAATTTCTCTCATACCGCTCTGTATGGTGTATGCCCAACTTCATTTGCCCAGTTTAGGAGTAGGACGTTAAACCCCATTTCATTTCATTTATTGATTATGTTTATGTGTTATAAAATGTTATAGTGATTAATGTTCCTGTGTTTTATAATTCAGGTTATAATAAAAGTATTGATAGTTTAGAATTATGTCAACAATGTCCCGATGGTTATTTTACGATACAAAAAGGATCACGACTGTGTAATATATGTCCAGAAAATTATTGGTGTCCTGTAAGTTGATCAAATTTATTTTCTAATCAAGGGGCTGGGATGCGTAGGTAGGGCTGTCATCTAGATAATCTACGTGATTTTATGTTATACCTCATTCACATGGGTAGGTATAGGTCTATCACCTAAGGTCTGCACTGCTAGGGATAGGAAGGTCATCTGGGGTAGGGGGCTGTGCTGCAAGGCATATGTATGTCATCTAGGTTAGTGCACATGCTAACCATTCGGCCATCCAGTCCTCCATGCTATTAGGGACACTTTACTCCGACAGAGGTCATATGCCCCTTCTCTTATTTCCTATAATTGTCAAGGGTTCTTTAACGTGCACGCATGAACTGGACCTTGTTTTTTTGTCCCATTCGAAGACTATAGGTTTTCCCTTGCCAGTCCCTCCGTCCTACACCCGTATTAAACAAGGGACTTCCCAGTTAAGGAATCAAACTCTTACCCACTGCAGTTTCCAATGTGTTCCACTAGACTTCAGGAAATTAGTTGAATCGTCTATCCAGAGTTGTAAATTATATTGTTTTTATCTATTTTCAGCAAAAGGACGAATCACCCCAACATTGTCCTCCACGATGTTATTGTCCACAAGGAACTGGATCAAACCCTATACGATGTAACGCCCCATGGTTTAATATCGATAAATCTAGTGCCTCATGTAAACCTACAGGTGAACTCATGGCAATTATAGGTGGATGTAGCGCAGGTAAGTTAGATGTTAAACTAGCTTAGTATTATAATAGGCGGATGTAGCACAGAGTTCGTTGTTGAACTAGCCAGGTGTTTTTATAGAAAGGTGAGGATGTGTTGCTAAGGATGTGGTACAGGTAGTTGTGTTGCTATAGAAGGGTGTTCTACAGGTAGTGCTATAGAAGGGTGTTCTACAGGTAGTTGTGTTACTAGAATAGGATGTTCTACAGGTAAGGATGATGTGTTGCTTTAGAAGGATGTCGTACAGTTGAATCTAAATTTAAACTCATCAATCGATTCAGAACACAGATGCTAACAGTAACCCAGGTAACATTGAATCTTTTGTATTTAACATTAATTCCTGTCACATTCCTACAATATCAAATCCAGAAGGTCGGATGGTTGAAAGGTTAGCATGTATGCGCTGTATCATAAGGTCTGTCATTGAGTCAACTTTCGATTCTTCGATTGTGCGTGTGAAGGACTAGGGGCGCCTGTCCATCAGGTAAATACACATTAAACTTTAGTTACATTCTAACTAATTCCATTGACTTTGATTTGATTCCATTTTCTGCTTGTTTCAGTTTTCCTGATAGCCGTTATAATAGCTAGTGTTAAGTTTCACAGATATCGTAAGAATAGACGTACAGTTGATGATGAAGTTCGGCCTCTAGCGACATCTGGTCAGCAGATTTACACAGGTTTATAGCAGAACAAAAAATATAAAAATATGTTACAAATACTCAAAGAGAACAAAAAACACAGCGGTCTGACTTTATTTTACTTATTCAATTTACAGACTTAATTCTATAGATGACAAATAATCAAATTATTTGGTTCGTTTCAATGTGGCAGTATATATATACAAATTTCAATTTTTAGATCAAAGTGGGAATTTCATATTTTCTAAGAAGGTCAAAACATAATTATTTCTATGTCTTTTGCTCAAAAGGTTGTCAACTCACTATTATATGATCATGGGCATTATTTCCCAGGCATTAAAAACAGTGACACAGGAAATAATAACATAATTACCTGCCTCGTTTTTCCATTCACACACATGGAATTGCTATCTTCAAACATTTGAAGTTGAAAATGATATTTTTGCCAATTTCTCAATAGTGAATTATAGGATTAGAACTGTTTATAGATACAATCTATTTTAGGGCTTTATCTTAATACATTTTAAAAATATAACTTAAAAATATGAAATTGCAACTTTCAATTTTATGTTTTATTTTTGACTGACCTGTGGACTTTTAATAATAGTTGTCATTACGCGAGTGTAAAATATTGAACAAATATGGATTGCCACTTCACATTGTTAGTCAACAGATGAAGAGGTTAGTTATATTTTAAGGTAGCTTAATCTGACTATGCAATTAGATTAGATATCTTTGACTTATTGAAATCCTATAGAAATCATAGAAAAACAACTATAAATGTTCAACCTTGAAAGGGGGGTTGGGATGGCCTAGTGGTCTAGAGTGCCACGCTTCGACCTCTAGCTGGCCGGTCACCTCTGGCTTACGGCTGTGGTTTCGATCCCTGGTGTGAGCGTATGTGGCATGGAGATAGGGACGCCTTCTCAACCTCGTGGGTTTCCTCCGAGCACTCCGGTTTCCTCCCACTGCTAAAGACCCCTACGCGCAAGCAAATTATTAAAATAAAATTGACACCGTATGTTAGTCCCGAAATGACCTGGTTGTGTTGAGTGGACGTTAAACCCCATTTCTCTCTCTCTCTCAACCTTGAAATGTGACATAAACCTCTGAAAAATATCAGAGCATGAAAGGGAACCAATCTGATTACAATACAGGTCTATGTTTCGTTTCGTTTCTTTGTACTTTCGATGGTCGACACTACATGAAAATCTGACCAGTTGTACTGGGAGATAGCATCAGAGGTCATGTGAGCGGCTTTTAACCCTATGACCTCAGAAATTGATTAACCAATCAGCATTGATGTATCTCGTTGATTACCCACATTTCAGTGCACCTCACACCAAAAGCTTGTCGTAACAGACCGTTTCATTGGCTAATCCCTCATGTTATCCAGAACATGTCGATAGTAACAACTCTTCCAGACCCTAGAGTAGTAAAGACAAGTAAAACAGAATTTAAAACGAAACGAAATAGGATCTGTGCTTTTATCAGATGGTAAAGGGGAGCATCCATCTCAGTACACCTTTTCAAAGACTTATTTAAAAACAAGAATCTATTTTGTTCAGTATGGCCTTATATAGTGTGTAGAGTGTTGGGGCCTATTTTGTTCAGTATGGCCTTAGATTGTGTGTAGAATGTTGGGAGCTATTTTAAACTGTCGAAATGAAATAGCACATATTATATTTTGGGAGAATTTTCTTGAGTTAATCTTTTTGTTATTATGATTATCAATTATTATTATTAAATGTTATATAAACAGTTATCTTCTAGTCATTCCCTTCTAATGTCATTATAAGACCAGAAAATTGTGGGGGGTTGGGATGGCCTAGTGGTCTAGAGTGCCGCGCTTCGACCTCTAGCTGGCCGGTCACCTCTGGCTTGCGGCTGTTGTTTCGATCCCAGGTGTGAGCCTATGTGGCATGGAGAGGGGGGCGCCTTCTCAACCTCGTGGGTTTCCTCCAGGCACTCCGGTTTCCTCCCACTGCTAAAGACCCCTACGCGCAAGCGAATTATTGACCATATGTTAGTCCCAAAATGACCTAGTTTGTGTCGAGTGGACGCTAAACCCCATTTCTCTCTCTCTCCCCAGAAAATTGTGAAATTAAATGGGGTTTAAGGTTGTACTGAACTTTCTCGACTAACACCGGGAACCTCAGATTAGCGTCTCAACGTCTTACTGAGCCACCTTTTATCCCAGGAAAATTATATCACAGTGTTTTCAGTAATTTCTTCACTAATTTATGAATTATATCCTTTATGTGGCTGATGAATGCCAGCCAGATGAGTTGTTTGCCCCTGATTTTGATTATCTTGGTTATGTGAATATAAATGTAATATACTTTAGGCCAAATACTTAGTTTCAGCTTTATTTGGTATTTTTGAAAGTAATTTTCCATTTTACAAGCACAAGGACACCGGATATCCAATTGTGATATCGGCCTGGAAGTAGTTTAATGTTTTATATGTAAGCTGTATTATCTTTGGTTGAATTATTCATGGTGTTTTACTTAAATAATCATGGCCACACAAATTTGTATTTTTGTACTGTTTGATCTTCTGTTTCTCATGGAGGGGGGGGGGCTAATTTGAAACTGTGCCTGGTGCCTCTTTTCAATTTTGTATCATTTGATAATAAACAAATGAAAGGGGCTTAATATCCACCTTTATTACACATGGCTAATAAAGACCCTGTATAAAACAAACCCCAGTTGATCTGCTTATTGGTTTGGTGGAATAGCCTGTTGATATATATGCTTATTGAATTGAAACAGTTGGTCCAGTAATATGCTTCTTGCTTTATTTGTTAGCTTGTTTCTTCATTTGTTATTATATTAATATAATATTTATTTTTATAAAATTATGGTTCCTGTTCTCGAAAAACTTACACTAATGTGAAAGGAAATATCAAAGTATTTAATCAAATTTAGTTTATAGTTAACAAAAACCTTTAAAATAAGACTGTTATTTATAACCTAAACTGTTGAAATAAGACTGTTATTTATAACTAAAACTGGTAAAAAATAAGACGGTTATTTATAACTAAAACTGGTAAAAAATGAGACGGTTATTTATAACCGAAACTGTAAAAAATAAGACTGTTATTCATAACTAAACTGTTAAGATAAGACTGTTATTTATAACTAAACTGTTAAGACAAGACTGTGATTTATAACACATGGGCTGTAATTTATAACTAAAACTGTAAAAATAAGACTGTAAATTAAACTGGTGTATCCCCTGGTATTTTACATTCCATGGTTGTTATATAAATTAGTTATTATCCTTTACTTTGTTCCATGTTAAAGTCAGTTTTATTTTGTTGTTTTTCCTTGATTTCAAATCGTATTTTCATATGAATTGTTTTTATTAGGTTTGTACAAAATGATTTCTACTCAGATCAGGCCTGGAAATAACGATTTTAGATGTACCTGACATTTTCAACTTAATATCAATACAATAGATAAATTAGTGCCGGGCAAAATGACAGGCACCAGAGGTTTTGTGCCTGACATTGTCTCTGTGACAGATTTCTTATTTCCAGGCTTGGACTTATATATGTAGTAATATAATCAAATCGTGACAGTCGGTTCGGGCCTGGTGTAAATACTCTAATATAAATACTCACACACCGTGGTCCTGCTCAAAAAATCTCCGTTTCATACAGTATCCTCGTCGAGAACTTACCTGGGAACTTCAAAATTATCGACATTGGTCACTATTTCATCAGCATAAAACATGACATATTTGTTCCTTGGACAATTGCGCACCAATTGACGGACTTCGATATTTGATATGACGTCACAATTCCGCGATGGCAGCGATGATGTCGTTATAGTATCGTGTAACTTATTTCCAACAGAACACAGTGCTTGTAAACGGATATATAACATTTCAAGTCAAAATAAAACCTGCAATAGATGGATTTATCTCTTTCTTACATATTGCAGCTTTAAAGATAAAAAATTGTAATCAATAGTATTTCAACATACCCGTTTCTTTCTAAAAGAGACAACTTGTAATTTTTTTGTATAAATTGTATAGAATGATGTAAATAATATAAATAATATGTATCTATTGGTAACTATATTTGTATTGACTGTTGATGATTTTATTATATATATATAATTAGTATAAAAACTTTCTATTTTTATCATTAAAACAAAGGTTTTCAATTATTGGTTTTAGTATCTGAGTGTTGAGTTTAGAGCTAGTGTCCTTTCTGTGTCCTCTTGTTTTATCCATTACCCCCATGGAACAAGTGTAACATACCACTGTTACATAGTAATTTATACCCGTTAGGTTCACAGTATTGACGAAATATTAGCCCACTTCTAAATCCCACTGTTCTGTGTATGACGACAAACATTTGCCATCAGGAAAACTTTGCCCGGACACGGGCCCGTAGCAAGCTCATAAAATCAGGTGGGGCTACGAATTTTTTCGGATAGGGTGAGGATGTGGCCGGCTAAGAATGCTCCTAAGAAATCATTATTGTTGGCGAATTAGGGGGGGGGGACCATTGACAATGAAGGGGGACACTAGGAACAAATCCCCCAGCTCCTTCCTCACTGCGCCACCGCGGCTATTGAAACTGGAAGATCAACGAAACGCATCCGCAAAGTCTAGTCTCAACAATGTCATTGTATATTATTACAATATCAAGGTCAGTCTTACACATATCACTCAACTGAAGACCTTTTTATAAACACCTACATTTTCACGTGGACGTATATATGGTGATCGCGCATAGGATTATGGATTATGGCCACTGAATGTATACGTAAAATAGTTTTTTTGTATCTTGTTCTCTATGCATCTCTTGCAAAATGTGGGCATATCTTGCATGGCAACCTCTTGTTTTGTAACTATTTCGATTAGAAATTTATATCATTCTTCAATTAATTTAACAATATTTTAGGTACGACACCGGTGTCTCGTTCGTTTGTTCTTATGGCTTAAAGCCCGCTTGCACTATGGGTGATATCGCAGACAATCTCCAGTGTTTCATTTATGGTGTGGGGAGTAAGTGGCCGAATGGTTAGCGTGCGCGTTATATACATGTACGTAGTGTGGTTCCCATTCCCCGCTTGTATGTGACAAAGAATAGAGTTGCCTGCCTAACCTCGTGGGTTTCCCCGAGTCTACAGCTAACCTCCCACAGACCCTTACGCGCAAGCGACTTATTGAAATAAATTGAACTATATGTGATTTTTCGACGTGGTTTCTTCTCGTCAGTGATGCAGGACGGGGGGGGGGGGCTGCTGACAGGGATAGCTGCCTAGTCGTTCAGATAGGAGGAAAACTAAGGTCCTGTTGTGTACACATTGGCGTGCACGTGAAAAGTCTCTTGACAGTTGGAATTCGATATAAGAGTATGCCATAGTGTCGCTGTCTGGGCAAAATTTCCCTCATAGCACACTATATGGCGTATCTCCGTCTCATTAGCCCAGTTGCAGCAGAAAGGTAGGACATTAAACTACATTTCATTTTGTGCGTTGATCAGTGTTGTTGCTATGTGCACACTAAAACATAGTTACCTCCCTTATATCAACACCGTATTAGAAATGAAAATAAAATGAAATGGAGTATAGCTTTCTACTGTTTTGCTCCGAAATAAAATGGGGTTTAACGTCCTACTCTTCTGCACCTGACCTGGGCCAATGGAAGACGGGCATACGCCATACAGTGTGCTATGAGGGAAATTTTGCCCGGGCAGCGGCGCTACGGCCTACTCTTATATCGAATTCCAACTGCCAAGGGATCTTTTACGTGCACGCCAATGTGTACACGGGACCTCGGTGTTTCGTCCCATCCGAACGACTAGGCAGCTGTCCTTGTCAGGACCGCAGTCCTGCATCACTCACAAGGGGAATCGCGACGGAAAATCTGGATGAATTTTCTCGGCAATGCAGGGATCGATCATCCGGCCTCCAGACTAGAGAGCCAGAATCTTACCCACTTAGCAACGTTATCCCCGCACCGTACAAGACATTACGCTTAGGTTTATTAGAATTTATTTTACAGCCGTTCTGGGGGTAGGGTAGGGATAATGTCATTTCGGCACTAACACCGTGTACTGGAATTCCCATTGTATTCATTGAATTGGTTTCCCGATCGCATTGTTTTAAAATACACTGTTCAATTGCATTGTAAGATCCCCCACTTATACGTGATAAGGAGTAGGATCGCCTCCCTAACCTCGTGGGTTTCTTCGGGTCTCCCAGTTTCCTCCCACTGCTGAAGACTGCAAGCGAATTATTGAAATACAATTGTGTTAGTCGCGAAATGACCTCGAACCACAGTTCTTTTTCCTGTAAGATGCAGTTTAAAGAGGTATTTTCTCCAGACAGCAGCGGTTTCTCCAACTAGTCTATAAAATCCAACTAGTCAACACCATCTCCTGCAGGAAAGGTTGAATCCAGCTTGGAATAGCTCTTCTCGACCAATACCACGATTCGAAAACCTGGAAATATTATTGCGTGACAAAGAAAAGTGTCGCCTGTACGTCCAACCTCGTTATTTTCTCCGGGCCCTCCAAGCGAATTATTGAAATAAAATTGAACCATATATTATGTTAGTCCCGAAATTACCTAGTTTGGGTCGAGTTGACGTTAACCCTGTAATGCCCACACCATGAACCCATTTTAGGAAAATTATGATAGTTAGGATTGTTGAAGGTTTACATGCAGTAAAAAATATCCCAGTGAAAAATTTAGGATCGGACGACCTTGACCTTGATTTTCAATGTGCATCATATATGATACAGTGGGCTAATCGCAACAAAACAAATTCTAAACCCGTATTCAAAATCGTATTAAAACAATGTTAATTTGCATTAATAATGAATACGTTACATTGTATTTCATTCCATTTCAATATTTGATCATTTCGAAACAAAATGCGTAACAGAAAAGGGAAAATCCCAACATCAAAAAAAAACACCTCAAAAAGTCAAATTTTTACAAGAATCCGTTTTCAGTATAATGCACACATATAATTAATTGATGTAATACAAAATACACAAATGACCGAATTTCAAAACTTTTCTAACACTCTTTTAACACGTAATATGAACACTGCATTAAATGCTATATATCAACACAATATTGCTCAGACCCATTGTATCATATATGATACACTGAATTTTCGACTTTGAATTTCAGAAAAAATATTGTTTATTTTTAAATTTGAATTGAACTAATAAAAATGTATGTTTTCCGACAACAAATAGCATATAAATAAAAATAGATTTACTTAATCTTTATTTTTTGAAATTGAAATCATTCCAGAGCTTTTATTGACATTTTAAGAAAGTGTAGAGTTGGTCCCAGGCACTTGAGGCCACTGTCCTTTAAGGTGTTTAACTCAACCCAGTGACCGATTTTTATTTGACGGGGAATAAGTGATAATTCATATTATAACAGTAAATAATAAAAATATTCCAAAGGGATTATAATAATATGTATATCATCTAGGTGTGCATATCTGATACGCTGGGTATTAAAGGGTTAATATATTAACTATTTAATACTGTAAACAATTTCTGAGAGAGAGAGAGAGAGAGAGAGAGAGAGAGAGACGGGGTATAACGTCCACTCCACACAAATAAGGTCATTTTGGGACTAACATATGGTTCAATTTTATTTCCATAATTCGCTTGCGCGTAGGTTTTTTTTTAACAATGTGAGGAAACAGGAGAGCCCGGAGAAAAGCCACGAGGTTGGATAGGCGACCCTACTCTTTGTCACGTACAACCGGGGATTCGAAACAACGCAAGTTGACTCAATGACAGACTTTATGATACAGCGCGCACATGCAAACCATTCAGCCATTCAACACCCCAAAATTTACTGACATGAAAATTTATCTGATATACACATATGATCACATTCTGTAAAGACGACACGTGTTATTAATGTCTCTTTTCTGTATTGTACGCAGGTTTATCTTGAAGGTTTTTGTTTTGCGTGTAGTGCGGTCCTCCTGCACTTACTATTTGTGTACAGCTATACATCAAGAACAATTCACGCCAGAATGCAAATTTTCGTTCCCAAATAATAATAGATGAACAGTGATCGGAATCATATCAAATTCAAATTATTAATTTCACTGAACATGACAGTAGGATTTAAGACAAAGCTGTCCCACTGTAACAAATAATGCTCTGCGGTTTCTCTTACTAACCACGCGAACAAATAGCAGTTGTTACAAATCAGAGTATAATGCACTTCACATATGTGGATTCTAGAAAATAATACACAGAGATATCGATCACTTATAGAAAAATATCGTGGATTTCTTCTCTTAGTAAAAAAAATTTCGTGAACTTCTTCTCTTAGTAAGACATGTTTGAAGAAGTTTGACTTGAAAGTGGAAAATGCAGGAAGTTCTCTAATACTATGATCCAGAGAAATCCATGCGCGAATAGCCCATGAGAAGTAAGACTGCTGATGAATATTTAACCGGTTAAGTCAATTTCATTTAAATACCGATCTATATATTCCATTTTGTTATTTCATTATATCGATGGCCTACACTACATGAAGATCTGACCAGTTATACCGGAAGGTCGCGTCAGGGGTCATACGAAAGGCTTTTGACCTATGACGTAAGACATTCATTAATCAATCGGCGTTGATGTTTCTAGTGGTTTACCCACAGTTCCATGCATCACACAACAAGGTCACGCCGTAACAAACCGTTTCATTGGCTAATCCCTCACTTCAACCAGAACGCGTGTTATATACCAACTCTTCCAGATCCTAGTATATTGAAGACAAATAAAACGAAATTTTGAACTTTAAGAAACGAAACGAAATGCTATAAGATCTGTGTTCTAATCAGATTACCGGTGAAGTGGAACATGAATATTGTGTCTATTTCCACAGGCACTTGAAGGGATTAAAATAAAACTTCTTACTACTGCTTGACAAAATAGTATACTATACTATGTCAAGCAGTAGTAAGAAGTTTTATTTTAATCCCTTCAAGTGCCCCTGTCTATTTCGTAGATTATAGTTAAGCCTGTATATTTTGAAGTTTCATACTCGATACTTTCACTGATCAAAAAAAACCCAAAAAACAACCCAGTTGCATCAATTACAAGATAACGATTTATAAACAGCAATAACGGATGATGTAATGGAGCTGAATTAGACACGGGGGAAAATATTTCCGTGCAAGTCGGCACTAAATTCAAAAACGTAAGAAAATATAATGTTTCCTATTTGTTAATCGTTGCTACTGTAACAAGAAAATGGTGTTATCTGAGTTCGGTTAAGTAAAACGCTTAATAGCGGGTGTTAATGGATGCCACCCACGTTATATCGGCTGATGCTAGACCATACAGACTAATGGTTAGTCAGTCCTAAATGATAAGGCCAGCTCAATTTTTTGTCAGAGGTCACGAGATATAAACATGGGTAGCGCTAATCCCAACCTTAACCCTAATCCTGAACCTAGCCCCAATGCTAACCCAGACCCTAACCTACAATCTCGCCAACAATCACGTGCCCTAACCTTATTTAAATTTCAGCGACCTTGACAAAAATTGAGCTGCCCTTAACAAATAGATTTAGCCATACAGATCAATTAGTATCGTATGACTTAACACGGATATTATTATTTCACTAACAGGACGAGATACTCAAAGCTTCGGTGTTTCTTTCCTTGAATTAATTTCCTTCAAATCAAAAAATCAGCTTCGCCGAACGGGAATGGTAGAGAAAATTCTTATACGTGACTAGGGATAGATTCTTCTGCCTAACAACGTGACTACGGATATATTATTCTACCTAACAACGTTGATTTTCTGATTGTATTACCCCACAGAGATGGCTCGTAATTTTCGTATTTTATTCCCGGCCTTACTAATCACCGATTAGGATGTATTTTGTGAATATCCCCGACACATAACCAACAAGGCAAGCAAGGTCTTGATATGCATACTGACCATATCCTATCCAAAACTGAACAAAATCATTATGTGAAATCAACAGAAATTCTATTCACGGTTCTTGTCGGTTATTTATTGACGAGACCGTTTTTGTTTTCTTCATCTGTTCAATTATCCGTATTTTCTTCAATTTGTTTATAGGAGAAAGAGAGAAATGGCGTACGTCCACTCGACACAAACCAGGTCATTTCGGGACTAACATATGGTTTAATTGTTTATTTCAATAATTTGCTTGCGCTTAGGGGTGTTAAGCAGTGGGGGGAAACCGGAAGACCCGTTGAAATCCCACGAGAATGGACAGGCAAACCTATTCCTTGTCACGTGCAACGGGGGATTCGAAACCACGCAAGTTGCTCAATGACAGGCTTTGTGATACAGCGCGCGTGCTAACCATTGGGCCATCCAACCCCCAATGTGTTTATGAGATTGCTTAAAGTTTGGATATAGTACAAATTTCTCTGAAGATTGCTTTTTACAATAATTAGTTTCTTGGTAATCTTAGTATAATTTACTTCCAATCAAAAATTAGCTTCACCAACCGGTTCTTCCGTAGGTATAACATAATGCACGTCATCCATGCAGACATCGCGGTTTCAATCCCGATCTTGTATGTGACTAGGGGTAGGTTTGCCTGCCTAACAACGGGCACGTTTCCTGCTGGCTCTCTAAACCCCTCCCCACCCGCCACAAGTCAATTCTTGGAACATAATATATACAATATTTCAGGTTTGTATGGTAATCGTTATGTTGAACCAGAGGAATTAAAGGGGGAGAGGGGTGGGAGAGAGGGATAGAAAGAGAGAGAGAGATGATGGGAGGGGGAGCGGAGGACCCGGAGAAAACCCACAAGACTCGATAGGTGACCCTACTCCTTGCCACGCTCGAACACGGAATAACAATCACCACTTGACTCGATGAAAGACCTTCTGATCCAACGCGCATGAGTTAACCGTATATGTTAGACACGGTCACTGTCACTAGGGACAAAAACGGGAATGAGAAACAAGACAAAGTCAACTTGCTGTACATGTTGCAAATTCCTCTCGCCAATCTCCCACCCTTCACCCCACCTACCTCTCTCTCTCTCCATCTCTCTCCCTCTCTTTCTTTCTCTCTTTCTCTCTCTCTCTCTGTCTCTCTCTCCCCCTGAACCAGTTTGCAAGACGTAACACTATGGGTGATATACGTAACCTGATGTGTAAATGTGTAAAGACGAAATCTCTAAGGTGTAATCTGAATTGGTTTAATTGTGTTTCTTAATCCACTGAAATAGAAATTGATCTCTTCCAATCTGTAGATTGACACTGGTTTCCACAAACTGTTAATGATACGAGATAATCGATGTTCTCATCAAGTCGACAATATGAGACTTCCTTGTTAACCTATATCTTCGTGTATAAATTCATAAATAGTTCAACCAATGACACATTCGTCCTTAATAAAGCAAGTATGGCGGAAGTCCCTTGAGTGTATTTCTATCACTTGTCAATCTGTTAATAATCCTATCTCCTGTCTTTATATTGACTGAGACGGATAATTACCTGCCCCTGATTCATTCCCGACATTTAAGTATTTATAGTAACGCTCTCCCTCCGTGGCAATCTGTTTCACAGAGATTATGCGACGGGTGTCTTTTATCTCTGTCCAAGGTGACTTACCTTTAATAGTAAGTGCAGGTCAGACCGCTATAGTTCTATGGGTGACGACACATTATAATTGATGATCACATGTGCGTTGTTTACATCAAACTGGTACGGGCAGAATTATATATTTTTTACCCATTTTACGCCCCCGAGTACTATTTTCTGTACCTATTTATGCTAAATATGGAATACTTTTTATCCAGATATATTTAATTTGTCGGAGTAAAAAAGTAAATATGCCTGAATCATTAAGTCTCGTCGATGTCTGTGATTGTAGCGGCCAAGCGAATATTGACTGCGGATTAGTGTGCCTCCGGGGAGCTAAGATATCTGTCATACGATTACATCATGTGTACCTACTTCAAGAATACACATGATGGCAAATGGCCGCCATTTAAAATACTACGCCCGCCTCTTAGAGACGATAACTTAACTCGCTATAAATTGTAAAAAAATTTACTTCGGCTAGAATTAAAAAACACCTAAGATTAACATTTGCTAAAAATTTCTAAAAAACAACCTAAATTTATGGAAATGGAGCCAAATCAAATCAGGCAAATTACATCAAATAGTCCATGTTAAACGTATAGCAAAAATTTTAAACTAACGCGAGCACGCGCGTTTCTAGACAACGCCATAGCGGGTCATAGCAACCAGTGAGTATAAATTGGAAATCCCCAATGACGTAGATATTATAAATTGGAAAGCCGAGTCTGTCTTAAAATAAGTAGTACCGTCAGTAAACAAGATGGAAGCCATCTGCTATCGTGTTTGATCATGGAGTAGGCAAGCACAGGTGTGTCGTATGGATATCTGTGTGATAAGTCGAATGGCCGAGATGGACTCAGACTAGCATTTATTTGCTCATTGAATTCAAAGTTAAATGGTTGTAACATCACAGGCTGTAGCCCTTTGCCCAACATTCCGTTGGTTCCAATCTTCATATGCACAATGGAGACCACATTCGACAATGTTCTCATCATAATTTTGTAGAGTGTTGACCGTTTATATTTTTTGCTGCGGGGATTCCGACACTTTACACCCCTATCCCTCCGCTGTGATATTCATTCGGATTCCACGCCAAAAAATCAACCCAAGAATGCAGGAAACGAGGAGATTAAAATTAAAGGAAAAATTGTCTATTAATAACTCGCACTATGTCCAGATTCAACCGTATTTACATTGACGCGTGTACGTACAAAACAATTGACGGTGTAGACATTTGATGATAATTACACAGAATACGCCCACTCCAAGTGACTATCGATGTCACACAGTGTGCTATGAGAAAGAGAGAGAAATGGGGTTTAACGTCCACTCGACACAAACTAGGTCATTTCGGGTCTAACGTACACGGTTTAATATCTCGCTCGCACGTTAGGGTCTGTAGCATTGAGAGGAAACCGGAGAAAACTATCGGGGTTTGACAGACGGCCCTTATCCTTGTCACTAACAACGGGGAATGAGGAATGAGCAAGCATCCTACACACTGAGCCACCGCGACTTCCTTAATGACTTAATGAGCATTGTCGTTGAGGGGGGGGGGGCGACAACCCCTTGTTTTGTCTCACCGACCGCGGAGCGATGGGTGCCACAGACACGCATCCGAGTGCCGTGGGCGCGAGCAGAAGAGGGGGGTATGGGGGGGGGGGGTTCTTCCCTCAGAAAATTTTGCAAAATTATCATCGACTTCCTCGCATCTGAGCCATAACGAAAAATGATTTCTGTCCGTCGACAATGTTTCATTTCGTTGACAATTTTCAAAATTTGAAGAATAATTTCTGCCGCTAGTAAACATAGATGCTGATTGTGTGTCTGATAAGATGCGCACCATGTGCTATATAATATATATACGACCATGCGTGTGCATGTCCCGGTGGGAGCTTGTGAGACCCGGGATTCCTATACACCGGTGGGATGGGGGGGGGGTACTAGTCACCCTAGTCACCCACCCCCTCCGGATCCGCCCCTGCGTTATCAACTGCAACCGGATAATCGAAACCCCTCAATTTTACTATATGACAACTTCCTTTCTAAGCGTAACCAAACTTTTAACGTACACTGGGGGGGGGGGGGCTTGGGTTAATGTGCACCACATTGGCCGTCAGGTGTTCCATCCCTGACTTAGCCGAGGCGGGAATCTCTTGGCGTGGTTTGCCCTTGTCAATGCTGATGGTTCGATAATCAAAACAGCCCCATGTACATGATACCGTGCTCGTAAAATATCCCTTGACAGTTTAAAATTCCATGTACGAGTAAGCCTTAGCGCCTGGGTTCGGGCAACATTTCCCCATAGCAAACTGAATGGCATATGCCTGTCTTCATTAGCCCAGTCGAAGCAGAACACGATGTCATAGTTCTGAAAGGTGTTTAGTCTCAACAATTGTTGGAATTAGTTTTTGAGAGATGAGACGAAAATATATTCCAATCTTAATAACGCAGTTAGGATATCAACATTTGTAAAATCAATATTTTGTGGAAGTTACGACTTGACAGTTCTGAAACTATGCCTAGAGAAGCCCCCTAATGTGATGAGTGATCCTATGCAACAAAAAAGCTATTTGGGTTGTAAGTGGCGCCTCCAGCTTTTCAGAACTATGGCACCGTCTAAGGACCTTTAAACCTATTTACACCATGCAAAGAACATTAAAAGTACAAACAAACATTTTTTTTTTAAATCATTAGTACGTTTAAACTTTAACAATTAGCTCATGAAACAGATTATTTTTATCTTTCCTCTGGGAATGTCAATAGCTCATTTGTGTAGGAGTATGTCTGGTTGCGAGATGTGGGGGGAACTGGTGTAATATTAACAGTGTTTCAAATTGCTAGTTTAATTGCATTCCGGTGTACAGACAACTCGGTGTGTAGAGCCTGGATCTCCCACGACGTCAGTGATGCCGGGCGGGGTGATCTGACATAGTGACACATTAAGTCCATTGGATGATTCGCTAAACTGAGCACTTTAAAGACCCTTTCATAAGACCGAATCATTTGTCCATGCAATGTTTTGTACAATTATATGTGAGGTATAATTCATTCAGTGTCATTTGTTCAGCCCACGTTTGGTGCGCAGTTTTCCACCATATTTCAAAAGGAACAGACGACAAATACTTTGTTTTTTGTAACGGCACTTTATATATATTTATTCTTTTACCCAACAACAACAACAACAATAACAACATAACATATAAATAATACAGATATATCATAGTCAAATACAATCATACCATAGTCAAATAAAATTATATCATAGTCAAATACAATCATATCATAGTCAAATACAATCATACCATGGTCAAGAACAGTCATACCGCAGTCAAATACAATCATAGTCAAATACAATCATACCATAGTCAAATACAATTATATCATAGTCAAATACAATCATATTATAGTCAAATAACTCCATGTTATAGTCAAATACAATCACACCACAGGCAAGTACAATCAAATCATAGTCCAATACAATCATACATAGTCAAATATATCATATCATAGTCAAATACAATCATATCATACAAATAGTATTAAAAATGACAAGAGCCTCTTTGATTTGTGTTGGGAAATCAGCGCAGGGTTGGGGATGGTGCTAGGAGGGACCTAAAAAACAAATCAACTCTAATACTGGAAAAAATCGACAAATTGGTTTTGATTTCACTCAAATCAAAGAGGTCATGTCTTTTAAACAAAATTATAACAGCTACCATTGGGCCTTTCATCTACCAACCATTTAAAGCTGGGAGACTATTTTATATTCTAACTCCCATGATAAAGCTGGGAGCTGGGAGATTATATTATTTTCTGACTCCCATGATAAAACTGACTCCCAGGATTAAGCTTGGGTACAATTATTATTTTTCTTTTTTAAAAAAAACGTGTTCAAGCTGTGAGAATATCTACTGTTCTGACTCCCATGACAAAACTTGGCGACTACAATTATTATATTGTTAGAGTTGCGTTAACGCTGGGAGAATATATTACATTCTGATTGTTAAAGCAAAGAGGATAAATTATATTCTGACTCTCTGGATTAAAAACTGGGAGAATCGATTATATTCGGAATCTTTGTGCAAAGCTGGGAGTATAATTATATTCTGATTCCCTTGGTAAGACTGAGGAAATATATTATATTCTGACTCCCGGCTTTAGCTACGAAGATATATTATTTTCTGACTCCTGAGGTAAAGTTTGGAGAAAATATTATATTCTGACTCCCTGGATAAAACTGGGAGAAAAAATTTACATTCTGACTCTGGGTAAAACTGGGAGAAAAAATATTATTTCCTATCATATGTGTGGACACAGACCAGGCAATATCTAAAACATGTTATTTGGATAGCAATGGTTATCATTAGTGGTCTGAACCCTACTTTGCCCGTTGTGAAAATAAACGACAGAGGCCGAATAGAAAGTTCCAGGACCCTGTTTCTCGAAATCTCACTGGAGATAAAATCGAAATTTTAGTAGATACTTCAATTTCCATTGGATAAGCACTAAAATCAATGTAATATTATCCAATCAAACTACTAAGACTTGGATTTCATTTTAGTGAAAATTTTGTGAAACAGGCCCCAGACGACAAAATGAACGGGACCCATTTGTGGGTGACATATATGCATATAGTCTTTCTGGAGGAATGAACACAGTGGTAAAAGATCTCGTGACGTATACCCCCACATTCTGTCCTTACTGTCCTTCCGGTTAGAGGTCAGGTCAGGTCTCAAATTGCAAGAGAAATGAGGTTTAACGTCCACACGACACCCATTGGTTCATTTCTGGACTTACATGTGGTTCAATTGTACTTGAATTTTCCGCTTGCGCGTAATTGTTTTTTTCTGTGGGAGGAACCAGGGGTTGGAGATGCAACCTTACTCCTTGTTGCGTACCCGTTAAATAATCCCACCCCTCTCAGATTGATTCGTCTATATCCACACATTAGATAGGCTGCAAATAGATCATATAAAACACAAACAAATTATATTTACAATATAAACACTTGATAATAAAACAAATATATTATCTACTCATATAATCGTACACGCTTAGTGGCATAGAACAAGGCTTTTATACGAGGGGGTGGGGGCCAACAATCAACAAAGGAAGGGAATGGACTTGTTCTCACAGGTGATTTTAGTTCGCACACAAGAAAAAATAAGAAAATAAATACAATGATTTTTAGCCTTCTACGCTTCCGTCCCAGCCTGATTAATTATGATGGGCATGCGCTATGCACTGTCTAATGACGGACTTCATATTACGAAAATTTTAATACTAGGTACATCTACATTTACATAATTTGTTTGGGTCTAGTAGGGTTCTTTAGCAGTGACGGGGAGAGGGGTGGGTAGGTGCGTCCGAATTAGAATGGTTCTTTAGCAGTGGCGAGAGGTCGTAATTGCATATTATTCCTACAAGTCTGGGACTGAAACCATCCCTCTCGGTTCTATAGCAGTGGCGGAGGGCGTATGGATAGGGGGTACGAATCAGAATGTTATATTCTTTGTCATCTACAAATCTGGGACTGAAACCATCCCCCTCGGCTCAAAATCGGCGTTAGATCCCTCGACCACCCACTTGCTCGCGCACCCTCAACACCCCTTGCTACCGCCACAGAACACAGCTAAGAACCGCTGGTCATAGTCGACAAGTAATTTACCCGGGTATTTGATAGATATTGGCACGGATGTGAGAATTGGTTTTGGGTCATATTAAACCCTGGAATTGGTCAGAGATTCGTCTTGGATTATGAAAACCAGACACCAAGCTTAAAGTATCAATCTTCAGGCCGAGGAAAATAATGTTACAAATCTAGTAGGATCAGGGTTGTAGTCATGATGGCGGGGTGGATGTATAGTCTATCTTATATAATATATTCCATAATAGAGATAACTATCGAGAGAGAGAGACAGGGTTTATGCAAGGACTTTATATGTGGACTGTAGCAGAAAATGACGCTTTTAATAGATTGTGGTGATTTGGGCTTTGTTTTTTTAGTTTTTTCCTGATCATAAACCCTTGTTAATTTTTAATTTTTCGTATTTTTTTTTTATTTTCTAAACTTATTGTTTAATCTGAGACATAAAGTTCAATTATCGCACAACTTTATTTAAATTAAGACATACGGACCCTATCACATTGGCAATTGATGCCCTCTAAACCAAGACCACTTTATACCATCTCTAAACAACAACTGTCTCCGACCTGTACATTAGGACCACGATAACTTATTCACCTATAATTGTGGAAACACCCTTTGCGAATTCTTAAGTGGGGACACTCTAAAGTAATGCGCTAGCAAACCTCGACAACTTCCAGTGATAGTTGAGATTTTAAATTGTCTGAGCATTTGGCTTATTTACCATGAGGTGCCGCAGCTCCAGATAAAATATCTAACTAGGAGGTGATTACAGAGATGCGATGTTCGATCCCTGTATTGGCCGAGAAAGTTCATCTCGATTTTCCGGCGTAGTTTCCCCTTGTCAGTGATGCAGAACGGAGAGCCTGACAAGGAGAGCGCTCTAGTCGTTCGAATGGGACAAAAAAACGAGGTCCCATGTACAGATCGGCGAACATATAAAAGATCCCTTGACAGTTGGAATTCGATATAAGAGTAGGCCGCAGCGCCGCTGCCCGGGGACAGTTTCGCTCATAGCACACTGTATGGCGTATGCCCGTCTTCCATTAGCCCAGGTTAGGTGCAGAGATGCGAAAGTGCCGTAGCGCTTGTTTACACTAATGCTACGTTCCCACTATCACGTTCGAGCTACGGTTGATATCCTGGTTTTAATCGTGAAGTAATCGTGATGATTCTATCACGTCCTATACAATCTTAGTCCCAAAATGACCTAGTTAGTTTCGAGTGGACGTTAAACCACATTTATCCCTCTCTCTCTCTCTCTCTCTCTCTCTCTCTCTCTCTCTCTCTCTCTCTCTCTCTCTCTCTATCTATCTATCTCTCTCTCCTATACAATCGTGTCGAACGTATCCAAATGTAACTGTACACACCAGCTCGTGAACTTAATAGGGACAATTATTATCGTAAAACACCACACGGCAGTGGGAACCAAGGATAAGGTAATTTCCTACAATGGGAGATGATAAGTGAAGAGGTGGCGTAGCTCTAGACTACAGAATACGCCCGTCGGACCGGGGTGGCGTCCTTACTGTATTGTTACGACGACGGAAAATCATCTCAGAGTGAATCAAAATCGTCATAAGCGTGGTGGAAACGCCGGATATCCCAATGATCGCCGTGTCACGGCGTTTGGTTTGAGCATGTTCAAAACAGACGCCAAGGTTCTGCGACCTCACCTAGAAAGCTGTGAGAATTCGACCTTTTAACAAGTTTGCTATTTTTTGGGACATTTTCTCGCGTTGAGTTCACGTTTGCCGGCAACCTTCCGCATTTTCTGGTCGCCGTACGGTCGCCGCAGCGCAGTAAAGATGCAATCTCAGTCTGACGGAAGCATAAGATAGTTTCCTACAATGGCGGTGACTACAGATGGGGTGGCGTACAGTAAGATAGTTTCCTACAATGGCGGTGACTACAGATGGGGTGGCGTACAGTAAGATAGTTTCCTACAAAGGCGGTGACTACAGATGGGGTGGTGTACCTCTAGATTACTGTATATTAAAGTTTAAGACACCTACAGTGTTAATAGTTTCTACCTCTACACACATATTTCAAACTTATATTTCAATAACAATAATATAATCCATTATATACATAATACATACTAATGTATATCCATAATATACATAACACATAGGTTATATACATAACACATAGGTTATATACATAACACACAGGTTATATACATAACACACAGGTTATATACATAACACATAGGTTATATACATAACACATAGGCTATATACATAACACACGGGTTATATACATAACACACAGGTTATATACATAACACATAGGTTATATACATAACACATAGGTTATATACATAACACATAGGTTATATACATAACACACAGGTTATGATCATGATGGCAAGAAAATATGAAACATTCCGTTCACCACCCTTTATAACCTGGTACAATCCCGACATCACAAAAGTTGGTAAAGATCCATCTCAATACATTCCTTGTACATATCGATTTTATAGTTCTGACAGGTGTTAAGTCTCAAAGATTGTCAGATTTAGTTTTTGAGATATAAGAGGAAACATATTCCAATCTTTATGATATCAACATTTTTAAAAGCAATATTTTTGTGAAATTTACGACAGAGAAGCCCCCCCCCCCCCATGTCATTTGAATCATAAGTGACACTTACAACCTTCTAGAACTATGGTATCGATATAGTATATTATACATGTACAAGGTATCACATATGGCTTACACACATGAATACAACAAAACCCAGCACACAAACGGAAACAACAGATTCAAAATTAAGTTCATAAATCAATTACACTTTCTCAATATAAAGGGTAGGTGTCGTACACAATGTGTTTATGCTTCAATTGTCTCACTTAGCTGTGCATAATCCGTCTACAAACTCACAAAACCCACACATCTAAAATAGATTACACTAATTAATAGAATTAGTTAAACGATTAACGCTGTTGAAATACACGCTGCTTAATGATTAAAATAATTAGCTACATCTTAAATACAAACGATCCGAGTTCATCCAACTTTGTTATTATTGAGGTCATCCAACTATGTTATTATTGAGTTCAACCCATTGTGATATTATAATACAGCCCCACTGTAATATTATTGAGTTCAACCCACTGTAATATTATTGAATTCAACGCACTGTGCTATTATGGAGTTTAACACATTTGTGTTATTATTGAGTTCAACCCATCGTGTTTTTATTGAGTTCAACCCATTGTGTTATTATGGAGTTCAGCCCATTGCGTTATTATTGAGTTCAATCTACTATGTTTTTTTCAGTTCATCAATTCAACCGACTGTGTTATTATAATACGGTCCGACTGTGTTACTATTGGGTTCAGCACGATAAAATGTGTATCCTGTGATTTTATCTTTATAATAGACGTCAAACACAATTAGGATATCCCGTATATTGTATACGTACAGCCCCCAACCTTTGTCCTTGAAAGGGATAAAGAATACTTGTTGAAACGTTGTGCTATATGTGTAGGAGGAACCAGTGATTATTTTTATAAGGTATTTGTTTAATGCCACTGAAGGACTAAACTCCAAGTGTGCTGCTACAGAATGTCACCCATGCGCCTACCTTGATTAACCCGATTTGTGAAGATATGTAGGACGTTAAACCCCATTTCATTCATTAGTCCATGTCAGTGTTAGATAGCATTACATACGCCCCGGTTGATATCATTACACACGTCCCAGGTTTATATCATTACACATGTCCCAGTTTTATATCATTACACATGTCCCAGTTTTATATCATTACACACTTCCCAGTTTTATACCATTACACATACCCCAGTTTTATACCATTACACATACCCCAGTTTTAGACGGACGCATTGTATTTAGGCGGTGATTAACTTCAGTATCTAATGTTTATATTCCCGATGATTGACGCTGATCTTTAAAACAAGGAACCAGATGGAAATGTGCATGTCCATTTATGAAAACAACATGTAAAACAATCCCCTGGACCCCCCTTGGGTCTTGATATGGAAGTGCGTCCTCTTGTGTCTTGATGGGTGATAGGGGAAGTAGCGTTCGCTTGTGTCCTGATGGTGGTGAATGGACTCCCTTTGTGTCTTGATGGGGAAGTGGGCCCGCTTGTGTCGTAATTGGGGTAGTGGGAGTTTGATCGCCCTGTGTCCTGATGGGGGTAGGGGGTGGTCTTATGTCCTGCTGGGGTAGGGAGAGTAGGGTAATTACACACCGCCTTATAAACGATCAATATTATTAATCCTGACAAGCATACATCACATGACAAAACATCTTCGGTTGCGTTTAACAATCCATAGACAATATTTCAACATAATCCAGCAGGGTTTTTAGAACCAGTTGAATCCAATCCGTTCACGTCCTGGGTCCCGTACGAGAGATCGCGAGAAACATATCGCCAAGGATATATATCTTAATCAACAATATCAATCTCTCAACGACATAATCAGTGGAGGCTTAAAGCGGTTAAAAACGTTCTTACAAATCTTATTACTATCTAGTTCCTGGGTCCATTTCCGCTACTCGACCTTCCAGACCAAACTAAAGCTTCCAGCCAAGTGCCTTGTGTTCCATTTAAATGTCCGTATTGTTCCATGGTACTTCAGGGTTCCTTTTAAATCTGGTCACCATTCATTTTTGATGTCCTTTGACGATAAAAATAACTGGCGATCAATTTAAAACTGATATCAAACTGTTTAAAGAAACTTTATAATCCGTAACCATTTTTATTTCAGATGGCATCCCCGTTAGATTCACTCTTATGCATGTAGCTGTAATGGGTCATGGTGTACAAACGAACTCCTTCTTTATACTGGTTGCTCTGGCAACCCAACGCCTTCTTGAACGCGGTTCTAAATTTGACGGATACGATGTTATAAATCAGGGGATTCCCCGCACTGTTCATATAGACCAGCAAGCGAATAGCGTTCATTACATTAAGATAATGTTCGAGATCGAGGTCGTTAAGGGCGTGGGGCGAGTATATGGTCAGTAGCACTAAGATTCTAAAGGGCAAGAGACAGACGAAGAACAGGATGATGATACCGACGAGCATGCACACCAACTGTTTGTGAGAATCGGACGATTGGGTTTTCTTGCTGTCTTTCATGTCTTTCGACATACTGTCCTTCACGACCCGCAGGATAATCACCACGTAAACCACAATCAACATGGCGAATGGAACGACGAAAAACACACAAAATATCACCACAACAAAGGCTCGTTTAACCTCCGAATCAATGGGCGTCGTACAAATATCAACGTCTTCTTTATAGCTGAAGTGATACTGTCTTTGAGTTTCCGCCATTAAAAAGAAGGGCACAGCAAAGGCAGCGGCACAGATCCACATGATAGAAATCAAAATCATCTTATTCCTACTGTTGCTTCCGGAATAGGCCTTAAACGGATAACAGACGGCGTAGAAACGGCCAAAGCTGATGGCCATGATAATCAAAATGGAGGCATGTGTCATCATATTCTCCAGAAACGCCACCATTTTGCCTGAAATGAGAGAAAAATAAAACATTATTAATACAGAGAAAAGAAATGAAACGAATTGGAGTTTAACGTCGTACAGTGTGCTATGGGGGACATTTTACCCGGGCAGAGGCGCTACGACTTACTCTTATATCCCACTCCAGCTGCCACGAGATATTTTATGTGCACGACATGCAATGTGTATACGGGATCTCCGTGTTTCGTCCTCCACCAATGACAAAGCGGAAACCACGCCATTGAATACCGATGACCTTTCTCGGCCAAAACCGTGGTGAACCCGGGACACCCAGGCTAGCGAGACAGCGTCTTACCCACTTAGCCACTCTGTCTCCAAGAGAAAGAGAAACGGTGGGGGATATTTATGAAGTTAATAATGGTTTGTGATGGAAAGGCCAAGGCGAATAAGCTGCCACAAACAGGTCTGCCGTATCATTCGCCATTATCAGCTGGGCCCCTAATCAATGGGTGGTGGACTAGTCATACAGGGCTCCTTTAACAAATACACAAGAACATAATCTAATAAATAACATATTTATTTTTTTACATTAACAATATTTTATTCAGGTTGTCTGAATGAGATTGGGGAACAGGTTCAGACTGTGTAAAACCCCTCTCCCGTTAACTAACGAGCCTAATAGTGAGCATGTAAAAGGTCCCTGGAATTAGAAAGAAGGGTAACATTTCGCTCAAAGTACACTAGATGACATCGCGCCTGGTACGTTCGTGCATTTTTTATGCGCGAACTCTTAGTTTTTCTATTACTGGCACGCGCACGGGCACTATTTTTTTTTGTTTTCCATGTACCAAAATCTGGGGTTTTGCGCGGAGGTACTTTTGAGGTATTGCCTGAGAAGCATAACACTTGCCACTGTACCTGTATATCGCTAATTATAAATCGAGTGTGTGAAGACAGTTTATATAGATCACGCGAAATTTTTCAGTACAGAGTTTATTCTCGCTGTATTTGCAGGTAAGCAAACCAATCGGACTATTTTCTCAACAGTGTATGAACTTTTTCATAAGCGATAATATCCTTACACCGAGAGAAATTATCTAGTCTCGGTGAAAAACCATGATCATCTGGTAAAAAATTACTTTTCTATTTTTTGGAACGAAAAACAGTGTTTTTAAAAACAAACGAACCTGCCGCACATGAGGAAGTCATTATACTAATAATAACAGACGAGAACTCTTTTTGGGCACAGGCTTTCTTACTGAGTAGTAAATCGTCCACAAACAATCACGAAGGAACTATAATAAGAGTAGCGACGACTGTAGACAGTAAGTAGGTTATACACTATACTTTTGAGTCGAGATTACTCGCTTTGAGTCGAGATTACCAGCTTTCAGGTCACCGATAACCAATTATGTCAGAAATACCATACTGACATTCGGTTTTTTCAAGTTGTACGCGAACTAACAATCGGCGCCCTAACTGTCTTCGTCAGCTACTTTCAGTTTCACAATGGCGTACGACATTCGGTTTTTCAAGTTGTACGCGAACTAACAATCGACGCCCTAGCTGTTTCGTCAGCTATTTTCAGTTGCTGGCGTACGGCCAGTGCCGGTTGGAAAAGACAACATTAAAATCAGAAATAGTTTATTTATTATTGTCGGACTTACGGTATCAATCCTGTCTAACAAATCATAAAGCTGTGGTGTTACGGTAGCGGCATAGTATTTCACCGTAACACCACAGCCAATCTAACCATTCATAATACATCTAACTATCACTCCCTACACATTTCCCCTCGACCTACTTTCCCAAACGTCAACAACACAGCTCATACATCCAGTTCACTGATTAACCCTTGTACCACGTCTACTGGATGGAGTAGGTATGTCTTCATTTGATCACTCTGTGCATCAGCTGGACACCCAACCCTATTTCATTTCGCCTAATGGTTTAATGTGGCCATCAGTAATACATTGATAGCGAGAATAAAACTGTTCCTTGCAAATTTAAGTAATCGAATTTATCTTAATTTTCTTCAGTGATAATAAAAAAATAGTTATAAATTGCCTTCAAGAAAACAAATAAATGTCTAAGATATTTCTATTTAAAAGATAAATTAACTGGTGTAAGTCCACCTTTCAATGCAGTCAAACAATTTAGCAAAATGTAACCATATCGATCACGTTTAAGTATTAGACTTTTTAACGGAAGTAAGAAATAAATATTTGTAATTCGACTCGGTGCTTAAACTGTTTATTGTGACCTCCACAGGCAAACTTGCGATTTGTCTTTCAGATGAAATAATATATACTTTTTACTGTGCCCCCGACCTCAAAACAATCAGAGCTAATAAACTTTGTTTAAGATGAAATACTTTTTACAGTGCCCTCGACAAACTCGGAGATAATAAACTTTGTTTGTAAGATGAATTAATTCAATATGTTTTGACTTAGACATCTACATCAAATGTTGAAATGCTGATTGATGTTTAAAATAAAAGCGGTATTTTCCCAGACGCTGATTTCCTGGAAAATTTGATAAGCGTCAAATCAGTGAGTTCTAGAAATTAATCAATTCTTTGATAAATTGTTTTAAGGGATATCCAGCCGTTATTTGTGTTTCAAAAATGTGATTTAAGTAACCGGAAATATTTCTGCGGTGTCCAGGCTAGTCGTCGATACAAACAATTATGAGCAATTGTTCGAGGAACACGCATACGAATCATTTGAATTAGCGGAGCCGTCAGCTTTATTCTAAAAATAGCATCGCTTCGTTGTCAATGAAAGAGAGAAATGGGGTTTGACGCCCATTCAGCACATACTAGATCATTTCGGGACTAACATATAGTTTTTTAAATTTTATTTCAATAATTCGGTTGTGCGTAGGGGTCTTTAGCAGTGGGAGTAAACCGGAGAACCCGGAGAAAACCCACGGGGTTGGATCGTTGTCAATAACGTTACCCTATCAGCCATAAGCTGTAAAGAGACAGCTTATGTAACTAACGAATCGTTCCTTGACATTATGAAGATTAGAAAATGATTCATTAGGCTAACTCAAGGATATATTAAGATATAACAGTATCCTTTGTTCTGTGATCACGAGACGGTAAATGGATTATATGACGTATCCTGTCTGTACTTTCAACATCAGACGTTCATTTCCTCGACAGGCCAATACCAGTAAAATATACGACTATTTATTCAACTAATCTCTGTAAATATTCACCATATCGATATCACCAATATCTTCAAACCCCAAGATAAACGAGATTTGTAAAATTGCAACTGTCAGTAGGATATATACATAAACCAGTTGGATTCAATCTACAAATCAGCGAATATCCTCCTCAATTAATATAAGAACAATCCAATATTTATCGTAGGAACGGGTCAATACAGGGCAGATAAATCTACATATCGGTATTGATATTTAACGTATGAATGGCTTAATGCAAACATGGATAATTTACTGAGATTAGCTATATAATTTTATGCCATATAATTGTTGAATATGCATAAATGAAAATAAACACACTTATATGGATATACTACTTCTGAATTTATTTATTAACATGCTACGTTTTGATACACATACAGCAAATAACGATATCTGTATGTGTATCAAAACGTAGCATGTTAATAAATTCAGAAGTAGTATATCCATAAGTGTGTTTATTTTTAGTCAAATCTATTTCTATATGTCTTATAAGGATTATGTATAAATGACATAAAATGCAGATAAACGTCCGGGGGTCCCACTGCTCACTTCCGATTGGGTTTATGAAGACGGCCATACGGAATACAGTGTGCTATGGGAGAAAGGTTGCCTGGATATTGGCACTACGGCCTAATCTTATATCGAATTCCAACTCCCAATGAATTTTTTAAGTTCACTCATGTGTACATGGGACTTCAGTTTTCCGGACCACCCGAACGACTAGACAGTTGTCATTTTCAAGCCCTCCGTCCTGCACCTCGGGCAAGGGGAGACAACGCCTGAAAATCCCGATGATATGTCCATGCTTAAAGGCTAGCGAGCCAGCGTCCTACAAACTAATTAAGCCATTCCGACTCCCATATTTAGCCATTAGTTGGTCATAGATAAGCCCACACTGATCAGCAGTGAATATTCGCTAGGTCGCTCCAATGACATCGATGTGACTTAATGAGTCACAGATATTAACTTTTTTCTTCCGACAAATTAAATTCTAAAGCACTTCTTTTATGTATTCGAACAAAAATAAAGACGTTTGAAGTATTGTTTGCTATTAAGTTTTATTGTAAATGGGTAAAAATGGTATTAAAACGGGTACAAGGCACCATTCGGCCCAAACTGGTACCGTCTTATGTAAACAATGCCAATGATTGACGCCGCATGCTGTGACGTTGGGTGTTGAAGGCAGTCATCTTTTACAGGGATATTAGAAGTCTTTTGTAATCCTCTGTAAAACAGATTAAGATAAGTCCTGGCCTAGACCAACGAGAATAATACATATTGCAATAAATTCCAATAGAATAATACCATTAATTATACGGTTATTTATTGAATAAATATATATTATTCTTATGTTTACATCAATCAAGATGTATATACAGGCCCGGATCCAGGATTTTGTCGAGGGGGAGGGGCACACATTGAAGAAAGGGGTAATACGTTGTAACCTTGAATTGCTTGGGCGGAGACAATACCAAAGTCATGTTTATATCATCTATCAAAGAGCAGATATGTGAACTACACCAGTAACAAAGCAAACGAAAATGAAAATCAACTATGCCCCCCCCCCTCCCCGCTGGATCCGCGCCTGTATATAGGCGGGGATTGGATGACGGGTATAAGTCAACTGGTACAAATTGTCAGCTTAAAGAAAATAGTTATTGTTGTTTTTATTCTCTAGTATCAATAAATCATGTTTATATCTAATCTACTAGTATGTTTATATAATATATCACTATATGTCTAGTTTATACATCTAATATTATACCACTATGCTTCATCAATCTACCACTATGTTTATATTTCTAATATTACCAATTAATATATTGTTGTCTTAATTTTATAGTATCGATATAAATCATTTATAGATTGTTTATTTTTCTTATTTAATCAGTATTCTGCCACTTTGTTTTTATTTCTAATTTAATCAATTAATATATTGTTGTCTTTATTTTATTGTATCGCTATAAATCTTTATAGGGTGTTTATTTTTTGTTATTTTCAATCAATAATAAGTTTAAACATGAACCCATCAAATCTATCACACACAATGTTTATATTTCTATTTGAATCATTTAGAAGTTAAATGTAAACTCTGAATAGGAGTGGCTGCTCATACAGATTCTACTGTGCCGGTACATTAATCGATCAATATCTCCTATAAATGAAACAAGTCAAATATTGTTTAATGTCCCCATCCTGGACTAATAAAAACAGACAATTTGCTGTTAATAATTTTTTGAGTGTTATATGTCATTGTACATTAAAGTCATTCTCTTGTTTTCATTTGTTGTATATTTACTTTACTAAGTCTATAATTGTACATAAAGTTCGTCACTATTTCAATGTATAGTATATTTACTTATCTAATCTCGTCTATAGTGTTTTATTTTATTATACATAAAGTTTTCATTGTTTAAACAAACAATATATAGTGAATAGTAACTTCATCCATTGTTTGTCACAATTTAATCGTATCTTAATTAAAGCCGTATTCTCCATAACGTAGTTAGGGTATATAACGTATTATGTTCATTTATTAAGGGTATCAAATAACTAAAAAAACTGTTTAAAGTATCATGAGTTTTGCATTTTTAATCTATTGCCCTTTTCAATTTGCACGCGCAGAGGTAATACACATTGGCGGAAAAAAACTCGGATAACCTTCTCGGATACCACATGGATCGAACCTGTGGTTTGATGCAAGCCTACTTCTTGCTCAATGAGCCATCGTCACTTCAAATGGAGAGAGAGAGAAATGGGGTTTAACGTCCATTCGACACAAACTAGGTCATTTTGGGACTAACATGGTTTAATTTTATTTCGATAATTCACTTGCGTGTAAGGGTCTTTAGCAGTGGGAGGAAACCGGAGTGCCCGGAAGAAACCCACGAGGTTGAGAAGGCGCCCCTATCTCCACGCCACATACGCTCACAACAGGGATCGAAACCACAGCCGCAAGTTAGAGGTGACGGGCAGCTAGAGGTCGAAGCGCAGCACTCTAGACAACTAGGCCATCCCGACACCCTTATTTCAAATGAACTGGGGTTTAATATGTTACTTTCTGAATCAGTCATGAAGACAGTACAAGCTGTTTAAAACGTTTAATCGTCAGAACTCATCCTGCAGATTATGCAGCACAGCCACCCCTTTAAAGTCCAGGGCCCTGATTCACAAAATCTTAACTTAAGATAAAATCCAAATTTTAGTAGATACTTCAGTTTTGATTGGCTAAGCACTAAAATCAATAATATTATCCAATCATATAACTAAAATTTGGGTTTTATCTAAGTTAAAATTTCGTGAATAAGGCCCCAGGTAACACAATACAACTTTAAAATTTTCAACTCAGAAACTACACGGCGTCAATTTCCCTTTAAAGCCCCAGGAACACGATCAACCGATAATTGATAGAATTTGCCCAGTAACGAGAGAGAGAAATGGGGTTTAACGTCCACTCGACACAAACTAGGTCATTTCGGGACTAACCTATGGTTCAATTTTATTTCAATAATTCGCTTGGGTAGGCAACCGGAGTACCCTGAGAAAACCTACGAGGTTGGACAGGCGACCCTATTCCTTGCCACCTCTAATCAATCAAATATCTAAAAACTACAAGATCTGTCAAATGTTAATGAAGTTATTGATGTTACTTGGTGCTCACGTCTCTAATCATACCAATATCTGAACGGAGATTCCTTTTGACACTATTGTCATTTATAATATGGGGCGTTGTTTAATTGGTTGATTAGGGTAATTAGAAAAGTAGTCGATTTTATCAAGTCTGATTGATTGATTTAAGGTTCTCTGTTATTGAAGAAAGGTACTATAAGGCCTGTCATTGAGTCAACTGACGTGGTTTCGAATCTCCGGTTGTACGTGACAAGGAGTAGGGACGCCTTCCAACCTCGTGGGTTTTCTCCGGGTCATCCGGTTTCCTCCCACTTCTAAAGACCCCAACGCGCAAGCGAATTTTGAAAAAATGACTTAGCTCTCACTCTCTTTCTCCCTCTCCAGGTACTATATTACTGGGGTAATCATGAAAGAAAAGTACACAGATTCCATATGTACGTTTTAACAGTGTAAGACTGTCGGACATAGTATACATGACGCCCATATTACCATTAATCGTGGCATGTGTGTGGAAGATGCTTAATTATTTGTAATATAATCGTAATAACAGTTACAGATAACAGCCATTATTAACGTAATGTCGACATGTGTTTAGGAATGTGTCAGTTGCTGGCAGGTGGATATCAGTTCAATGCGTTAAAAGCGGTAAATTGATAGAAAACCAGCAGATTTGACCATAATAAAACCAGGTAAGTTGAACGGGTTTAATGTTCCTTAAAATAATTGTTTTGGTGATTTTGTGAGGGCCATGAGGGCCTCTGTTTGCTCTTCTTTTTAATGTTTTAGAAAAAGTCATGAATTCCTTTACGTAAACGCAGATATGTTCTAAACAGTGGGAAACGGGCTTTAAAATATCAATCTCGAACTATTTCACGGCCAACACAACTTGACAACCACGACTTTGCACGGGGAACCCGAACATCCAGATAATAGTACAGATACACAAAAATCAATTATTTTTGTTCAGTCATTTTGGTTTTGATTACAGAAGGCATTATGTATGCCTATTAGGTTATATGATCGTTGTTGTTTATTTCTTGCAATGCTTGCGTGTTTTGTCTTGTTCTTAGGTTTTGTGTTGTGTTTAGTGCGGTCCTCCTGTACTAGCTACAAGTAGATTTAATGGTATCTGAAGCATCACGGTGGCTAATTTGGAAGGCCAGATTTTCAGCGTTGTTCCCTCTTGTCAGTGATAAAGGGCGG
Organism: Patella ulyssiponensis; assembly: GCA_963678685.1. NCBI lineage: Eukaryota > Metazoa > Mollusca > Gastropoda > Patellidae > Patella > Patella ulyssiponensis. The sequence goes on from OY783229.1 coordinate 83,379,662, forward strand.
AGGGTTTGACAAGGAGCTATTTAGTACAAATTGTCCTGCATGTAAAAGATCCCTTGATAGTTGGAATTCAATAAGAGTAGGCGGTGATGCCGCTGTCTGACCAACATTTCCCTCACTGCACACTGTATGGCGTATGCTCACCTTCATTAGCCCGTCCAAGAGCAGAACAGTAGGACGTTAAACCCAATTTCATTTCATTTCATTTATTGACGTCCTAAAAGCATACTGTTTACATGCGATTTAAAGGTATGAAACACGTGGGGTGTTTATAACAATAATCACGTGTGGTGTATAACAGAGCAACAAACTAGCGCCGATAAGTCTAACTGTTAAAGTATCTGATTCAATAATCAATTTAAAGGTTGCAAACAGTACTTTATCAATTAAAACGGAATCGATAAACGGAAATTAAAACCATGTAGAATAAATATATAGGTATTGCATGTGAAACAAGGAACCTGTTCAACCCGTCAAATAACAATATTTTGAGTGTGTGTGTGGAGGAGAGGGGGAGAAATGGGGTTTAACGTCCACTCGACACAAACACGGTCATTTCGGGACTAACATATGGTTTGATTTTATTTCAATTATTCGCTTGCGCGTAGGGGTCTTTAGCAGTGGGGGGGGGAACCGGAGTACCCAGAGAAAACCCACGAGGTTAGACATGCGACCGTGCTCCTTGCCACGTACAACCGGGGATTCGAAACCACGCCAGTTGACTCAATGGCAGGCCGTAAGATACAGCGCGCGCACGCCACCCATTCGGCCACCCAATGGATGCTTGGAGGGATTGTATGTTTGGTTGAATGCGTTATCTCTATCATCATTGTTTCTGTAGCATCATCGTTGCCTGGAATTGACACAGTCCACTGACTGTCGTTTCTTACCATGCACGCTATCCGATGGCGCAATAAGAACTGCCCCCCCCCCCTCCTTCCGAGTTAACAAAGCATTCCCAGACTGAAGTTGAGAATTTGCTCAACTTTCAATCACTATGTAATGATAATGATGTCACACTATGTAATGATAGCGATGTCACACTATGAAATGATAGCGATGTCACACTATGAAATGATAGCGATGTTACACGCGATGTCACACTATGAAATGATAACGATGTCACACTATGTAATGATAACGATGTCACACTATGTAATGGTAACTATACTAGTAACGATGCCATACTATGTAATGGAGTAATGAGGAATGGGGCCTGTTTCACGAAATTTTAACTAAGATACAATCCAAATTTTAGTAATTTGATTGGATAATATCTGATTGATTTTAGTGCTTAGCCAATCTAAATTGAAGAATCTACTAAAATTTGGATTTTATCTTTAGTTAAAATTTCGTGAAACTGGCCCCAAGTATCGTAACGATGTTGTACTCTACACTGTGATGGTAACTATACCGGTAACGATGTTATACCATAGGCTATACAATGTAATGGTAAGATAAAGTAGACTATAGAACATTGATTGATGATCACTTTGTGCTTGCTGTCGTTATCTCTAAATCGTTCTAATTCTTGGGGGTTTTTCATCTGTATCTGGTAAAGTACATTAAAGGTACTCATATACATACACCTATACCCCACATTGTCTGGATGAATCTCCACTTGTCAGTGATACAGAGCGGAGGGTGTGATCTGACATAGTAGACTCAGCATCTCTGATGGTAGACACTGGTATTCGAGTTGTGTTGGTATTCGAGTTAGTTATGTGAAATGGGGGATGTATTGGTATTTGAGTTAGTTGAGTGAATTGGGAGATGTGTTGGTATTCGAGTTGGTTAAGTGAAATGGGGGATGTGTTGGTATTCGAGTTTGTTTAGTGTATTGAAAGTTATGTTGGTTTTCGAGTTAGTTTAGTGTATTTGGTTTAATTTTGGTTTGAAGATTTTTACAACTACATAAATCCTTGTCCGGGAAATGATGCCAAATATATTCTTGATATTTCTGACGTGATTGGATTCATTATTGGAAACCCACACACTGTGAGTCTGTCTCTCTGAGGAGTTAGAATGAAATAGAATAAATAATGGCGTTGGTTTTTTTCTACATTCTTGTTACGGGGTCGACTTAGAACAGAATTAGTTGGATAAAAATATTTCTTTACATATTTTATAAGTTTCATGACTTGCCGAGAATAGCGCCATCGTTTTATTAGTTCCAGGCCATGAAGTGCTGTCCAAAAATAACCCCACCTTTTTATGCGCTATACAAAATTCACCGAGTACCGGGTGTGTTTATAGATAAATTAGAGCTGATTAAAGATGGTTATAATAAAACGTCCGCAGGGCAATTAGTGTACCATGCCTTTGTATTCAATAAAAGTAGTCGCTTGTAAAATGAACAGGCTGCAATGGTAGATTTACGCTGTTGTTTCTCGGCGCCTGTCTCCGGTGGGAGTTAGTTCATTTGTTGACGGTTCATAAAGCCTTGCAATTTGAGAAGACATAGATTTTATTTGGTTTTGGGATTTTTTTAGGGGGTGGGTGGGGTAGAAAAGTTCTAGACGGGAGGCGCAACACAAATTCATTATTATTAAATGTAAAATTGCCATCGGATCGATTTACTCTTTAGTACTGATAATTAGAGAAAGTTTTCTTAAATGTGGTTTAAACATTATTTGACTCAATTTGGGACTAAAATTAAAATGAAATGGGGTTTAACGTCCGACTTTTCTGCCCCAACTGGGCTAATGAAGACCAGTTATTCGATAATCTCGCTTACCAGCATGGACGTAACAGACTTAAAACATTATACTTAGTCGTAGCTTTTCACGTTACAGGCCCAGTTGATAAGGGGGCGGGGCGAATGGTTAGCAGGCACGCGCTTCCACGGTTGTACGTGAGAAGGAGTAGGGTCGCCTGTCCAACCTCTTGGGTTTTCTCCGGGTCCTCCGGTTTCAACCCAATGCTAAAGACCCCTATTGAAATAAAATTGAACCATGTGTTAGTCCCGAAATGACCTAGTTTGTGTCGTGGACGTTAAATCCCATCTCTCTCTCTCTCTCGCTCTCTCTCTCTCTCTCTCTCTCTCTCTCTCTCTCTCTCTATAAATCACCAGGTGGATAATTATAATAACACTATACATTGATATAACACTAATCTCTTGTATATTATATATAATCAACTGGTTTAATCTGGTCTATGGGGCTTTTGTTTCGATTAATTAGTCACCTGATGGTGGTAAACATGGACATTATACGTAGGGAGAAAGGGTTTATTAATATTCCACGTCAGGATAATCCTGCTTTATCGTATTATAAAAAATAATCTGAATATAAGTATATAATAAATATCAATATTATAATTCCCTTGACATCGGTCTTCCAGTCTCACGCTGTCTACTGTTTGTATGGAATCACGTGGATATAGTTAAACGTAGCTACAGTCGAGCAACCTTGATACGAGATTACACTGTCTCAGGTTCTAATTCCGGTCAGGAGCAAAAGTACCTTTAGCATTTCGAAAATCGTGGAGAACGACATCAGTTACGGATATTAAAAGGGGAGCGCAATAATAGAACGGTTGAGAACTTGAGACTGCCTCGGGTTCGAATTCCGGCTTAGGCACAGAACTCATGCCCGACTGCCTTGGGTTCCAATTAGCGGCATTCCTATAAACTGGTTGTGCGTGACAAGGAGTGGGGTCGCCTGTCCACCCTCGTGGGTTTTCTCCGGGTCCTCCGATTTCCTCCCACTGATAAAGACCCCTACGCGCAAACGAACTTTCGAAATAAAATTAAACTATATGTTAGTCCCTAAATGACCTAGTTTGTGTCGAGTGGCAGTTAACCCTATTTCTCTCTAAATATAAACTGATAGTACATGTAATATCCACATGGTTTGAGAGACCTTATAACCAACATGACCGCAATAATTCTTTCAAAGACAAGAAAATAATCTAATAAACACAGAAAAGAATCATTACCAGAACAAAAACGACTTTTTTTAAATCAACTAATTCCAAGTGTAGTTGGCACTATATTTCCTGCTTCAGGTTAGCGGAGTGCTTTAACGACTACAGAACAAGGTTATTGGACAATTAGCTCACTAATAATGTTAGGAAAATGATGTTTGTAGAATGAACCAAACGAGAATGGTACGAGTCCATTGTACAAACTATTTAACCCACATTAGGCTACCCAAGTCTCCAAATCGTCTATTAATCGTTTGTTCCAATTTCGTTTCGATGGCTTTCACTATGCAGATCTAACCCGTTCCAGTGGGGGTTTGCGCCAGGGATCATACGAGCGGCATTGTACCCTATCACGTCAGACATTTAATAAGGGTTATTTTGAAATATAACCCTGATTAGATGGAATTCGATGTAAGCGGTAACAGTCTTAGCAAGAATCCCTGGATGGGTACGTGGGGGTTAGTTGAACAGCATTTAGTAACATTAATTTGGTAAAATGGGATCCATTCTTTGTAATTTGCCTGAATTAATCATTGGAAGCTGGACACACGCCAGATCATTTCGGGACTAACATATGGTTCAATTTTATTTCGGATGGAGGAAACCTTACTCCTCCCTGTCACGTATAACCGGGGACTCAATGACAGACCTTATGATACAACACGCATGGGTTAACCGTTCGACCATTCACCCGCCCCCAAATACACGGGGCACACGTGCATAGAGTACAATTATAGTTTACTACTGAGTCCTTATTAGAATATATAGTTAATATTTATCAAGGTGCGAGGTTTCAACTTGGTTTTGCTTTATACAAAAAAACACATCCCTCATCTAAACAGTCACTATAAATCAAGCATGTAACAGACAATTATGGGTTCGTTACAGACAGAAGGCGATTTCAACATGAAAGTGAATTCCCCCAAGTTTATTCCTATGCCATATACCCACAACAAACAGCACGTTTCTGTTTCACCAGTACAAATGAATCATGTAGGAATAAGATAGAAATAATTCAGTTTCACCCCCCATCAGCAAATTGAAAATCTAGAACCAGGATGCCATGCAGACATGGCGTCAAATTGTTTCACTCGATGTCTTCTCCGATTGAGGATCCTTAATGAAATATATTCTAATGGACGTCGCGTAATCCACGTGTTATTCGACAACATCAGTAAAATGAGATCCCACTTATGAATTAAGCCCAGTCTGTGTATAATGCCCCTCGTTTTACAGATCTAAGATTCCCTTTCTATGAAACTCATCAAATCTGAATGACATTGTCTGAGTCAATTATGGTATGGCGAGTTAACACGTGATGTAATGGGCAATGAAATATGGTGTAATAAATAATAGCACTGAAATTGATGAGTCGGCAAAGTTTTTAACCTTACGAGCGTATTAAGCACCAGAAACCTAATATAAGTAACGAGCTTGCGTCCACATCTATACTTGGCAATGGATACAATACGTCAGCCTCCACACGTTCAGCCTCTATCCGGGCAATGTTTAGTCCCTTTTCTCTCCTAACGCCTCCTACAATTCTTATGATTGCCACCAATGTTCGAAGCGCGACACGCTGGACCACTAGGCCATCCCAACCCTCCAAATACAACACCCGTTGTTCGCAGCTAATAATATTTTTATACATGTCTGGTCATTCAAGTCTTGTATTTCATGGTAATTGTTTTATTTCCCACTGCCTTGTAGCCGTTTTAACACGTGGGTGTATAAAACCCGACATATGATAACACAGCATACACCAGACTGGTGATTACGACTTGATATGTTACACCATACTGGTGATTACCAATTGACATGTTATAAGATCGTTTATGACACCTGGGGATAGAAATATTATAACATTTTATGTTTTTGTATAAATGTGTTATTTCTGTCTGAAGCATGGAATATCATAGCACGTGATGATATAAGCCACAGTCGCTAATATAATTTAATGTAGTCGGAATTCGGTGAGTGCGTGGACCAGATTCCGTGTGGATAAACTTCATACCTCAAACTTGGGGTCCTTTGAGTAGGTCTGGACTGAGATCGCGGAAAACCACGAAATCACGCAAAACATAGAATCTCAAACTTGGAATCCGTGGAGTATTTCTTGAATATTACCCCGATCGTCTTTAGGCACAAAACACTAACATAATTTCACCTTCACACCGATCGGATTAAAATACAAATATATAAATTTAAATTTCGTTTCGTTTTTTATACTTTCGATGTCCTACAGAACCTGAAGATCTGACCAGTTGTAGTAGCAGAATAGCGCCAGGGGTCGCACGAGCGTTTTTTGACCTTATGACGTCAGGCATTTGATTAATCAATCAGCGTTGACGTTTCTAGTAGTTTTTCTACTGTTCCGTGCATCAAACGCCAAGAACTCCCCGTAAGAGAACGTTTCATTGGCTAATCCCTCACTTCAACTAGAACGCCAGTAAAATAGGAACTCTTCCAGATCCTAGTGTAGTAAAGACAAGTAAAACGAAATTTTGAACTATAAAAAACGAAACGAAATAGGATCTGTGTTTCAGGTTGTCTTCATATTCGTGAAATATTAATTTTACATGGGACTATGAACCAATCGGCACTAAGAGTCAACTCGCGATGGAAAATCCATCAATTTAGAACAATTTCAATTTGCAAGATTCCTTCAACTATTTTAGACTGGCTGACTATTAGCTAACGATTCTGGGTAAAGGTTGCGGTTGTCCCGTTTCGTTTCGTTAAAAACGATAAACTATTACGTTAATGGTGAGACATTTGGTCAGAGGTCCCCGGTGTATGGTATTGTACAGATAAGTGGCATTGTGACGTAACTGATTGCTCAAATGAAACACTTAACCAAAAATGTGAGATCATCCTGTTTCCACTGGCTTTATGTAACACGCAAATTATTGACATACAATTGAACCAAATGTTCGTCCTGAATTGATCTAGTTTGTGTCGAGTAGACCATTCCCCTCTCTCGCCCCACCACCCGCACCTCTTTCTCTGTCTCTCTGTATGTCTCTCGTTATCTCTCTCTCTCCCTCTCCCCCTCTCTCTTCCCCCGGATACCAAGACAAAGTAATTTCTTATTAGTCCATGCATTAGTTAGCGCAATGAGATCAAAGGACAATTTCAAATTTCTTCACAGTCATAACTAGTTTAATTGCATTAGCATTTCAACCAAGAAAAACACACCTATGTAAATACAAGTTATTTTAGTATTTGAATTAGATTAACCCCAGGTGCCCTTTTCTGTAGAGTAATTGCTACAAGTATTTGTTATAAAATTGTACAGTTAAATCGATATTTAATGGATTTCTCGACTTTTGTTTTTATTTGTGATATGATTTAGAATGTTTGGTAAATATCAACATGTGTTTAGAGCAGTTTTATTGAAAACTAAAACATATCATTTTATTTAATGAAATAAACTAGGAAGTGATCTAACGTCCTACTTTCTGGCACCAATCGCCCAGGTGTGTTCTATTGCAACTGGGGAATCACGTGGGTAAATGGGTAAGGCGCTGGCTCGCTAGCCTGGAGGTCGGGTGTTCGATCCCTGCAGTGGCCGAGAAAGTTCATCCAGATTCCCCGGCGTGGTTTCCCCTTGTCAGTGATGCAGAACGGAGGGCGTTACAAGGACAACTGTCTAGTCGTTCGGATGGGACAAAAAACGGAGGTCCTGTGTACATATTAGCGTGCACCTAAAAAATCCCTTTGCAGTTGGAATTCGATATAAGCGCACTGCATTGCCATATGCATGTCTTAATTAGCCCGGATTAGAAGCAGAACAACAAGATGTTAAACCCCATTTCAGTTCATTTTATTTCTATGGCAACCTGTCAGATGTTTATTGTTTTGTATAAGGCTGTTTGTTCCGCCTATACGCCAATGTCTTGTCGGAGCTTCTACCTGTTTCCACTGACAAGGCACGACAGAATGGAAAATCCATAGTGGCTGAATGGTTAGCACGTGCGTGCTGTATCATAAATCCTGTCATTGAGTCAACTGGCGTGGTTTCGAATCCCCGGTTGTACGTGGCAAGGATTAGGTTCGCCTGTCCAACGTCGTGGGTTTTCTCCGGTTTCCTCCCTTTAAGACCCCTACGCATGGCGAATTATTGAAATAAAATTGAAACCATATGTTAGTCCCGAAATGACCTAGGTTGTGTCGAGTGAACGTCAAACCCCATTTCATCTATACATGACTGGTTTCTTGTCACGTACAATCGGCAAATTGCGACCACGGCCATACCCCCCACCCCGACTTGTTGTATAATGAGGAACTACCCGTCTTAATCCTATATTGGGTTTATCCACAAGGGAGAGTTCTAACATGTCTGCAGAGACTGGTCTTAACCTTAACAATATAGCACACGTGTTTACAATTGTTTAACCATGTGGTTATAGTCATCAGTGACATATTATATACCAAGCTATTTATTACCATGGCACCTTATAAACAATACATCAAAGTGTTATTTGTGTCTGAATCATAGAACATAGTACATGTATATCATGTCACGTGATTATATAACACGCATGCTCGCAATAAAATATTATAGTCCCGATTAAGTTTAACCTATGATCGATTTCCGTCTGGATAAACGAAATGAAGCGTTATTGCTGATTGGTCAGGTTTCGTCTGGATAATCAAAATGTAGCTTATGCGACGATTCTCGAACTTGTAGCCCAGATTAAGTTTAATGAAGCTTAATTGAAGGTTGAACAGGTTTCGTGGGGGGAGTCGAAATGGAGCTCACGCGCAGGTTCTCAAAATTGGAGTCCTGGGAGTGAGTGTTCTTACGAACTTTATTATTTCACGAGAACACGGAACACCGAGCCGTTCCAAGAATCGCGAATTTGATTTGTAGTGGCTTACCTGTTGCAGTGCAAGAGAGACACGGATGAGAGAAAATACCGAAACAGAGAGACAGAGAGGCGGCGGGGGTAACCTCCACTCGACACAAACTAGTTCATTTTATGACTAACACATGTTTCACTTTTATTTCAATAATTCGTGTGTGCGTAGGGGTCTTTAGCAGTCGGAGGAAACGGGACGACCCGGAGAACACCTCGACAGGCGACCCTACTCCTTGTCACGTACGACCAGCGAATCGAAACCACGCCAGTTGACTCAATGGTTCGGGCGATTTCAAGTGTTGGAATAGTAGATTAGTCAGCTGTCGACCTAAAGGATACAAACTCCGTGATTGAAACACGTCCTAGCGTGACGCGAGTTGACAGTCACCTAAATAACGAGAGACAATATAACTAGCCGTGTGTGTTGGCCTTTAGACCCAACCTGATAAATAATTGAGAGTATATGATAGCCTTTAAACCCAATCCAATCACATACTATAAAATTAACCGGATGTGAAGTACATCTATGGTTGTTAAAACAATTGGGCTGATTAAACTGGTCGACGACATTACCAATCCGCGGATTAGATCAAATAGGTCGATAGAATGGATTTGTAACTCGACATAGCGGTATTGTTAACAAGGTAAATTGGTCAGTAGTCGTCTTCAATTTAAATGAGAACCTACAGGGGAAAGGGGTAGGGGTCGATTGTCACTTGAATAATTGAGGCAGACTAGTTATTCTCTCTCGATTTATCTCAGAAAGGGGTTTCACTAGTCCTTGGGTATAAAAATTACTAAAAATATGGGTACTAACCCTAACCCAAATCTTATAATAGATATCGGTAGACTATTGAACCCCAACCCTAATAAATGAGTATTCCCCGTTAAATCAATGACAATTTAGCTACAACGATTCCAATATTCCAGAACCATTTGATACAGCCTGGTCAAGAGCAGCAGCTGACAGTAAAGTAATTCATGTATATTTACTTTTTCATCCCTTCGCCCCCAAATCATAAAGATTTACCAAAACCTATCAGAAAATGTAAACTCAAACATTCTTGTTCGATGCTAAACCAACACAAGAAATGCGTTTCAGAAGAAGGAAATCGGAGAAAGCGAGACTTGCCATAAAGATATAAAATTACCGGTCTTAATCCATCTTTATTTTTGTCGTCGAGAATTACATTCAATTGCAAAATGAGGAGAAAGAGGGGATTGCTATAAATAGAGGCAGTGCATTTGTAAAACCAGGGGAAGTAACTATACTGGTTTTAAAAATCAATATACGTCCTTTTAGAAATACTCTTGCCATTTCGTTGTACCAAATTTATTGACATCGCTTTTTTAATTTGGTTACCTGTATTTGAAAGTTGGGTTTAAATTATTAAAGTAGTATGGTGTAGTGTCGATGCCCGGACAAATGGTCTCTCGTGTGTGACGTATACCTGCCTCCACTATATTGGTCTAAATAGTCCAACAGCATCCCTTTGTTCAATGTAGCAATTTTCTGTTCAGAGTGGACGAATACTATAAAAGATACATTAATTATGGGAGATTACATAAAGGACTGTCAATTCTCACTAGATAATGTAAAAAAACAAATTGGTCCAGTCTGAACCGAAAATTAAGCGTTTGTATTTTCAGCATATTATAGCTTCGATCATCATTACTAAAGTCAGTATGATAAGATACATAGTCTCGATTATGTTTTTGGATTTAATCATTAATGAGCATTGAGCAGCCGAGCGGATTCCCATCCGCTGAAAATCGCAGATTAACATCGATAGTTTATTATGGTCTGGATAAGTTAAACATACATTATGCAAGAGCTAAATCCGCCAATTGTAGGTCTTTGTTTTGTCCCGAAATGTTATATTAAACTATTAATCAGGCATTCATTAACTTATCCAGACCATAATCAACCCTCGATGTCAACGCTTACCTGCGATATTTGTTGGATTATGATCCGATTTGCTGCATAACTTTCCTTCATGATATAATGATTAAATGGATAAGCGAGACTATGTTTTTTGTTGTACCGACGTTAGTAATGATGATCGAGGCTAAGCGGGACTTTCATTTGCTATTCTAGGTTCATAGTGGACAAATATCACTGAAATTTCAGCAAATTGCCTTTCAATTAGTTAGTTTTTGACTATTATAGTGAGAACTGCCAACTCTCTATCTAATCTCTCATAATGTATCTTTAATTAGTGTCTTTAATAATAATAAAGAAAACATGTCAAACCTTAACACTCTTCTATTCTTATCATGAATGACGTCATAAAAGGCGTCAAACGGCTAATGTTGGGGTCACAGAATTAACTTAGCAGCCAGATCACTGTATCTATGAATAGTGAATGAAATGGGGTTTAACATCCTACTCTTCTGCACCTAACCTGGGCTAATGGAAGACGAGCATACGCCATACAGTGTGCTATGAGTGAAATTTTGCCCGGGCAGCGGCGCTACGGCCTACTCTTATATCAAATTCCAACTGCCAAAGGAACTTTTACGTGTACGCCAATGTGTACACGGGACCTCGGTTTTTCGTCCCATCCAAACGACTAAACAGTTGTCCTTGTCAGGCCATCCGTTCTGCATCACTGACAAAGAGATGAACGAATTGCGAATGAATAACAGATTGTATTACAAGATACGTCAGTTATGGTATTATTAAATAGATTCTTTTACATGGTGTATATTAGACAGGTTATTATTGTATTTAGGTGTGACGGATGAAGATGATCCACGTTTTATTAATGGGAGAATGTTAGTCGCTGTCACGAGTAAGACAGACCGGAAGGTTAAATAGGTGCAAGAATTACCGACGGAACTTGACCCTTATTAGTGCTTCCTGTAAAAAGCAATAGTTTTTATTGAACGTCAATTAAAGCGATGCGTGACATTGGGTTGTCCAGACACATGAGTAATTTCCATCACCTTCGTCTCGCATGTTATTCTGATAGGTCCGAATAATTCGAATGTCTCCGATATGGGGAAACAACTGGGGCCATAAGGAAGAAGGCCACCATTAATTTCCCTATTGACTTCAATAATAATTCTGGCCTCTTTGCCCGACTCCTACTTTTCTCCAAACAGAGTGGGGGTGGGGGTGGGGCGGTGGAATGATCATGTCACTAACATCACTGCTCCAATGTCCAAGGAGTTTTACATATTATTAATATTATTTTATTTCATTTCCAATGTCCAAGGAACATGCATAAACTGGCGGGGCCTTTTGATTTTTCTAGAGAGCGTCGATTCCAAGAATAGCAACAAGAAGAGAGAAAGAGAGAGAGAAAAATGGGGTGTAACGTCCACTCGACACAAACTAGGTCATTTTGGGACTAACATATGGTTTCAATTTTATTTCAATAATTCGCTTGCGCGTAGGGGTCTTTAGCAGTGGGAGGAAACCGGAGTGCCCAGAGGAAACCCACGAGGTTGAAAAGGCGCTCCTATCTCCATGTCACATACGCTCACACCAGGGATCGAAACCACAGCCGCAAGCCAGAGGTGACCGGCCAGCTAGAGGTCGAAGCGCGACACTCTAGACCACTAGGCCATCCCAACCCCCCACAACAAGAAGAAGACCAGTACCAATTGGGTGTCAGTTACTTCAGAAATAAACGGCAACAAGCCACAATAAGTCAAGTGTGGGTGGTTTTGTTTATCAAATTGACAGGATACTTGTTTTCTTTACCTTGAAAACAAATTTGACGAATAAATAAACACAATTAACCGCATGGCCTCTGTAGAAAATTTAAAAGGCATTTAGAAGCCATATCCTTTCCATTAGAGATAATTGACAACCATCCCAGGTTCCGGATCATGTGTCTCGTTTGTCATCGTCATGGAATCGCCGATTGACGGCTGTAATTTATACCGCTAATGTTGTATAAGCTATGATTCGAGTCACGTGAGACCCCGGGGAATACTGCAGTGCAAAATAATATATAGTGATGATATGTAGTCCATTTATACAGCGCTACATCCACAAAATATCTCCATGATGCCAACAAACTGATTAAAACACGGATCGTATTTCGTTTCGTATTTTATCGTTATCGTTCAAATTTCGTTTTACATCATTTTGCTACACTGGATCTGGAAGAGTTGTTATATAGCCCGTGTTCTGGATGATGTGGGTGATAATCAATGAAACGGTCTGTTACGGTGAGTTTTTGACGTGAGGTGCACGGAGAGCCTGGCAAGGGAGAACGTAAAACAGAGGTCCCGTATACCCATTGGGGCACACACAAGAACCCTCGACCGCGGTAAAGGTAGGCTGTAGTGCCGCTGTCCGGGCCTATTTCCCCTAGAATACCCAGCCCGGTGTATGCTCACCTTCGTTAGCCCAGTAGGAGCCGAACAGTGGGACGTTAGCCCTTATTTTATCTCATTTCTATTGACAGTATATACAACTCGGACCTGGCTCTTTAACCAACCCAGATTGTGATCGTAGACATGTTTTGATGACCACGGGATAAATGATGACAATACCAGTTATTTACCCATCCATCACTTCGTCCGACCTTGAATAATCGTCAGTCTTTTAGTGAATCGCCTTTTAGACACAGGCTATTAATAGCGGAGACATCCACCACTCTTCCTAAATAGGAGCCATGGACTTAAACATTGCTTATTCATCGATAAATTAGTTTGTATAATTGGTTTGTACCCGGTATGACAGTACTAATCAGACCTTGATGATTGATAGGGATTTCAAAGGCATATCTCTTTGCTCTATTGCTATTATTTTGTATCTCGAAATAACACTTTCATTCCTTTCCTCTTCAGTTCGGCGGTACAGAACAGTAGGACTTTAAGTCGCATTTCAGTTCATTTAAGTTTTATTTTTCGGATCACCCTGTGTCCTCCCACTGCTAAAGATTCCTACGCGCAAGCAAATTATTGATATAAAATTAAACCATATGGTAATCCCGAAATGATCTTGTTTGTATCGAGCGAGAAACACAAGACGATCACAACTAGGAGTGTGGTACGCTTTTTTAAGTTTTGGGGCTTTCTATATCTGACCGACATCGCATATTGGTAGGACATGTAACCACTGGATTGGATTAGTTCTATTCCCATTCAAGGTTGGCACGAGTAACTGTAGCCCCTAGAACAAATGAGTTCTAGTCCCATTCAACCTCTGGAATCAATTAGTTACTTTCCCATTCAATATTAAAATGAAATACCGGATTAGCTTCGTCCAGTTCTGGTGATTAGTAATCTTACGCCATGATGGTACTGGAGCAATATACTATTAAACCAAAAGATCCCATCAAGGGAAATCATTGTTTTAATCTGGCTGTTCAAATATTCAGATATAGCATGATGGGGGATAATAATAATAAAGGAAACCTCTAAAGCATCTCTCGTATCGTGGTCGGCTACTCTAGGCTTAATCTTTCATCACAGTTTAACTGTTCCCGTAATCGTTCCCATAGTCGCAACACGTATATCAAGATGTATGGTTCGTTAGCAAAAAAAAAAGCCGTTAAATTGTGAAGAAACGTCTGGTTTCTTCCTACATCGTGCCACAAGATTTTAAAAAAGACCGAAAAAAAGATTAAAATCAACGCAGTAAGTAACCAGTAATCCAATGAAAACCTACAATGTTCTTAATATCATGAGCGGACGCCAAATGAGAGAGAGAGAGAATGAGAGAGATAGAGAGAGAAGAAATAGAAAAAGAATGTTGAAAAGGGAGAAATTAATGTCCACTCGACATAAACTAGGTCATTTTGGGACTAACATATGGTTCAAATTTGTTAAAAATATACGGTTGTGCGTAATAATGGTCTTTATCGGTGGGAGTAAACCGGGAATTCGTAGGAAACCCACGAGGTTTGGCAAGCGAATGACTCAATAGAAGACATTGTGATTCCACGCACACACAATAAATCATTATACACCCCACCCCTACACACACAGACACATTAATTTAACAAGTGTGAATGTCTTACTTAAATAGGTAGCCAATAGATATATTTCAAGCGTACAAGATTTTAAATTATTCACATCGCCCATTCCTAAAACGCTTTACAATGACAAAAATCCATCAATTCTCATCAAATTAAGATAAAGGGAATGTGTCGCAAAAAACCTCCCACCGATCAAAAATTCACGATTTATCCCCAAGTTGCAAGACGAAAACCACACTGGGACAACACCGGGGTCGAACCCAAGACCTCTCCAAAAACACCGGGGTCGAACCCAAGACCTCTAGGTTAGTGAGCCAGCGTTTTTCCCATAACCAACCGGTGCTCACCAACACGAATACTGCCATCACGGCACAGCCTATTGTATCTCAGTTCACGAACCCAAGACATCTAGGTTAGCGAGCCAGTGTCTTACCCATTACCAACCGGTGGTCACAAACACGAATACTGCCATTACCACACAGCCTGTTGTACCACAGATCGCGAAAAGAAGATGGTGTTATTGATATGGTTAATTGACAATAGATAGTCCTAAAACCTCTCGTTAAATCCATTTGTATCTGACATTAATTCCCTATTAGAGTTAATTCTATCCGGAAACGCTGTAATTGAATTCACACCATTAGTTAAATAGACAGAGATCTGTAAAATTAACGCTCTATTTGTCGACAATCAATACAGGATTTAATTTATCTAACCGAATCACTAACCTGCTAATAATGTACTCATCTTCATCCATATTTAGATATAATCACTGATGTGGACATTTCCAATCTTGCTGTTTAGATGAATCAAATAACATCGACAACCAAGCCCAGCTACTCATTTAAGCGTTTTACAGATTAAAGAGTACAAAACTGCAGGACACAGCTACTCAAATGTGATAACGAAACGATGCTAGAGCCTTAACAGTATCTTACGAAGTTACGACCAATTGCCCCCCACCCCCTTCTAAAGACCTTCACGTGCAACACAAAATATAACCTATCTATAACCTAGTCCCTCAAAAAAAATACTTTAACTCAGCTCCTCAAATATATCCCAACAAGAAATTAGCTCATCAAAACACCCACCTAAAACATAACTCATGAAAAACACCCCACCTTGGAAATAACTCATTGAAAACACGCCCCCCCCCCTAAAAATAACTCATCGAAAACACCCCACCTAGAAATTAGCTCACCAAATACAACCCTACTAGAATTGCGGTTATCCAAAGAAAACCAACCCAACTACATATTAGCTCATCAAAAACAATCCACTTAGAATTCAGCTCATCCAAACCAGAAATTACCCCCTTACATTCAATTATCTCATGAAACTGGCATTTGAAAGATTAATCCGGAAAATCTTGACTGAGATTTCTGTCTATGTAGCTCAGGGTTGTCGTGGACGCTAATGTTTGCAATTAGGGGCCATAATCCCTCATATTTAGATCAGTAGGTGATGTCTCCTCCACAGCTCGACTCGATGCTGAGGTTAGCATGTGTTTCCCACAACAGCTCGAATCGATGCTGAGGTTAGAAGTGGTTTCCCACAACAGCTCGCTCGACTCGATGCTGAGGTTAGCATGTGTTTCCCACAACAGCTCGACTCGATGCTGAGGTTAGCATGTGTTTCCCACAACAGCTCGACTCGATGTTGAGGTTAGAAGGGGTCTGCCCCACAGCTCGACTCGATGCATGCGTTTCCCACAATAGCTCGACGCGGTACTGAGGTTAAGAGAGGTTTCTCACACAACTCGACCTGACGCTGAGGTTAGGTTTCCCCACAGCTCAACGTTAAGAGAGGTTTCCCCACAGTTTGAGTTACAAAGGGTATCTCGCAACAGCTACCCCGGTGCTGAGAAATGTTTGGCTGTGAGGATGTCGTTGCCACTGGTTGATAAGCATTAATATACTGACCCGTTTAGCCCAGTTTAGGAGCAGAACAGTAGGACGTTAAACCCCATTACATTTACATTTAATATACACAATGAATCCACGTCCTTTTGGGATGGGTCGCTCAAACTTACTGTGTCAACGTCATCTTGCCCCCAGTGCTGCTGCAGATAAAATATCAAAAGATGCATAATTATACAGGAGATAAAGGCATGTATGACGAGATTAAAGACAGAATAATGGCATCCATTGTCTTTGATCAAATATGAATTGCGAACATAATTGATTAAACATTAGAATGTATCTACACGAATTGAATTATCTAGTCCACAGGCAAACATTTCATAATGATAACATGTCTCAATGGTTATTCATTCTATTATAATTTAATACACTCTATATAGAATTTAATGACGTGTGTTTGATTCTGAATGAATAGGACTCTTTTAATTATAAAATTTAAACAGTTTCTAATTGTCTACTAATGCAATTTGCGTCTATTGAAGATTTTACATGGAATGGTTTTAGTTCAAAATTATATTGTACTTAGCTTTTTGTACACTATAATATCAATCAGAATCTAGTTAGAGTCGTCCACTGTTTATAGTAGGCTATATTATAACTACCCTTGGGAGCCACGGTGGCTCAGTGAGTGAGAGAGAGATGGGGTTTAACGTCCACTCGACACAAACTAGGTTA
Organism: Patella ulyssiponensis; assembly: GCA_963678685.1. Lineage (NCBI taxonomy): Eukaryota > Metazoa > Mollusca > Gastropoda > Patellidae > Patella > Patella ulyssiponensis. The sequence continues at coordinate 83,396,990 of OY783229.1, forward strand.
TTTCGGGACTAACATATGGTTTAATTTTTTTTCAATAATTCGCTTGTGCGTAGGGATCTTTAGCAGTGGGATGAAGTTGGAGGGAGAGAGCGAGAGAAATTGGGTTTAACGTCCACTCGACACAAGCCAGGTTATTTCGGGACTAACATATGGTTTAATTTTATTTCAATAATTCGCATGTGCGTAGGGGTCTTTAGCAGTGGAAGGAATTCAGTGGACTCAGAGAAAACCCACGAGGTTAGAGAGGCGACCCTACTCCTTGTTACGTACAACCGGGGAATCGAAACCACGCCAGTTGATCAGCGAGTAAGGCGCTTGTTTACTAATAACAAGGTTTACAGTAGGATGATTTCTAACCAACTTCAATCTGATTCACCCACTGCGCCAACGCGGCTCTCCCTGAATTCCACGCCAAACAATTATTTGTATTTCAAATGGTTATATATCTTTCACTTATTTATCGTAAACTGAATCGACTAACATGGGGTTGTGCAAAGAATTAAGTGACATGGGGTTGTCTTGCTAAGAGAAAAGTCTTGTCCGACATGAAATGATTTTCCCGGAGATCCGAGGGCCCTCCTGTCTGCTCGTCACCGAGTTCTTTCTGTCAAGGGACCTTTACGTACATGCGACCTGGATGTATTTAATGTAATTCGCTTATTTCATGTAATACCCCTCTAGGGCTTGTCCTTGATATATAAAAATAAATCTGAAGGGAAATTGAATTCAATTAATAAAATCATCTTAGTATTCCTTTCATTGTATATATATCTGGGACCCTTTTCCAAATAAACGAAAAAAACAATAAACCCTCCAGGGTCATATTCGCTTGGTTTATTCTTGTCCCTTACGGCAAACTACAAACAGTTGTTTTAATTGCTATTTTTTTTAATTACTTAAGTGATAATGACACAGGTAATGTTTACTGCTGGAAATATGAATTGTTACGCAAATATTTTAAACATATGGAGGGGAGAGCGAGAAATTGGGCATAACGTCCACTCGACACAAGCGCAATGTAAGGCATACTGTGGATGTACATGGTGGGGGTCAGTTGAACAGCATTTTCTCACATTAATTTGGTGACATTAAATTCATACCGTGCTGATTGGAAGCTGTAATTCTTGATAAGGAAGGTGCTATATTACAAAGTTAAGGGAGATAAAAATGTTGGTTTCACGTCCAAGGTAGATGTCATCCAAGGGAGTTTCTCCCGGTATAGGTAATAGAGTAAGCTGTTTTATTCGTGTGTGTTTTAAAATGCTGATCATCAAATAGTTGACTATAATCTAATAAGCTTTAGATCATGTTATCCAGTAATAGCTAGATCTTATTATCCAGTCCATGTAATAATAATGCGATAATTAGCTCCTATAAACTAGTATGTTTTATTAGACAGTATTTTGATCAATTAGTAAGCATGGCTGTTTTATTTGTTTCTGCTTGACAATAATCAGATTATCCACTAATCATATTACTTTAAATATTTCCTTTAAATCAGCGGGCACCTGCTTCCGGTTTGTTGATGATCAACAATAGTATGATTATATTATCAGATTAATCTAGAGATTATGTATTAATAAAGACGTCACGTTGAGCTGGACAGTACCAAACTTCATCTATCAACAACCAAAATCTAAACCGCTTTTGGCAACCAGAACCAAATGAAAAGCACAGTCGTTCAGAACCAGTGGTCAAAATTCAAACCAATCAATTATGACAAACTAATCAGAAAAAAACGTGCTCCAGGGAGAGTGAGAGAGAGAGAGAGAGAGAGTTGCAGTCGTTTGGTGATCATCCCTTAACGCATTTTAAGACAGGAATCAACTACCTTCAATCATCTATAGAAATGGGGTTTCATTTTCCACTGTTCTGCCCCAACTAAGCCAATGAAGCTGGCTACATGATGGAAATGTTGCCTTGACAGCGGCGCTAAAATCCACTCTTATATCAAATGGCAACTATGAAGGATATATCCCCATGCAAGCCAATGTGTGCGTGGGACCTCAGTTTTTCATCCCATCACTTTGTAAACGAGTCAACATCTTACTCTCTGACTACCTGTGGATCACGTGTTCAATCATGTTGTTGACCAAAACAGTTCATCCCGATTTTCCCGTGGTCTTCTCTTTTGTCACCGGTGCCGGATGGGAAGAAAACCCGAGCCTCTGTGTACATATTGGCAGTTGGAATTTGAAATGAAAGTATGCCGCCGTGCCACTGTAAAGGCAACATTCCCCTCAGAGCGAGAGAGAGAGAGAAATGGGGTTTAACGTCCACTCGACACAAACTAGGTCATTTCGGGACTAACATATGGTTTAATTTTATTTCAATAATTCGCTTGCGCGTAGGGGTCTTTAGCAGTGGCAGGAAACCGGAGTGCCCGGTGGAAACCCACGAGGTTGAGAAGGCGGCCCTATCTCCATGCCACATACGCTCACACCAGGGATCGAAACCACAGCCGCAAGCCAGAGGTGGCCGGCCAGCTAGAGGTCGAAGCGCGGCACTCTAGACCACTAGGCCACCCCAACCCCCCTCCCCTCAGAGCACACTGTATGGCGTATGTCCATCATTATACAAAACAGTTAGTACCTTAAACTCCATTTCATTCCAGTCATTATTTACTCACTGAGTCACCGCGGTCCCCACCTCCCCGAAGCCCACAATGCCGATTAAAAAAATAACATAATTTAGATAAAAGCTTCACATAAGTCCATTAAGTTGCTTTCATCTGCCTTTAGCAACACGCATTTATAAAAAAAAAATATTTTCATAAAAATATAATCGTTTTGCTAATGTGATACAATAAACAATGTCCACCCCTAAAAAAGTTTCAATGCCTATACAAATATTTCTGCTTTCACAAAATCAAATACAACTGAGATAGAAATAAACGAATTATCTGGATTCTACTTTTTATAGGAAGTTATAATGCCGTTAACAAGTCTAAACAAACAATGATAAACTGTGAGATGGTGAGGATCCCGAAGTTTGTGCGTAGGTGGTGGAGGGGTGAGAGGTGCTTTCCGTTGACATCGATCGCCATTCTTAATCCGAGCAATATATAGTTCGCGGAGGTTTATGTTTGGAATGTTTGGAAGCAATTAAATAATTACAAAATTTAATTTCCCTCAAATAACGGTTTATACTTTCTTAATTAACCGTCCAGTTAAAAAGAACCCGCAAATTCGTAGCTTATTTGAACTTCCGGTAATGGAGTCAGCTAAGGTGAATTGTGGAGGGTCGCCAATCTGTCTAACAACTAACTTCTCGCCCGGATATTCACGACACGTACGCGGCGGCTTGTCTGAGTGATGAGCAAATTCTAAATTTAAACCGCCCAGTTTGTGATGATCAGTCTGTTGTAGAAAATATGATATTCTCTATGAAAAATGCACGACCATTAACCAAAAGGCAACTAGAGGTTAATGACACGGACCCTGGAGTCAAATAGTATGCCATCAATACTAATTGAGGTTAATTATATAAGATGGTGGGTAATGATAAAGACCCTGAAGTCAAATAGTGACCAGACAGATAGTAACGAGATATTTAATAATTTGGAGCAGCAATCATGATACATTAAACATGACTATAACTAGTTGGAACTATCAAGATAAAAGTCAGAAATTCTGGATGAACTTTCTCGGTCAATGCAGGGATCGAACACCTGATCTCTAGGCTAGCGAACCAGCGTCTTACCCACTTAGCCACCCTCTGTTACTATAGTTTGAACTATCAAGGTAAAAGTCGGAAATTTCTGGAACTGGTTCAAACTATTCAGATAAACCTACATTACTTTACTCTAGGCGCTATCCGGATAAAAGTACAGAACTTTAATATACATATATTATATATAACTACATTAATGAAATGGACCTATACCATGGTGTAACATCCTAATCGTCTACATTGAACGATAAAATGAAGACGACGTTTCGTCTCTGCGGTAAATTCTAACGTTCAAGGTACTTTTACGTGTACGCCAACGTTTATACGAGACTACGGAAATGTACAATTACAGAACTTTTGCCAATGCAGCGTCGTTTCACCTATTATTCAATATGTATCAATTATTAACGGTAACCTTTTTCCATTATAATCATGGACCTCAGTTTTTTGTACCACCCTTCCGCCCACGAATAGATAAACGTTGTTCGTCGAGACCCCGGTCCCCTCCAACACCACTGTGCATATGTATGAGAAGAATGCGCCATACAAATATCGTCATTATCATTTTAATTTTCACTTTAATGTTGTCTCATTGCCCAGGTTTAATCGTTGTACCGTGACAATGTGTAGCGTCGTCAGTTTAACCTCGTGGTTTTTCTCCGGGTCCTCCGGTTTCCTCCCACTACAAAGGCCCATACGCACAAGCGAATTATTGAAATAAAATTGAACCATATGTTAGTCCCGAAATGACCTAGTTTGTGTCGAGTGAACGTAAAAACCCATTTCTCTCTCTCTCTCTCTCTCTCTCTCTCTCTCTCTCTCTCTCTCATCAAAAGAAGCAACATGTGCCAATGTGGTGAGCAGCTTACGTACAAACGGGAAATACCATACTAGTCAACATGTAATCCCTCGGGTTCATTATCACCAATATCCAATAATAACCGAGAAATAATGTAACATCCCAATAATCCCCTTCTCCCAACCTACGCATCCGCCACTATCTTTATTAATATAAATATTATTACTTAATGTATATTGTAAAGCCTGTATAATATGATTTAATTGTATTCATTATCATCATTAGAACTGTTATTATTATGTACGTGCTGGCTGGGATTATATAAATGATTCTCGATTAAAGATAATACGAGTATAAACATTTTCGTCTGGGTTGGTTATTAAAAGGGGTTCGTATAATAAAACAAGGAAAAAATTGCGTTATTGGCTCTGATTTAAAACTATGTATGGAAATGTGTATATTATCCCGTGTCGTTTACATTTGATGGCCAAGAATCAAAGTGTGGCAAATTACTTAAAAGACTATCTTCTCAATAGAGGTAACGTCCACCCGACACATATGGCTCAATAATTCGCTTGCGGATAGCCGTCACGTTAAGCCGGGGTAACGAAACAAGTCAGTTGGTTTCTCTAGGATAACTGTCCCTTTAAAATCGCCTCGTCTGTTTCAAACCACACGGGTATTCATGTTTGACGTGACTCCCAGTTTTTGTTTTATAGGTTCTACCCCTAACCCTAATCCTAACCCTAATAGAAAGTAGGAAGTTCCATGTGGACACAGTACGGACGACTAACCGCTAGGTTTTCGGTATAAAGGTGCAATCTATTTCACAGATAATTATGAAAGTCTTCTAATATCCCCGTAAAAGATGACTGTGTCCAACACGTGCAATCACATCACGCGGCGCAAATCATTAGTTCAATGGCACGTGCATTGTTTACTAATTTTAATACCCATTTACACTAAAATTAAATAGGAAATACTGTTTACCTACAAATACTTCAAACGTCTTTATTTATGTTTCTTATGCATATAAAAATGTTTTAGAATCTAATTTGTCGGACGAAAAAAGTTAATATTGTGGACTCATTAAGTCGCATCGATGTCATCCTTATCAGTGACTGTATAGTGGCCTAGCGAATATTCACCGCTGATCAGTGTGATAAAAGTGATGGAAATAGAAAAAGGAGTATATAGGTCACAATTCTATGGAATATAATTACTGTTTATAACTCAGCGACGTTTCGACTAGGCTTCTCTAGTCATTATCAGGCAATGATATCTACAGAAGCCTAGTCGAAACGTCGCTCAATTATGAGTAGTAATTATATTCCATAGAATTGTAACCTATATACTCCAGTTCAATTACTAAATGCCATTGAAGTCGGATCAAACATGACCACCAGGGGCCGGTTGTTCAACTTTTAGTTAAATTTAACCATGTGGTTACGTATAACCATTGGTTATATATTTAACTAATCGTTACATAACCAGTCGTTAAATTTGTGTTGTTCAACTACATTTAACGACGTTGTTATGTAACCAAATGGTTAAAATTTAACCATTCCATAACCATTTCGTTAAAATTTAACCATTCAACAAGTATCCCATAATTCTCCTCACTGGCAACCAATTCAAGATGGATGACACTGTTAGGAGTGGTGGGGGGGCAAAAGAAAACCAATTAATATCCTCAATCAAATATTTCTAATGTTTAAAGATATTTAGCTGAATGGGAAATTAGACTTCATGTTGTGTGTTTAGCAAACACTTTCAATCTTCAATGACATAAGTGTCGCCTGCTAATCGAGACTGGAGAGGGGTAACTCTTGACAACAAAAATTGTTTTGCTTGTAAAGTTTGCGTCCTGTAAAATGTGGTAAGTTTCTCTTTTTTTTAGCTTTTTAGAGTCTTATTTGCATGAATGTAAACATAGGATAATGAAGAAGTAGAAGTGTCAATTTCCAATTCCAAATGGTTATAATTAATTTGTGACTGATTTTCTACTGTTTTATGCATTTCAGGGATGTGTTTGGATATAAGATTGAAAATACATGTAGTGTGATTGACATTTGCAGAATTTCGGGGATGTGTTTCTTTTGATATATAAGATGAAGCGTGATTGACATTCACCATGAAAACCTATCTGCCTAGACAATAATTTTTATTAAAGGCATTTATTTGCCTTGTTTTTTGTGTGGTTTGTCATACTCTTCTACCAATAAGAAGCAAGGAAATTTCAGATCTGTGCTGCGATACATTTAAAGGACATAGACGATACAAAGGAAATAGATGTAATAGTTTCAAGGTTGTGATGTACATATGACATCTAGGCCTATCTTCAAGTGAACCAAGATCGACTTGCAAGTTTACACAACAGACTCCATACCGATATAGCCTACATAAAGAAGTTACATGATTCTGACATAGAATTAGAAGGTCTAACAAATGGCATAAGTTATATTATACAGAGATCGAAAAGTTCTAAATATTCATGTACCATCAATAAATCCTAATGCATTTAAATTATTAATTAATTATCTTTGTGAACTTTGATTTATTCTGAAGAAATCTGTTTGTCGAATGGGACAAATAATTTAACGAGATACTGTTGTTTTGCATAAAAAGAATCATTTGAGAAATTGGATGTCATTGGGCCACAATTACCTATATAGCATTGGGGAAACTGGGTTATTTGTCAACAATGTCAATGATTTAGAGAAAGGAACCACTTGCATAAAAGCGCATGGCAATGAATACCTGCTGCTTCACTTCTTTGATAATTAGTTGCACTCTTTAGCTCACTGCCAAAAAGTACCCCTGTCCTGTATACATTCTTTTTTTTCTCTTTTATTTGGGAGCCACAGTAGCACGGTGAGTACGACGCTGGTTTGCTAGCCTGGAGGTCTCAGGTTCCCTCCCCATTTCATGTCATTTCCTTCTTTTTTTATGTTTAAAGTGGGAAACATGACCATGAGAACTTGTCCGGCAGCCACCTCGAGTGATTTAACGACCGGTTAAATAATTTAACGATGCCCTGCTAGGTGGGTTAAATATGGACCATTTTAACGATGACATAACCATGCGTTAAATTTAACGACACAATGAACAACAGACTTTTTCTTTCGTTAAATTTAACGATGTCGTTAAATTATTTAACGACATTGTTAAATTTAACGACAAGTTGAACAACTGGGCCCAGGGGTTTGTTTTACCTTGTAAACCGGATGATTAGCGACAGTATTTTGTGGGAAGTATTAATCGTAAACATGTCTAATCAGATATGTATCATCGATCATCAACAGCTTTAAAACAGCATGTTACTCGGGTAACGCCCCTTTATTTGTCACTTAAATCAAAAACAAATTAAAACAGCGTGTTGCTGGGGTAACGTCCCGTTACTTGTCGCTTACACCAACAACAGAATCATGATTAATTAGACAGCGGGATATTTTGATCCTCGTTTTTCCCACATTAACAATTAATTTATCGTAGGGTCATCGCTGGTACATAATTAGATAGTTTAACCACATTCACGCTAATTTCACAAGAAATAAATAAACAACACGACTTGTCACGAAACTAGGGAGATACCCACCCAACATGACACGAAACTAACTTGTCACGAACCCATCTAGGAGACAAAACAACATGCCATGAAACCAGGGAGATACCCACCCAACGTGCCACAAATCCAACTAGGAGACAAAACAATTTGTCACGAAACTACGACGAAATGGGAATAAACATTTTGCTTCGACCTAATATAATTTCTTTTCGAATTGTAAAGGGTTTTTTTCACGTGCACATCAACATCATGACACCTACCCCCCTCCCCAGCTATTCACCCTGCCTAAATGACATGGAGAAACCATAAACATTAAGAACAGTGTGTAATAAAAGGGAAACTATATACAGAGACAAAATAAGTATACTGAAAGACATCATATACATGAAATGAAATGAAATGGGGTTAACCTCTTACTGTTCTGCCCTAACTGAGCTAATGAGGACGAGCATACGCCATACAGTGTGCTATGAGGGAAATTTTGCCCGGGCAGCGACATTACGGCCTACTCCTATATCTAATTCCAAATGTCACGGGATGTTTAACGTGCACATCAAGTTAAACACGTGACCTCTATTTTTATTCCCATCCGAACGACTAGACAGCTTTCCTTGTCATGCCCCCCCCCCGTTCTAAAAAATGAGAATAACATTGTAACATTGTAAATCATATATGCTTACTTTACTAAATGGACTGGATAATTCATGTAATTGATTTAGTCTCGAATAATGTTTACAAAATGATTTATAAGCTAATCATTCTATTATTACATCATTCCGGTGATGTATTGATCGATCTTTGTTTTTTCGTCATCAATGATTTTATTCCTCTAATAATTGTATCTTTTGTGCAAACCATAAATCTACCACCCATAATTTGATTAGCGTCGATCTTCTGAACGTACCCATTCTTGCTAACCAAGGTAACCAGTCATCACTACTGACAGTAAGACAGGCTAACACCCATTCTCGCTAACCAAGGTAACCAGTCATCACTACTGACAGTAAGAGAGGCTAACCCCCATTCTCGCTAACCAAGGTAACCAGTCAGCACTACTGATAGTAAGAGAGGCTAACACCCATTCTCGCTAACCAAGTAAGGCCACACTTTTTTTTTTTACTTGGTTTACGGATTTTCAAGAGGAATTTTGTAGTCGATAGGTGGTAAAAAAAAAAAAAAAAAAAAAAGCCTCTTCAGATTTTTGTTTTTCCAAATTAGCTTCTAGCAAAGTAGGCTGCAGAAAAAAAAATACTGGACAAACCAAGTCAGTGAAATTGAACGTTTGAGTGATATTTTGCCAGTGAATGAAGCATGGGTTCCATTTCGGCCGTATATGCCGGTCGGGACCTACGGCTTTGGAATATGACCGAATCTGGATCAGACCCGTAGGTCATTTTGCACGCCGGAAAAATAGCATATTTTGTGCTAAATCATAAAATCCGGGAGACGACGAAACTCCGTGCGTGGCGTGATGTGAACTATCGGGTATAGTAAAATTAACAGTGTTCAGTAGCCCACGAATGGAAACCACTGCCAATCAATTATCCTTGTGTATATTGCTCTAATCACAATTAACAAAGGGGCTACATCAAACAGACTAAAAGCTCAACATTTAATCAATTCACTTAGTTGTGTTTTGTTTTATAATTAGTAATACTGTGATCATTCTTTAAGTTGATTTGTTGTTACAGCATATTTACCGACTTTCATCATTCATGCGGCAATTCACTGTTTGAACATCAAACAAATTAAAAACTTTTCTTTGATGTCTTCACTTGATCACAAGAGTTAATCATGTCAATCTTGCAAATGATATATATATATATACAAGAATGGTATATATCATTTCAAAATGTTGAAATTCCTCACCTCCCAGAATAACAAAAGAAAGCGAGATGATGATATTGCTGTCAATGAATCCGATCCCCCCTCTTCAACATCGAACCACGAGGATGACGGTTCCGCCCCGAAAAACAAAGTCAACCATAAATTCTCTACTTAATTATGGTCACAAATATTCCCGTGGTTAAGATATGATATTCCCACACAAAACGATGTATTCCCAGGTGTGTTTTTAATCCATTTAATCCTTTTATATCACAATTGATAGACGTCATTTGGTTAAAACAATGAGCTTTTACGATCGCCGCCATTTTGAAATATGTGCAAATATCTTTACATGTTATAGAGTTAAAATACTAGCACGATATTATTTGAGCTCTCAAAATATCAATACGAGTTAATAAATTGATAAGTTTAAGAATTATGTTAATTATTGTACATGTGTATATATGACTTTGAATTATTTACGTGTGCTAATCATTCGGAACTACTTTTTCCCCGTGTATGGAGAAAATAGTCAACTGCCGAATATGTCACGTACGCACTGAGAATTGGGTTTCTCGCTAAATGAAAATATCGCTACAGGGTCTTTAGTAAACAAACAGCGTGAACAGATAACCGGAAGTGATCAATCACCTTTCTCGCCGTTTCACGCTTTTCGCAACATAACGTCGAGAATTCATGAGTCGACAATCATACGGTATTATCTATGATGACATTGATTAACTTTTACATAGCCATTCACCGATGTAGATCTATGTCTGACAGACTCAAAAATATCCTGGTATCTAAAGTCAGCATTCACCGGTTTTGAACATCTGTGCTTCGCGATATGGTATCTTTGAGGCAGATTTATAGTTTGAAAAACCAATTATGTACGGTCAGTTGAACGATTTATTTTGTTGTAACATCCCAATATTCTTCTAAAATTTTTTTTAATGATTGTCAATTTATTTCGTCGGCGGTATTTTAAAAAAAAGGCAAATTTGAATTTTATTTTTTTTTTCCAATTAACAAAAATTACGGTCGGCGGATCCGTAAACCAAGTAAAAAAAAAGTGTGGCCTAACCAGTAATCACTGCTGACAGTAAGAGAGGCTAACACCCATTCTCCCTACGCAGTCATTACTACTGGCAATAAGAGAGGGTAACACCAGATACCCAGTCTCGTACGCCATCATAACTACTGACAGTAAAAGAGGGTAACACCCATCTCGCCAACCAGTCATCTCTACCGACAGCCAGCGGAAGTTGGGTATAACGCATGACCTTTCAAAAGATGAGAAGGTATCACAGGGTGTCATGTGGCGAGGTGTCAATGTCATACTTGCACATAACCTAAATTAAAGGGGCATAACGGGGGATAAGATAACGTAAAGAATATAAGTTGAAAATTTCAGTCTCATCGCTCCACATTGGAGCGCGATATTAGCTATTGAAGTTTAGATGTTGGCTGGATCACCATTACTATACATTAAATCACATTACTATATATTAAATCAGAAAATGAATTCAAATCCAGTTTATATCGCAGAGTAAGGATGGCATCGACAGAGGAGTATGATCTGGATAAGTTAATTAATGTCTAATTAATAATTTAGATAACATTCCAGGCCTAAAGATTTAGCTCTCGCATAATGTATGTTTACGATCGCCCGCCCAACATCTGTCCTCCCCATCTTAAACTTAATACACCTCTACGCGCCAAAGAGTTTTTTTTTAAAAAAAATAGTACACTGATTTGTGATATGATTGTCACGGGGATTTAACAATCAATCAAACAGAACATACAATAGGAGAGTCCTGCAATAACCACACACACACATCCGTCTCTCTCTTCCCCCTCTCTGTCTCTCTCTCTATCTCTGTCTCTCTCTCTGGTGGCTGATAGAGGGCGTTAATGGTGCGGTGTATACTGTTTGGCTATTTAGATGGGATCAGCAGTCCAGGAAAGGATGTGCATCGCTGAACAAGGTCTGTGATTAAGTCAAGTAGCGTGGTTTCGATTACTCGCTAGACCGTGACAAGGAGTCGGTCTCCTGTCCCACTTCCTGGTTTCCCCCCGGGTTCTGCACGCAAGCGAAATATCAATTGAACCCTATCAATTGAACCATATTGTCGAGTAAACGTTAAACCCCATTTCTGTCTCACTTCTTGCTTCACTCGATCCCAACGACTAGATGTTTTATCACTAGGCGCTTAGTTCGAAACCACTGACAAGAGACAGCCAGGCAAGAAAATCTTAAGCAATTTCTCTGTCCCATCCGGCGTTCCCTGTTTAGCGAGATAGCGCACAGAACTCACCGAGGCCACCTTGGGTGCCGAATCCATTGGATTGCTGCCAATCAAAGGCCACCTTGGGTGCCGAATCTATTGGATTGCTGCCAATCAATGACGCCCGTGTAAATATTATATCTCTAAACCCAACAGACCATCCATTCATCAGAAAAATAAATTGGATTAAAGACCACGCTCTCTAATATTACATCATAAAATAAAACGTCATTAAATCAAAATGAATCTGGCAATAAATCTACAACCATCTAAATTCAAGAGATGACATTTCAAAAGGTTGAGAAAGTTAACGAATTGTATGAATTGATTTGTGACCTGACGATTTTTATAATTTAGTATGCCGCCATGTTGAAACTTTGTAAATATCATGTTCATAGATCCGGTTCTTGTGATAAATCTATTGCTGTTGTTCTTTTTAAAGATACAATATGGAATATTAGGTAAAGAGCTGACAGTTCTCACTATAATAGTTAAACACTAGATAATGTAAAGAGAATTTGCTGAAAATTCCAGTCAAATGGATCCACTCTGAACAGATATTCCAGCCTCGGTCATCATTACTGATGTAGGTAAGATTTAAAAAAAACAGATTTAAATATCAATGAGCGTTGAGCAGCAGATCATATTCACATCCAGTAAATATCACAGGCTAACGATGTTATCGACAGTTGATTATGGTCTGGATAAGTTAACTAATGTCTAATTAATAATTTAGATAACATTTCAGGCCTAAAGAGAGAGAGAGAAAAATGGGGTTTAATGTCCACTCGACACAAACTGGGACTTACTGGGTCATTTCGGGACTAACATATGGTTTAATTTGATTTCAATAATTCGCTTTCGCGTAGGGGTCTTTAGCAGTGGGGGGAAACCGGAGTACCCGGAGAAAACCCACGAAGTTGAACAGGCGACCCTACTCAGGCCTAAAGAAGGGCTGCAATGGACAGATTTAGCTCTTGCATAATGTAGCCTATGTTTAAAATATGCATTTCTAAGAGTTAAAGCTGCATATTGGAGGTATTGATATTGACTCTTAATTTATGCAAGCCTATAATCAATCCTATAGACCATTGGATGACTGTGATTTAAATGAGCTTGATAATTCGGGAGATTTAAACTTTAACGATACAATGAACAATGGAGGCTACGTCTCGATTGTAAAGTATTGTTGCCACGATAATGAACGATCTACACGCTCAGTTTCAGAGAAATTGTCACTATGCTAAATTTTCATTATGTATAATTGAACTATTTAAGCAAAGACATCCATCTGTTTATTTAAATTTTAAATAATGTATCTTTAAAATAGTATTTGTATTCAGTGATTAGAGACGAGTTATAGGGTATGTCCTTTAATCTACACAAAAAAATAGAAATAAGGATACCTCGTGGTAAATTCTCTACGCGGCATTTCATAGCTGAAGGGAATTATTTCTGGTGACATTTGTTTGCTCGAAAAAGACGAAAGAACTATCGCCGAACGTCGCCATAAAAAGGTAGATTTGTTATTCCATATAACTATGTCGTATTATCTAAGCGCAAGACAATTTCCATCTTAATCAATTAAATAGTCTTCTGGCAGATTTTACGCTCTGGCAGAGCTCACATGACTGGTAAATATCACCATACGAAACAAAAAAAAAACCCACCGATTTATGCCAAGGTCTAAACAATTTCTATCTAGTACCGTTACTGTTCGTTAATGAGAGTTTCAGACAATACATTGCGACTATTTGTCTGATAAACACATATTAACTCTGACATATCAGATCCTACACAAGATTAGTTTCATATCTCCAAACCAAAAAAGTCTGCATATATTTGATAAACGTCAGCTTATCGCCACAGTTTATATACCTATAGGTCTGATTATTTATTTAACAACGGGGATGTATATTATCGTAGGTCTGATGGTGGTTATACAGCAACCATTTCTAATACAAAATATACAAATAGTTTATTACTTTTGCTTACACAAAAACCGTTCTTAAGATACATAGAAAAATATCAGACATTTTCATATGTATAAGAAAATTTATACAGGCTGTTGGCATATTGTCTTCCCTCTCCACCTAAAACAACACATTAACATAACGTGGCATATCTTTAAATAAAGTAAAGGGGTACGAATAGTTAGCACGTGCGTGCTGTATCATAAAGCCTGTCATTGAGTCAACTGGTGTGGTTTCGAATCCCCGGTTGCACGTGGCAAAGAATAGGGTCGTCTGTCCAACCTGGTGGGTTTTCTACGGGTCCTCCGGTTTCCTCCAAATGCTAAGACCCCTACGCACAAGCGAATTATCGAAATAAAATTAAATCATATGTTAGTCCCGAAATGACGTAGTTTGTGTCAAGTGGACGTTTAACCCCATTCTCCTGCTTTCCCTCCCCCTGCATAATGTAAAATGACTTCCTGTATAATAAGGTCAATTATTGTATCTCGAAACATTACTTCCAATATAAGTACATTATACCAAGAAACTCTATTTCCGTTGACATTGTTCCAGTGAGCAGATTGTTTGCTAAATTCTCAATAAGTCATAGTTTCCCATCACAGAAGAAGAGCCTACGTATCGCAATACCTATTATCCTTATTCGGTGAAGGGGAAGACATAATGAGTAAGTGGTTAATTGTACAGAATATAATATACACGTAAAGCAACCCAACCGTGTTCTAACTTGACTCTACAAGTAGGTCTTTGTCTTGTTCTAAAATGAAGTAATTACCGATTTACATATGGACCTTACCTGTAAGTCAGCCTCATTCACGCGCTGCATGTGTTTATATTTATATAATTCCGTAAGAGAGGGAGAGCGAGAGAAAAAGAGAGAGAGATGTGGTTTAACGTCTACTCTACTCATACCAGGTCATTTCGGGACTAACATATAGTTCAGATTTATTGCAATAATTCGTTTGCGCGTAGGTTTTTGTTTTCTAGAAGTGGCCGGGGGGGGCGGACCCAGAGAAACCCACGAGGTCCGAAAGGCGACCCTACTCCATGTCACGAAACCATGTCAGTTGAGTCAATGACAGACCTTATGATACAGAGCGCACGTGCTAACCATTCGGTCATACCCCCCCCCCCCCTTAGAGATTAAACCTTCACAATATTGTAGTTTTGAAACGATTCTATAGCGCAACAATGATACATTCAGTCTTTAACTATTGTTTAAAACACGGGTCGATCGTTACTATCAACATCGGATGGATATATTTGAACTTTTATTACACGGGAGTATATCTTTAACTATTGAACCGGAAGACTTTTAATCTGAAAATGAAAACCATCGACAATATGAAGATCTAGATTATTTATTCACTCAGAAATAAGTAAGACAGCTACCAGCCATGGCATGTTTATTATCACAGAACCAGGAATATGAAGGCCGAAAAAAGATTAAACTGAGTAAAATCCCATGGCAAACTGTCTACGAGATGAAATCTATATATTATACGGTAGATCATTCGTTCTAGTTCCAGGATAATTTCTTTATTGAATTTAATAATAATAAGACTTTATTTATGTAGTCTTAGATTGTATGTCTATTTCAAGAAGAAAACTAACTCTCTGTTCAATTCAAGAATAAAAAGATCACCACAGTAAGATGCTATTTTATTAATCTTGAGATATTTCTTCTCCTTTGAGGGAGATGTCCTTTTGATCGGTGGCCAAACGGTTTAACGCGCTGTCCAACCTAATGTTTTTCTCTTTCCCCAAGTTTCCCCGATTGCTAACGACCGCACGCGCTAGCGAATTATGGTAGCCAACCTCTTAAATTCTAGAACCCGCCCTCAAGTTTCCCCAACTGCTAACGACCCTACGCGGTTGCGAATTATGGAAGCCAACCTTTTAAACCCTAGAACCCTTCCCCAAGTTTCCCCGAATGCTAACGACCCTACACGCAAGCGAATTATTGTAACCAACTCTCGCACCCTTCCTCCTCAAACCCATTCCTCTAGTTCTCGCATCCTTCCGCCTTACCCACCCCACCATTTAAAAGCCCGATACAGTCCGGTGGTCATGAATCACAAGTCCTCCCTCTTCCCCTAGTACAATAGAATGTGACTAATAAAGCTAGCTATGGAAGAGTGAAACACTAACGGTGATGTTTCGTGCTGGTACCTATTTTACAATCTATTATAATACGCAAGTCATTGTACAATAAACTAATCGCTAAAACTAAATTAACATTTAACACAATCAGTCAATAATCTGACAAGACACCACATTGTACTGACATTAATTTAGGCAGGTTATTCACTATAATTATTAAAATGATTTCATTTTACTGGTTTTCTCATTCATTTATTACACAATTTAACTCGTAGTTTTGGCCTCCACTGGGAATATGAATCCTTGAATTTGGTTGGACCTGGACCCTGTTTCTCAAAATCTTAACTGAAGATAAAATCTAAATTTTAGTAGATACTTCAATTTTGATTGGCTAAGCGCTAAAATCAATCTAATATTATCCAATCAAATTACTAAAATTTGGATTTTATCTTAGTTAAAATTTCGAGAAACAGGCCCTTGGTCATAAAATTGTAAAAGTTCTTCATAAAATAAAACCAAGTACTGTTCACCGGCAATACTATTTACCAGAAAACGTCGGAAAACACCGGAATACAAACGGAAAACAGTACAAAATACACGACAAACAGTAGTAAATATAGCACTGTCAGCAACATTTTCTTAATCGACTCTATCAAAGTAAAGCTACGTTCATGGAGATTAACTTCCGCTTACGCAGAGAGCAATATTACAGACAATGTCAACGACATTGCTAAGCTAATCATTTGCCCCTGGGTGGGCTAAACATTCGAGTTTCGATTCGCGGTTATCAAGTACTGTCAATGCACCGCACATTACTGTATCTTAAATTTGCACAAGTTAAGGTGCAACATCCGAAAGTGTACCGTACAAATGGGGGAAGGGTGGTGGCGTAGCAGTCTGTCATCCAGTGCTGTGCTGTCTTCCCCAGGGATGTACGTGGCAAGGATAATAGGGATGACTGCGTAATCCAGTGGGTTTTGTCTGAATTCTCCCGACTGCTAAAGACTCTTACGAATGCAGTAAATTACTGGATTAAAGATCTATCACATGTTTATCCCAGAATGACTGGATTAACATTAGTTATTTTCTTCATTTTTATTACCTTAGCGCACGTGTAGCGGGCTTTCCTGTGGGGGTAATCGGAGTACCTGGCGTAAACCCATGGGGTAAACAAGGTATCAAATCTCAAATTATACGCTCAGACTAAGGATCGAACCCACGACCGCAAACCAGGGGGACCGGCCAGTAAGAGTTCGAAGCACGACACGATAGTAGGCCTTAATATCCCTGTTTATACCACGCCCCTGTCCCTCCACACTCAACTTCAAATAAAATAGTTATATTAGTTTTAAAGTCACAATAAGCCATATCGTAATACATCTTTTAAAATGTCTACTTTTTGTAATTTAAATAGGAAGTAGGTGGCCAAGCGGTTAACGCATGCGCTTTAGATCAGGAGGTCTGTCATTTAGTCAAATGGCGTGGTATCGATTCCTCGCTTGCACGTGACAAGGATTCGGGCGCTATCACCAGATCCTGCGAATTATTTCAAACATTTTTTTAACCATAATATGTTACTTTTAAAGTGACATAGCTTGTGTCTAGTGGACGTTAAACCCCATCCCCTCCCTTTAATAATAACAAACGCCATCAATAAACCAATGCAAGCTTTACAAAAAATATAACATTATTATTTACTTTATTAACTAACACAAATAAAGATGTCACTTTGAAATCAAATCAATAAGACTTTGGATTGGACAAATTTGTTCTGTTTTTATAACTAAAAGTACTTTAATAAATGGTTTATATTGAGTTATAAACAGTTGGCTGTAAATCAATATTTGATAAACAGTTACACTGTAGAACGCTGTTTAATATTTATATGTGTAGAAGTAAATACATGTAATATCACAATCTCAAACCCCATGTAGACCAAGCTTCTATGGAAAGCCTGGCACGAGTTGTTACAATTTGAACCTTGGAATAATATCACAATCTCAGGCCTCATGTCGACCAAGCCTCTATTGACAGCTCGACATCAGTTGATGCAATTTGAACATTGGAATAAGTCATAGAGATCTTTGATTATTGCGCACCTTCATTCGCCCAGTCGGGGCAGAACAGTAAGACTTTAAACTCAAATTCCATTTCATTGTCTCCGCCAAGGGAATTATAAGCCCGAAAAACTCGGAGGTACTTACGAGGCCAATAAAGGGATAGAGCCGTGAACCCCCGACCCCCATCCCCATCCGCCCGCTGATTAGAAGTCAGTACTTCATTTTATTTCCCTTCTTCTGTACAACTGACAAGCTAATAAAAGCTGCAAAACTCGGAGGAACTTTCGGAGTCAACAATGGGCTAGAAGCGTACACCCCACCCACTGCCTTTCGTTAGAAGTGAAATGAGGTTTATCGTCCTATTCTGCTACACCTAACCTGGGCTACTATAAGACGAGCATACACCATACAGTGTGCTATGAGGGAACTTTTGCCTGGACAGCAGCGCTACGGCCTACCCTTGTATCGAATTCCAACTGGCTAGGCATCTTTTACTACACGTCAATGTGTACACGGGACCTAGGTTTTTCGTCCCATCCGAACGACTAGGCAACTTCCTTGTCAGGCCCTCCGTTCTACATCACGCCGGAAAATCGAGATGAACTTTCTAAGCCAATGCAGGGATCGAACACCCGACCTGCAGGGTAGCGAGACAGCGTCTTACCCACTTAGCCACGTGATCTTCCGTCTTTGATTAGAAGCCAGTGCCTACTTCTGTCAGTCACGTTAATTTGATACGATTCTAAACGCCTCTTCAGAAGAAACGAATATAGAACACGAAAAGATATTCATCTTGATTTCTCTGGAGAAAACTCTCTATTTTTCTTTTAAACTAATTGGTCTGGAATATTACAAAATATCATCATTTCAATTGACTTTAAAAATCATAAACTATGTGTTCATGCTTTATGCTGGAGCAGAAAATGGAATATATATTGGCTGTGAATACATGATGTCACCTTTGACATTAATATTAACGGGTATACGGTATTTCTAAAACGATACGATGCAACCAATCCATTCACCGATCGGATGCTACTATTTCGACAAATGTTCGGATGGACAGCTTGTCGCCGCGACTGATGCAATAAAATATCAAATTGGGTTATACTAGATGTATTGGCATCTAGAAATGCTGCTAATTGTATTAACGATGGCTTCGTCTGTTGTTTCGTGGAAGCTCGCTGGAAACCATGAAGTTGTGCTTGTTGCTTGTAAAGACTGTGAAACGAACATTTAAATGATATCATATAGGACACAGACCACCAAATATTCATGGGCCGTTACCCACGAAACAAGGGCGAAAGTTATTTTTAGTCTTTCTCCCCCTTTCCCTTTTCAACCTTTTGCATGGCTATTTTTGTTGAGTTATTGGTGTAGAATCGACGAAAAGGGTCTGAAAATACATTTTCGGCAAGGTTTTGGTGAATATTCCTGATTTTGAGGCGGGAGGATACAAGAGTTGTGAGGTTGTTTACGTTGAAAGGGAGGGCCGAAAATTGCTTGTTTAGTTGTCTCTACTTCTAGCCTGTGTATCTCAAGTTTTTCATGGTGAACCTCATACATGCTTTTGGGCAAGAGTTTGCCATATGTTGCTCCATCTTTGTCAGAAAGCGTTTTACCCAACGAATATTGGGAAAAAGTTACAACCGGTCATAGAGACGAGAATTAACATTGAAGTGACACCGCTTACTTGACCACGTGTTATAATCTTTGGTCACGCGGTACACACATATTGATGAGGTACAGTAACAGTTAGAAAATCTATACTATCAATCAAGCATTATTCACACAGAGACATATCTCTACATTACGTTAACTGTAGACGGACATCATAACGTCTGTACTGTATATGGAAGTCAAAGCAGCTCTTTATTTAGTGCTCTTTATCCTCATTTTTTAAAGGACACTATTGGTGTCAGCCAGTATCGTATATAGAGCTGGTTAGACACGTTCCAAATATCATTTTAACAGACAGCATAACGTTTGTATATGGAAGATCAAGCAGGTCTTCATTCAGTGTTCTTATTTCCTAGTTCTTAAAGGACACTATTGGTCTCAGCAAGTATCGCATATAGAGCTGGTTAGACACTTTCCAAATATCATTCGAACACAGACAGCATAACGTTTGTATATGGAAGATCAGACATGTCTTATTTCCTAGTTCTTAAAGGACAATATTGGTCTCAGCAAGTATCACATATAGGGCTGGTTAAACACACCCCAAATATAATTTTAACACAGTTAGCAATGCTACTATAGATGTGAAGAAACGGAAGTGACACACACATTGGAAATCAAGAGTTTTGTCTAGTGTTAAAATATAAAATATGGAAAACCGAACATCTCTTTATTCAGTGTGCTTAATTGTTAGTTCTTAATTCATAGTCCCCCACACGTATTGCCCTCATTTGTTGTCGTGATTCGACATGTGCACACTAAAATAAACAGTTGTATGTTAAAATCAATATTTGTTTAACAATAACGATATGTTCATTTCAGATTTGTAAATTGTATTTCAGTTTAATTTAATTGTATTCTAACATAAAGACAAAATTTATTTTCACACTTCATCAGAAAGTGTGATAAAGTACTGTATAACTTTTAACAAATAGACGGATCATTTAGGTGCTTAGAACTTATTGATCTAGGCTGCTTTGGATAATATGATATTGACTTTTCAACCACGAACTACTTTTGTTAAGGCACGAACTGGCGATGATCTAATTAAACATGTAATTAATCCCATATTATATTATGTCATTTACAAACTACATATGATCTGTGTACAAGCTCTTCGTGACTTCAAAGGAATACGCAGTGGTCAGTAATCATTCCATGGTGTGATAAAAGAGACAATACCTTATCTATTGCATATGACCACGAGTCTTATCTATTGTCGGGTGCTATATAAGCAGGGGGCAAATAAAGGGAAGACCTTCCCACTAAACCTAATCCATGGCTTACGGCCGAAAATGGAAAGATTGCAAAATCATATTCTAACAACAGGTAGCAGCTTCGGCTCTCCTACATCTAGTCTGCGATATCACATTAGTGGAAGCGGACGTTAAACGTACCAGTCCAGTCCAGAGGCGACCAGAACGACGACTAAAGACAAACAGAGACGCAGATACGAGAGGACAAGCGGTGACAAGAGGCCGGCGTATGAACTCACCCGAGTTCAGCAGCTGCCTTGGCAGAGGGACGGATTTGAGGATTTGAAATAGTTATGTACCTACCTGGTGTGTTAAGGTCGTAGTCTAGTTCCTGATGTAGTTTAGTTCATGTTGTATCTATCTAACTGTTTGATATTCTGTTCCGATGTAAATTAATCATATATTTACTAAACTGATCCCTGTTATCACTAAGATAGTGTTACAAAACATACAGCGAAAAACATATCTCGAACAATAAATTTCCAAATACAAATCCCAATTACAAATCTTTCAAAACATAATTTGTTACGAAAACATTTCTCCGAGTGCTACTCTTGCCAGTGTGTTTACTTTGTCAAATAAGAATTGTAAAACTCTTTTAATAAAATAAATGAAATGAACTGTGGTTTAACGGACTAATTACGAGAAGCTCTACCATAAGGAATGATATGAGAGGTTTTTTTTTTTACCCGGAATCGTCATGGAATCACCGATTGATGGCTGTAATTTATACCACTAATGTTGTATAAGTTATGATTCGAGTCACGTGAGAGCAAGGTTTTCGCTTATTCTTTATCAAATTCCACATGACAATGATTATTCCACGCGCGTGTCAACGCGTACACGATGTATAGGGTTTCCACCCAACCTCATCGACTAGAGTCTGTTCCAGTAAATATCAACTACTGTAGATAAACATAGTTTCCCCATTGGCTGAGATGTTGGCTCGCTAGCCTGGAGGTCGGGAGTTCCATCCCTGCATTGGCCGAGAAAGTTCATTCAGATTTTCCGGCGTGGTTTCCCCTTATCAGTGATGCAGGCCGAAGGGTCTGACAAGGACAGCTGTCTAGTCGTTCGGATGGGACGAAAAGACGAGATCTCGTGTACAAATTGGCGCGCACGTAAAAGATCTTTTGTCAGTTGGAATTCGATATAAGATTAGGCCATAGAGTCGCTGCCCGGGCAAAATTTCCCTTCTTGCACGTTGTATGGCTTATGTCCATCTTCATTAGCCCAGGTTAGTTGCAGAGGAGTAGGACGTTAAACCCCATTTCATTTAGAGACAGGAATCAACTATCTTCAATCATCTGTAGAAATGGGGTTTCATTTTCCAGATTGGGAGCGGGACATTAGGACGTTAAACCCCATTTCATTTCATTTCCATTGGTAGAAACCGCTCGAATCTATGCTTCTTTAACCTTAAACTGATGCTTCAAACTAATCAAGCCACCACCTTTTGTTGTTAGTATGTAGGTAGTATAAACCAGCCATTAAATAATTACGGGATTAGAACCACAATAATTGGACAGACATTATTAATTCTTGTAATATACCCCAAGGGAATACCTAAAACAGTATACTGCTGTCATTTACAGTGTTAGTTAAAAGCACAAAACCAAAGTTCGCAAACAAAAATTGGTTTCGGGTGTCCCTAATCCCAACTTAGCACCGTACAGGATCGCAATATAACCGTAGATGGTTATGCACAGAGATGATGTTATTTAATAGGGAAATGACACCTTAAAGGCATTAA
Source organism: Patella ulyssiponensis (assembly GCA_963678685.1). Lineage (NCBI taxonomy): Eukaryota > Metazoa > Mollusca > Gastropoda > Patellidae > Patella > Patella ulyssiponensis. The sequence continues at coordinate 83,419,969 of OY783229.1, forward strand.
AAATCGCTCACAGAGAGAGGGAGAGAGAGAGAGAGAGAGAGAGAGAGAGAGAGAGAGATGGGGTTTAACGTCCACTCAACACAAAGTCGGCCATTTAGGATATGCATGAAATCCAACAAAAGTTTCATCTGAGAATGTAATTTAGTAAAGTTCAATAAAATCGTTCTGATTCAGATGAAATGATGTGTTTCGTTTCTTGTATAACGACAAATAGTACTGGAATTAAAGCTGGAAGTGACTTGTGTTTTCCTTTACCCGATGACATTTTACGATGACAGATTATCGTCAGCTCCTCTGTTATGTCTTCTCGATCTGTAATAACCATTTCTCAGAATAGACATTATTAACTTCCGGAACTAGCGTACAAAACGCTAGGCAATAGCACTTAGGGAAGATTTTTATTCTCAGAAAGATTGAGCTCTTTTGCCAACTAGTAAACGTTAAATATTCAGAAAGATAAATCGTTTTATAAGAATAATTTTACCATACTTGATTGAACTGTAATATATATGTCAAACAATTCTATAGAGAATACAGAGAGGAGGAATGAGGTTTAACGTCCAGTCGACACAAACTAGGTCGTTTCGAGACCAACACATGGCTCAATTTTATTTCAATAATTCGCTTGCGCGTAGCGGTCCTTCAGCAATAGGGGAGAACCGGAAGACTTAGACAAAACACACAAGGTTGGACAGGCGACCGTACTCCGTGTCACGTACAACTGGGGATTCGAAACCACGCAAGTTGACCCAATGACAGACCTCGTGATATAGCGCGCGTGTGGTAAACATTACCCCCCCCCCCCCGTCTATAGAATATAAGTATCTTTCATAAAAATGAACAACATTAATACAAGGCTTCTTTAATCTATATCAATGACGTATAATAATTGAACTGGAAGTAGATACGTCTTTATCATATAATTACTGTTAATAACGGAGCTGTAGTTCATCTAGGGGAAACGCTTTATGACTCTGGTAAACGATAACAATGAAACATAATATCAACAAAATAATCTTAACTTTCCGAGTAAAATATCTCCTTAACACCATCTGATGCCATTTTACAGAACACAAAAACTAGTTTAATAAATGTCTTTCTGAAAATAATCTCCCCCAAGTGCCATTGCCTAGCATTTTATACTCTAGTCCAGGAAGTTCATGATGTCTATTTTGAGAAATGGTTATATAACTGGGTGTCATGCATACATTTTGTATACATCACTGAGTATAACTGTGTGAACTGTATGTATTTTGTGTACATCACTGTGTATATAACTGCATGAAATGTATATTTTTGTATATATCACTGTGTATAACTTGGTGGATTGTAGACATATTGTGTATATTGTTGTGTATAAATAGGTTTTATGGATATATTTTTTATATCAAGTGTATAACTGAGTGTCATGTATATATTTTGTATATCAATGTGTATAACTGGGTGTCATGTATATATTTTGTGTATAACTTGATGGATTGTATATATTTGGTGGTGTATATCGCTGTGTATAACTGCGCGATGTGTATTTATGTATATAATAGTGTCTACGTTGTGTAATTATGTAGATATAGATTATAGAAATAGACTAAGATGAGAACCGATAGCCTGGAGACGGCCATATAATCAACCATATCACAATTTATCCCAATTATAACTATAGACAGGGGGGTTAGATTAAAACACCCAAGGTGGTTAAATTACTCTACAAGCCTCGTGTGACCGTCTTACATTGTTATTGTTGTTGTTTATTACATGTTTTAAAGATCCTTTGGCAGTTAGAATTCGATATAAGAGTAGACCGTAGTGTCACTGCCCGGGAAAAATTTTCCTCATAGCACAATGTATGACGTATGCCTGTCTGCAGTAGCCCCCGTAGGGAGCAGAACGGTAGGACGTTAAAGGAGCTAAATCACTAACATTCGGGACCTAGAAATTGACAAAAGTGGGTCGCAACGCATTTGAATGTATATAAACTCATTTACATTCAATGGTTTCCGTTTTTACTCTTATTTCAAAACAGTTATGTATGTTCCGCGAAATAAGTCAGCAGTGTCAATCGAATCCAAATTTCTAGCGCCTGGTTATTCCCGTCTACATACGCCGTTTGATTTGGTGATATGTGACTAGCCTCGTTCCCCGAGCCTCTTGCTAGAACTGGGGCTGAAACGCATTATAATCGTGTACCAATGTTAAAATGTTTATTTTGTCTTAAATATTGGACATCAGTCATAATCAGAAGCCCATCTTTTTCCGGTAAGATCACAACATCAATGTTGATTTGAATTGACAAATAATTCGTGTTTTCAAAATTGAAGATTTTGGATGATATTGAGTTAGAGACTTAGCTACTTTATAGCTCATTTCACTTAATTTCATATCCTATTACATATTCCAATACATTAAATATGATATATTATGGACAGGTTGATTTATTTGATCTTTGCTTAAACGGTTGAAAATTGGTAAAATACACAATATCTTACAAGAATCAAGACGGCTAATATAATATATATATACCACACCATAGTTTCACGGGTTGTCTGGGCGATAGATTGACCATTATTACAATAAATAAAGCAACCAAGGTTTTTATTACATCACAATTATATAGATACCATAATTCAGCTTCTCGGGAAAAAATTCTTTACGACCTATAGACGCATTTCTAAACTTCAACAATATGGTAATATATTTATTTAATCCCTTTGGATATCGAAAAGTACAAAGGAAAGTAGAAATGAAATGTGATTTAACGTCCTACTGTTCTTTCTAGATTCGGCTATGGAAGACGGGCATATGCCATAAGGTGTGCTATGGGGGGGAATTTTGTCATGGCAGTGGAACTATGACCTACTCTTTTTTGGGGATATTTCATGTGCATGCCATGTGTACACGGTGCCTCGGGTTTTCGTTCCATCAGATGGACTATACGGGGTTTTTTTTCAATCTCGCGGGTGTTCAACTTTATTTAAATCTCGGTCATCAGATGGTCTAGAGCGTTGATTGTAGGCCTGGCACTTGAATGCATGTTTAATTAATAATGTACATTACAACTGAAGCCAAAACAAAAACCTGAAATAGGAAGACGTACGTAGCTCCCACATACAGCACCATTAAAGAAACTAATACCATAATGTGAAATGTGCCAGTTATACAACACGAACAGGATTCTGACATTGGATTGTTAAGTGTGTTGTCAGGAAATTACACACCCATTACCTGTACTCAAATACAAATAACTTCATTCATGTAAAGGTTTATCGCAGCCACATAACTAGGTTTAACGCCCGTCTTTCATTAGCCCAGGTAACATATTTGAAGATCCCGATCATTACCTTCTGCGATGTTCCTTACATTCAAATGCACGAACAGATACCATTGACAAATTACAATATGATTTTAAAAATATAAACTGTCTTTTATTCGGCTCCAAAACCTACAGTCTAGAAATTAATACTAATATTTTTAACCAGGTCCATAAGTTTATTAATATGTCAAACAGATTCTAAACTCAATTCGATCAAGTAATATTTTAATGTATAATCTTGGCTAGTGTATCTAATTTTGTTTATTATCAAATAATCCTCACTTTGCTTGCATATGTATAATTATTAATTACTATATATACTGTACATTTTCACCCATTTTATTATGTTTATATAATATGTATGTGTTTGCCATTTTAACTATGTATATACACCCATTCGTCATTAACAATATGTATACAAATTACTTAGGGAGAGGGGTTTTACATAGGCTAAGCCTGTTCCCCAATCCCATCCAGACAACCTGAATAAAATATTGTTTAAAAAAAAAAAAAAAAAAAAGCCCAGGTCATTTCATTTCAGGTTTAACCCACGATCTGATTTAGATACAGTTCTATATTTCGTTTCGTTTTTTATACTTTCGTTGGCCCACATTACATGCAGATCTGACCGGTTGTACTAAAAGGTCGGGTCAGAGGTCGTACGAACGGCTTTTGCTCATATGTTTCTTGTTGGGTATCCGACAAAACTCGCCATAACAGTCCGCTTCATTGGCTAATAACCAGAACGCGTGGCAGATCGTAGTGTAGTGCGATATCATTTCTGTGGAAGCGGACGTTAAAGCTTCATGTAGTAGTAGTAGCGTAGTGTAGTACAGACAAAACGTTTCTTAAAACCACAAAGGGAATATAACCTTTTCAAATTATGTATAACCCCACTTCCCCGGCCCACGCCTTGAGTATATAGATATCGTGACGACGAGAGATTGAGGTCCTGCTGGTTTGTTTGATCTCTAACATCAAATCATGGGGTACTGACAGATGTAACAATTCCTGTCTATTATCATTAATTAATCTAATTAGAGAGTCGTGGGATATCTGTAGATACACCATTTACCATGTAATTGATGACCTTGTTACAAACACAAACATCGTCATGCTATCAACAAATATATAACCAGCCTCCCTCTCCCTCTCTCTCTCTCTCTCTCCCATAGGAGAACGACGAGCATTTGACTACAGGACAACCGTGACGAGCCTGAGGTCATGACTGTCATATTGTAACTATGACTTCATACAAAGAAATGAAATGGGGTTTAACGTCCTACTGTTCTGCTGTGGGCTAATGAAGCCGGGCATACGTCATATAGTGTTATGAGGGACATTTTGCCCGGACAGCGGCACTGCGGTCTACTTTTATATCGAATTCCAACTGTCAAGCCATGTTATACGTGTACGCCAATATGTAAACGGGACCTCGGTTGGTACAAGAACGAGTAAAAATGGAAGCTGGCCAAGAATGGGCTTTAATAGCAGGCTTTAATATCACTAGACGTATCAAATGTCGCATGGACTCTACTGCGACATATTCACTAACTTGCGGAAAGCACCCTACATTGCGTTTATCTTCATCCGGCTTCTAAGGCGAATTTCTCTCTTGAATGAGCTAAAACTCTTTCATACTGGTCTAAATACAGTATTTCAAGCAAGTTCATCGACTCTATCATTTCAATTAGCGATGAAAAGAAATAATTATACTGTATGATTAATGCTTGCTAGTTTCTTTATGGACCTACTTAGTAGACCGCTGACCATACAGTCGGGTCAAATTGGCTTATTCGTAGAACTTGAATTCCTCAACAGAGCCAGATTGTTATATCACAAAGCTAATCGACAGTTTTAATTTTGATCCAAACTCAATATGGGATTCAGATGGTATAAAAAAATCGCTTAAACATGCATTACACAAGAGTTAAATCTGACTGAAATGTTATCTAAATTATTAATTTACCATTAATTAACTCATAAGGACCATAATAAACTCTCGATGTCTACGCTAGCCTTCGATGTTGCCTGTATTAGAATCCTATATGCTGCTTAACGCCCATTGATAATTGGATTAAAAAATAATGGATAATCGAGACTATTTTGTTGATCTTAGTAATGATGATCGAGGCAAGGCGGCAATTTCAACCTCTTAGTTCTCGGTTCATACTGGACCAATTGGACTGAAATTTTCAGCGAATTACCTTTACATTTTTTTAGTTTTTAACTACTACAGTGAGAACTGTCAACTCTTTATCTTATCTCCCATAATGTATCTTTAATTGTAAAAACTTTCCGACTTCACCAGACCCGAACCACTAATGGTAGAGCCACTACTGAAAGCGTTTTGAGCATGTATCAACACGGAGAAGACGTTACATAAAACATCATTATTATTATTAGTGTTGTTATTGAAACCTGTATCAATTGAAACCACTGTAACTGCTCCACTGTTTGTTATGTAGAAACAGCCAAACAGAACCCGTACTTCTCTACCGGAATATCTGCTTGGATTCAGTTGGAATTTTAAAAGTAACATTACTCGGCATTTTCTATTGCACGAAGCCAAATAATTTTCTATTGACCTTTTAATTCTCTTTAACCAAACACATTGACCATGTCTTGATATGAATAATACTATATTTACTTACATCTCGTATTTCAATTCAAACAAACTCAACACATGCCGTACATTAGGCAAAGTAAATCACACAAGAGTTCAACTGTTATAAAATGTCTTAAAGCCCCGATAACACTCTTGTAACTGAATAATATGTCCCAATCTTCATTCTGGTCAACAAATCGTATTATTTTACAATATTCCAATTAATTGACGATATAAATTTCATCTTAACACACGTATTTTAAAAAATTGGAAAAATTCAACCAATTGATTTGAAAAGTCTAACGTAAACCTTTTCAAATGTGACTTGGATTTTAAAATATTTTCGAACCCTCTGGACTAGTAAAATAGGTTGTAATGGATAATTTACACAACAGGTAGGACACTTAAACATCTAGTACTTAGAATAAGGGTATTATTTATTTTCTGGAGCTTCCAAGCCAGCAAGAATGTTATTGTCCCTTTAAAGCATCCTGTCTAATGAGAGAGAGAGAAACTTTTGTTTATTGGCTGAATTTTAAGGAAAGAGAAATGGGGTTTATTACTGGACTAACATATGATTTAATTTCATTTTAACAATTCGCTTGCGCGTAGGGGTCTTTAGCAGTGGGAGGAAACCGGAGTACCCGGGGAAAACCCATGAGGTTGGACAGGCAGTGTCTCTTAAGAACCAAAACTGCCCGCGGATCTTTAGCATACACGCCTTCCTATAGAAGTATCTTTTAAGAATCTAAGTTACCAGGGGATATTTTACGAGCACATCGATGTGTGGTATCGTAGTGTTTCTGAAAAAAGCTGAACAAATACTAGTGGATCTTGTATATATACGTCGCTGAAGCATAAGGCCTGTCATTGAGCCAGCTGGTGTGGTTTCGATTACTCGGTTGTACGTGACAAGGAATAGGGTTACCTGCCCAATGCAGTTGGTTGTCTCCGGGTCCTCCGGTTTCATCCCACTGCTAAAGACCCGTATGCGCAAATGAATTATTGACAAAAATTGAAACGTGTCGAGTGGACATTAAACCACATCTCTCTCTATCTCTCGTTATATATACGTCAACTCGGGATATAGTTTTATCTCTGAAGAATCTAAACAACGCAACAAAACATGCAGTTATTGAATGCTTTCTGTGGAAACTTTGTGGGTTTTTTAAATGATAAATTGAGCGTGGGTTGTTATTGCTGACAGAGTTTTAAATTCAGACAATAGAATGTCTAATGAATGATAGCCAACTGTCAAGGACTGTATGCAGAGGGTTCGGTATGCAGATGGTACTGCATGGTTCTAACCTGAAGGAACAACACACAAAAAATATCTCTAATGTGTACAGTACACAGTGTACGTTCAGATAAAAGATGCATTAGATCAATAGCTGCCAGTTTTCGCCATAATAGTTAAACACTAGATACGGTAAAAGGAATCTGCTGCAAATTTCAGTCAAATTGATCCTCTCTGAACTGAGATTTTAGCGATTGAATTTTCCACCTAGTCTCGAACATCCTTAATAAAGTCGGTACGGTGAAAAACATAGCCTCGATTATCCAATTCATGATTATTTCATGTATGAAAGTTGAGCAGAAAATTAGATCCTAATCAAGTAAATATCGCAGTGTATCGATGATACCGACAGTTGGTTATGGTCTTGATAAGTTGATTATAATAATGTCTTATTAATATTTTAAAATACATTTCAGGTCTAAAGAAAGACCCTCAATATAGTCAGGTTTAGCTCTTTCATAATGTATGTTTAAGCAGATGTATGTTTGTTAAAACTAGATACAATGATATTGGCATGGAAACAACATAACCCCAATACTTCAAACCATTTTTAAGATAACTCAAGAGGTTTAACGATCATACATAAGTGTTATTGGGACAATTGTAGTGGTCTTCACCCACAGCCTGTGTGAGAGAGAGAGAGAGAGAGAGAGAGAGAGAGAGAGAGAGAGAGAAATGGAGTTTAACGTCCACTCGACACAAACTAGGTCATTGCGGGACTAACATATGGTTTAATTGTATTTCAATAATTCGATTGCGCGTAGGGGTCTTTAGCAGTGGGAGGAAACCGGAGTGCCCGGAGGAAACCCACGACATTGAGAAGGCCACATAATTCGCTTGTGCATAGGGGTCTTTAGCAGTGGGAGGAAACCGGAGTGCCCAGAGGAAACCCACGACATTGAGAAGGCCACATACGCTCACACCAGGGATCGAAACCACAGCCGCAAGCCAGAGGTGACCGGCCAGCTAGAGGTCGAAGCGCGGCACTCTAGACGACTATCCCCCCGCCCCCCAGCCTGTACGTAATAAGGAACCTCCAGAAGCCAAACTCCCCAAGGTGTAAACAATTATTGAAAAAAGGTTTCAACATAAGTAAGTCCCAAAAATGAGTTGGTTTGTAGTAAATTTTCCCTTTTTATACCTCGTCTCTCTCTCTCTCTCCCTCTCTGTCTCTTTTATTGGTGTTACATTTTCTGACCTGACAAATAACATGATAGGCACTGTCCAGGTGTTACCGCGGTTACCACCGGTTCCGGGACATGATGATGTTGCTATTTCAAGAACAGATTTATATAACCAGGCGAACTTGCTAGAAATAATGGGCTAGTTGGTCTATTTGTTTGAACTGCTTTTGGAGGCCTGTGATCATCGAACCTTAGAAATGAGATTTTTGGAAATATAGTTTACAAAAACATTATACCAAATTAGACTTAAGTATCCCTAGAAAAGCTGATAGCATTTCGCACTCTCTCAATCAATTCAGATTCAGGCTTCCATTACACCATAACACTTTGGTGGCAAGATATCTGGAATCATTGACGCTATTTTAATACAGGTTTTTGTTCTGGCTGTTGGCTTTTAGGAAATGAACATTAACCAACAACAAATGGGGAGGGGGGGCGTGTGTATGGGAAACACATACTGCGGTGTCATGATCTCGTTATGGCGTCATGCTCTGTCCGTGTAATAATTACAGGAGCTAATTTATAAATTGCCATCCTTTGAAATCTTGAAATGGACACAAATGGATCGCAACGCATAAAATAATGTAATATAAACTTCTTTGCATTCAATCGTAATTTCTAATCCGGTAGTAATCTATTGTGAGTTATGTTTAGCCTCGATCATGAGGTCGCATCATTACCAATGGCACTTCAAAACATTCTGGCCAATTTTGAAATTTTCATTTTGTCTTAAATATCGGATACCAGAAGTTCACCACTTCACGGTAAGATAACATCATGTTGATTTTAAATTATACAGATCACAATTCTATGGAATACAATTACTGCTTGTTACTGAGCGAGGTTTCGACTAGGCTTCTCTAGTCATTATCAAGCGTTGCTCAGTGTATAAGCAGTAATTTTATTCCATAGAATTGTGACCAGTGTACTCCAGTTCAATTACTAAATGCCATTGAAACAGTTTGATTTAACTTGACCAATAGGTCGTGTTTTCAATGTCGAAGACTGTGGATGATTTTGAGTTAAAGAATTGACTACTTTAAATCATTTTTGGCGGAAAATGAAAAGAAATGCGGTTTACCGTTTTAGTTTTCTTCACACAATTAGCTAAAGGAAGACCGTATTTATGTGGTAACTCCACATCACATGAAATAAAATGTGTTTTAACGTCCTGCGCCAACCGGGGCAGTACACACTACTTTGTAGATTGGGACTATATTTGTGTGCTTTAGAACGACCGGCAATGCACCCACACGAAAAGCATCCCCAGGCAAAACACTCATTGGCAACGCACGTCCAGGCAATGTATCCCCAGGAAAAGCACAAATTGACAAAGCACCCGTGGGAAAGGTGACGTGAAGCAAGGAACCCCCAGACAAGATGACAGCAAGCAAGGCACCACCAGGTTAGGTGACAGCAAGCAAGGCGCTCCCAGGCAAGGTAACGAAAAGGAACCCAACCACCGTAGCTTCCGGGAAGTGGACCCAGTTGATCGTTTTAACCATGTAACAGAAGCATACGACAACCTTTGTCTATTAAGTCGACCTTGTTGATCATGTTGGCTGGCGCATTGTTTAAAAACAGATGTCAGTGACCATTTAATTCACCGAGGGCATTCGTTGCTAATTACCTTCAACCGTCAACTCGACGTCCCGTGACGCATGAAACAATAAAGAAAAAAAACAAATGCAGACATGACACGCATGTGTCTGAAGACACGTCACTTGCAACTTGTTGACCACTTGTCTAATTGAGAACCCCAATCAAACTAATTACCTCCCTTGGCAATATTCTTCCGACACGACAATCACCCAGAGACCACTTATAAGAACTCGCGGACACTTCCCGGGGTTTTTTTTATCCGAAGTAAAGTGTAGAAAGTTAACCATAATCAAATTGAAATGATTAATACAGTATTCTATATTTGTTGTGCATTTAATATATACCTGAAGCAGGTCTGATAGCCTGATACGATTCCATGCCTTCTTCAATCGCATGTTAAGTTAAAGTTATATTATGGGAGATAAGATAAAGAGATGGCAGTTCTCACTATAATAGTTAAAAACTAGATAGTGTAACGCTAATTTGCTAAAGAAATTTCAGTCAAATTGATCCACTATCCGCCGAGACCGGAGCGAGTGAAATATTCACATAGCTTCGGTCATCATTACTCAAATCATTAAAATAAACAGCATAGTCTCGATTATCCACTTCATTGATATAATTATCAATGGCCATTAAGCGGCATATAGGAATTTAATCCGCCAACATCGAAGGCTAGCCTTGACATCAAGAGTTAATTATGGTCTGGATATGTTAATTAATGTCTAATTGATTATTTAGATAACATTTCAGGCCTAAAGAAAGACCTGTAATATAAGCAGATTTTGCTCTTGCATAATGCTATTTTAATGAATATGTCTGAACCCATCACAAAGGGTTGCTTGGCTGGGACTTGGACAATGAAACATGTTTGGTAAAACCAGAAAAAATAAATTAAAATATTTAAATCTAACCGTCCTACTTGTCTGCAAAAACCGGGCAAAAAATGAAATGAAATGAGGGCCTCGGTTTTTCGTCCCATCCGAATGAATAGGCATAGCTGTCCTTGTTCGGCCCTCCGTCCTGCACCACTGACACGGAGCAAATAAAAGCGATGATGTGGGTAAGTTTGCGCGAACAGTGACTTTTCCTCCTACTCTTACACGAATTCTTAATGTTAGGTGGTCTTTAACGTGCACCCCCCACCCCCTCGTGTAATAGTTTATGTTTGTGCCAAGCAATAAAATAAAGAACTCAATATAAGAGAAGATTACTCATAATTGCGAAAGTCATCTCTGAACGTGTAATGGGACCTTTAACCATGATGAATCGAGTGTGAGCCTTTGTTCATTAATTCTCGTAGAGTTTTTGAATACAGAATATCCAATGAATAATTTTACATTATATTTGAGGATTATTAAGATACTCATTTGTTCAATCTTAAATGGAACAATATGACGAAACTTGTCTTGAAAATGAAAGTAGCATTCAATCGATGGCAGTCAATATTCATTAACCGAGAAATAGTTTTAAATGGAGACCGTAGACGCGTTCTAATATCAGTAGTTGGGCTGATCAGTGATTAATAGAATCACATGAATAATATTCGGTTAATACAGACGTTCTCATGGAAAGAGATTGCTTGACACCTATTGAAGTATGGTCAGTCATTTTGGACGGAAAGAAAGAAAGAGAGAGAGAGAGGTAACGTCCACGGGACACAAACTGGGTCATTTCTGGACCCCTGCGCGTAGGGGTCTTTAGCGGTGGGGGAAAACCGGAGAACCCGGAGAAAACCCACGAGGTGAATGTGGATTGAAAGACATTTGATATTGTTACATCAACAGCTCGGGTCAAAACCTAATTATTGGATACTCACAAAATGACAATACTTTTTTAATTTATTATACATTCAGACAGCAAGTTAAAACATTTTTATTAAAAGAGTAACTGGATATCTGAACTTAAAAAAACAATTCTCTCGTTTCAGCAAAATAAGACGAAGCAAAAGGTGACGATGGGTAATCTTTAGGGTAAAATAGCCAATATTCCGTTTTAGTTGATATCATTTGTAATTATAAAATAGATTTAACCGATCATCGCGTGTAAGCAATGAGATGAAAAGTACGATGAAAGAAATTCACAAGATTAGATGTGGCTAGTGTAAATATACCTAATGAGAGAAAATATTCTTCGGTTTTTATCATCAGCAATAAATCAAGCTTGTCAATATGAGTTTACTCGGGTGTAACAAGTTATACATATTTATCTTTTTAGAGTGCCAGTTTTTAAATTAGGGAATACATTTTTTTAACTCTATAGAATGTAGTTAGTTTTTATATATCTCTCTACTATAAATAATAGAGAGAGCATTTCACAGAATATCTGGATTGTAGTTCGATGTGGAGTATGAGTCGAATCATCCTATTTTACCGTTTTTCCGACCTCTATTCATATATAGGTCGAAGCCGTTTAAGACGAACATTTCACAACTCCATTGTAGCAATCTATTATTGAGTTTCGCGGCTGTTATCATAGATTGATATCGTACCGGTGCGCGCCAGGAAAAATTGGCCCTTAATATTAATTACGATAAAATAATCACTTAGACCCATATTTTTTCGAAGGAAGATTAGTGCTAATATTAGATTTAATCTCCTATTTTCTGACCAGTCATATTCTGGAAAAATGATTAAATTAAACTTTGATTACCCTAATCATTAAGTTAATCGTTATTCGAGAATACCCTGAAATGTGATATTCTGGAACTTTGACTAAGTCACATTAAATATTTGTCATCCAAGGGGGTAGTTGAAGAAAGGATTAAGTGCATTTATTTTGAAATGAAATGGAATGGAGTTTAGTTTAACGTCCTTATATCTGCATCTAATGGGCTAATACAGGGCTAATACAGTTACTCTTATTTCGAATTCCGACTGTAAGGGGTTCGTTTAGGTCCACAGGACCCACGTTTTTCTCAACCTCCGTTCTGCACCGGCGGGTTGGGATGGCCCAGTGGTCTAGAGTGCCGCGCTTCGACCTATAGCTGGCTGGTCACCTCTGGCTTGCGGCTGTGGTTTCGAGCCCTGGTGTGAGCGTATGTGGCATGGAGATAGGGGCGCCTTCTCAACCTCGTGGGTTTCCTCCGGGCACTCCGGTTTCCTCCCACTGCTAAAGACCCCTACACGCAAGCGAATTATTGAAATAAAATGAAACCATATGTTAGTCCCAAAATGACCTAGTTTGTGTCGAGTGGACGTTAAACCCCATTTCTCTCTCTCCCGTTCTGCACCACTGGCAAAGGGTACGAGCCCCATGCCCACCTCAAGACATTTTGGAGCCGTACAGGATGCATGTTCCTGTAGCAACGACCGAGAGTTTACAACCTTGATTTGATGTACGGGGAAAAAGGCCATGACCTTCTCTGATTGCAACTGACGTCCCTAACCCCCGACCACGCACTCTGGCTACGTGTCTGTTCACAAGGGTGGATACATGATTTTTGAAAAGCGGTGGGGATGGGTTCAGCCACACCAAAGTCTCGGCGAGCGTATTGGGGACAGCATATTTGGTGACACTTCCAAGCGATTATTTAAAGAGAAAACACAGGGAAACGTCGACTAGAAATGACATTCGTTGCATTAAAATAAATTGTTACATTCTCTGTTCTAGTTTAATTTGTTTACACAATATTTTCAACAAAGAGATGTAATAAAAAAACAGCCAAGTCCAAAGCGCATCGAACTTAATAATTGTATTTTAGGTTTTTGAAGCTTACAAATATAATGTTCATGTTTTTATATAATAAACGATATTATATTTAATATATCTCTTGAAATTTTATGGAATTGGCACTCAGTTGTGTGTATAAAAATTTCCAAAGCAGTATCTAAACGGCCAATTAAATTTCATCGAAACACGAAATAGACACAATTTATGTATAGGATAATAACCTGCCCGAGGTTGATATGATAAGAAAACACGCGGGCGAAGCCCAAGTGTTCTCTATCACATCAATCCGAGGGAGAGTAGGTCTATATCCGATATATACGACGCAATCACCCTTAAATGTAACGGGCTCTTCTATTAAAAGGCAACAATGATTGGATAATTGCTCGATAGTTTCCGCCAAATAGCGAAAATTACCGAAGTAATCACGTGAATGTTTTTGTTAATATGTCGCCATTTTGGAGTAATTGAATTGAAAGCAAAAACAAAATTGATAGTAATACGAAGTCAGTCGAATAATCAATTCGTTTTAGTCACCATATTGACGATGGATAGATGTGAATGTAAATATGATGAGGATCTATCCTGAAGAAAATTTGGATCAAAAGGCAATCTTTTCCGACAATTCTGACAGTGGACGTGATTGAAGGTTTTCGGGGTGTTCAGAGAAGTATTTGATTGATGGTTTTAAATGGACTGTATATGTTTATATAATGACATGACAAGAGGGGCGATGCACACAACTTTATTTCAAAATGATAATTTCATTTCATTTTCCATGTGACCGGTCTACGTCTGGAGTCTTATTTAAAGGGCCAATCTCGACTATAGTGTGGAGAATAAAACAGCTTAACTTTGTGTTAAAAGTTCTTAAATTCCTATACCTTTGAGGAGGGGGAGAGAAATGGGGTTTAACGTCCACTCGACACAAACTAGGTCATTTTGGGACTAACATATGGTTTCAATTTTATTTCAACCTATACCTTTGGGCCAAGCAACTAACTCAATATACGTGATACGAAGACGGGTGTCTCAGGCAGTATAAAACGGTGTCTGAATAAAAACAAACACTTATTTTATAAAAAAAATAATGTGTAGGTGAAATGTACCTTTCGTCATCAATTATAGCACTCGAGTCATGCATTGTATAGATCTTTAAAGGAACGGCAATAGGTCACCCAACCAAAATAATTGAATCGAACCTTTAAAAGGATAACTTATCCGGATAAGCGATCTTGACGTCAAAATGACTCTACATTTCAAACTGAAATTTTGAGACACAGAAAATCTAAACCACCGTCTTGTTATTGTCACGGCTGAACCACATATTAATAATTTTATTCATTCAGGAGGTTCCTTTACTTCTGGTTTTACTTTTCATAATTAGTCATAACATATTGTTAGAGTGGGTCAATTTATCTCAAATTTTCAGCAAATTCCTTTTATCTTTATAACCATTCGGTCATTTAACAACCCCCCGTAGCTTGTTTAAAAGTCACATCCGCCGCAAAAATGTAACTTGAGAAATGAGCATTATTGAAAACTAGGTAGAAGTAGATAATAAAAATAATTGCTTCTAACCTTTGACTATCTACAGTTTACTTATAGTTTTCTTTTTTTTTGTCTTGTTTTTTTTTTCTTTTGTTTTGTTTTGCACCTTGCCTGGTGGCAACTTTATCCATTAAGATAACAAACTCAGTACTGCTAAAGGCATGTGTGGCATTTCCATTTTTGCCATATTTTACGTTTGTTTTTACATGGTGAATCGTTATCGTTATCTTATACACAGAGAGATTTATGGTTATCTGTCATACAGATAGATAATATGTTTATCTGTGACAAGGAGTAGGGTCGCCTGTCCAACCTCGTGGGTTTCTCCGGGTCCTCCAGTTTCCTCCCACTGCTAAAGAACTCTACGCGCCAGTGAAATATTGAAATAAAATTAAACCACATGTTAGTCCCGAAATGACCTAGTTTGTTATTTCTAGAGGACGTTAAACCTCATCTCTCTCTCTCTCTCTCTCTCTCTCTCTCTCTCTCTCTCTCTCTCTCTCACTCTCTCTCCCCCTCAGTCTTTAAACGAAGTTCTCTCACGGGATGTGATGTTTAAAACTGGCTTAAACCGCGAACATTGTTTCGTCATAATTAATAGCTAAACTTGAGTGAGCCTCAAATTGATAGTTGAAATTCGATATAAGAGTAGGTCATAGAGCCGCTGTCCGGGCAAAACTCCCCTCATAGTACACTGTATGCCACAAACCCGTCTTCATTTAGCCCAGTCGAAGCAGAACAACAGGATGTAAAAACCCAATTTCATTTCACTATAACTACGTGCACCGCGAGTCGTATTTAATGGTCATCGAGTTCCGTCTATAAGGAACATTCAAACGTCCGTATTATTCTATGCCTTAAAATCCGTATTGAAGAATCTAATAAGAGAATATTTTCGGAAAGTCTTCGAGAATTTTGGTGCTCTACATCTTCACTACATTATTTTTATTAATAGTATCATCATTTTACAATTTTCTTATAAATTTTTGTTTTATCTGTACTATTTGACTGATGACAAATTTATGTTTCATGACAGAAAATAATTACTGGCATGTAAAAAGACATTTGATACTGTTACTGCAAATTTATCTTTCATGAAAAACTAGTACTTTAGTGCGAAAAAGGACATTAGATATTGTTCCACTTTGACTTGTGACACCTTAGTCCTAATATGTACTTTGTACTAATATTATGTTAAAGTGTTTCTTTAATTTTTTTATAACTGTATCTCGTATGTTTATTGTTTTATTAAAGCGGGAATTTCATATTTTCCAAGAAAGTCAAAACATATTTATTTCTTTGTCTTTTGCTTAATAGGTTGTCAGCTCACTATTATACAATCATAGGCATTATTTTCACACTTACAAATCCCTCACATAGGAAATAATAAGACAATTACCTCCCTTGTTTTCCCATTCCCCACCATATTCCTGAAGCAATGGCCCGAGAAATCTCTCTCTGACCATTGCTGGAATAGCGTCTGTTTCTTGAACTTTTGCGGGAGTGTGTCTATTCTCCCCGTTCAATGAAAGCTATCACTTAAGTACAGCAACATGACAGTCCTTCGTTTAATCTGAGTCTTCCCTAAAACTTTGGACAGTGATTTAAGGTATTAAAAACGGTGAAAGTATGTTCGATTCCAAAGAGTATTGTTTACATTTCATTCGACTTGATATCCGCGTTTGTCACACAATTAGTTTTACTGCAGTATTCTCCTATGCACGGGTTAATTAGGCATAATAAAAGCGTGAGCCATGACGTAACGTTATGTAAACATATTTGGTCCAATACTGGCACTCGTTTTAAATGTAAAGCTTTTGTATGGTAGGTAGTGATTGGTTGGTAGTCGGACTAATGACCAATCAAAATTTAAAACAACAATATCCACTCATAATAGCAGTGTGTAGTGGGATTACCTGTAATCAAACGAAACGCTGTGCGGAGTATGATTCCCCCCATGCAATAACTATCTTCAAACGTTTGAATTTAAAGTGGAAAATGATATTTTTGCCAATTTCTCAACTGACAATGGTGAATTATAGGATTAATAGGATTATTCTTTAACAAGGCAGGACTGTTTACAGATACCATCTATTTTAAGGCTTTATTTTAAAATATTTTAAAAATATAACTTAAAAATATGAAATTGCAGCTTTAACCTGTGTGGTTTACCGATATTTATTTAGCTGTCTATGTTACATATCATCAAATGTCCTATTAGTATTATAATAACTGTTTTATTGATTTCATGTATTTGATTTTTGTTATAAAAATTGTTTATTTATAAAGGTGTGTGAGACAGGTAGCCATTATATAATGATATAGATTTGACTTTCTTCAGATAGATGACAATTCATGTGGAAACTGACAGCAGTCTGACTGTTCTTGTTTTTAGCGACATTTTATTCATATGATACCGAAACAAGCCAGAGGCTTATATAAATCAGTTTCCCAAAAGCAAGATAAATAAAAGAAATGAAATTAAATGGGGTTTAACGTCCTACTCTTCTGTACCTAAACCTGGGCTAATTAAAAGACGGGCATACGTCATAAAGTGTGCTATGAGGGAAATCTTGCCCGGGCAGCGGCGCTACGGCCTACTCTTTTATCGAATTCCAACTGCCAAGGGATCTTTTACGTGCACGCCAATGTGTACACGGGACCTCGGTTTTTCGACCAATCCCTCAAGGGGAAACCACGCCGGAAAATCGAGATGAATTTTCTCGGCCAATGCAGGGATCGAACACTCGACCTCTAGACTAGCGAGCCAGCGCCTTACCCACTCAGCTACCGTTATTCGGATATAAACCTACATTATAATTATCAATATACATGGAGTATTACAGTACTTCAGTACATATATAGGGGATGCTCGATTCAGTCCAGAACGTCCCGAATCGACAGAATTGCAATCTAGTGACACGGAATTGAGTCCTGTCACAGTTCTGCCAGTCCCGACAGCTGAGGTGGTGTGAATGGAATCGTGACGTATTTTAAGTAACAAATATGTTTCAGCTGCCATGATTGGCTGAGATATTTTTTATGCAGTCGGCACATGCGTTGTACTCCGAAATTCTCCTTTTCACTCGATTGACACTATTTTTGGAACTGAGAGAATTTAATTCCGGAACGTTCAATCGAATACGCCCATATAATTAGATTAAAGGGAGACTATAATCAAGTTTTAGTTTGCATCAGAACAAAGATGGGGTCGATACTCGACTGTTGAGTTTTTTTGTTTTTTCGACTGAACAAATTAACATGGCGTAAGATATGACGCCAGTCAGTTTCTGCATCGTGTTGTTCATTTATCATTAGCTCATAACATCGAGAAATTATATGCCGAAACTTACTCGACCGATATCCAACTTGCTTCTTTCCTTTTTAATTCGAATGTGTTTATAACATGATGGGTGGGAGAGAGGGTATTCGAGCCACCAGCACACTATTCCCTCTGACATAGTGTGTTTATAACTTATACCTCGTTCAGACGCTTATTTTGAATTGGTTTAAAAACCCCGGGGATCGTTAAACCAGTTTAACTTAAGCGTCTGCGCGCACATGTGGGGCAAATAAACCAATTTAAAAACCCCATTAAAAACCCCAACTCGCGACCTGTCTTCTAGAAGGCTTTTTATTCTAAACTGGTTCATCTTAGCCGTCGGGGTTAGACAGTGTCAATGTTATCGAAAGAGTGCGAGAACCGAATAAAGATGGTGAAGCTGCCCATGCGTAGTTAACTCTAACCTCCGACCGAAGAGGTTAGAATAGTTAAACTGGTTTGGCTTATAGTACGTGTGCACACAACACGATGCTGTCTTAAAAACCCCAGCGATTATGAACTGGTTTAAAAATAAGCGTCTGGACGGACTATATGTCACCACCTGGTGGGGGTGGGGTATATTCAAGCCACCAACACCATTCATGGGTGTAATATAATGTCCCTGGTACTTGTCGAGATTGTTGAAGCCAGGCCATGAATATGTCAGAAGTGGTGGACAAGAAGCACGTGTCTGAGCAATGATTTGAAACATATCTGCTGGGTGGGCGTTTTTCCATGTATTTCCACAGTTTTCGTGACTTTCTTTATTGTTAGGGAAGACAAACTGATAAATGTATTTTTATACTTTTCCAGTCTGTGTTATGTTTGTTGCTATTTCCGTCGCAACAACTCTCAAGTATTTCTTCTTTCAGCTGTAATGTCACTTGCTGTGGTTCCGTGAACTTCAGATCTCGACAGCTACTGTCAACGTGTTATTATGTGACAGACACACGGTATTCTCAAGACACTTTAACTTGATAAAACATTTAAAAGTTAATGTCGATATGGAACGGTGGTAGCAACTGTCGGCAAGAAACACCTCTCCAGGGTGGACTGGTTTAATATTATATGGATATTTGTAACAGTTTTCCGGTGTGTTTACTTCTTGCGAGTGGTACAGGACTGAGGGCCTGACAAGGACAGTTGTCTAGTCCTTCGGGTGTGACGAAAATCCGAAACCCCATGCACGTCAAAGGTCATATAGTGCCGCTGTCCGGGCAAAATGTCCCTCATAGCACACTTTATGGCATCTGATGTCTTCAGTTGCGAACAAATCCTTCAGGATCCGGGCCTATGTTACCACTGTTTGTTGTGTATTTTGTACACGGTCAACAGTCCATTTGCTGATTCCATTATTTTTTCTATAGCGTTTTGGCGGATTCCGAATTTTGTCAAATGGTTTGGATTGTTCGTACTTGGTTTTATTTTAATCAAAGTAACTCGTCGTCCATAATGGTCAGCCATCTTAGCAAATTGACTCATTATATTTCATGTCTTAGATTTCCACTGATATGGGGGGGGGGGCGATTCCCATTCCTCCACTTCTTTAGGCATTAAACTATATGATTTGGAACCCACGTAAGGATATACTTAGTTTTAACGACTACAATCTCAAACTGTTGAGCAATTCTATAATCAAACTATAACTGTTGGAGTAATCGAATTTAATAATCGGCCTCTAATTGATGGGTAATCGAATGCTATAATCAAACTATAACTGTTGAAGTAATCATATTCTATAATCGAACTATAACTGTTGGAGTGATTCTATAATCAAGGCTATAAAGGTGAGTACCCAGAAAAAACCCATGTGACAGTATTTCATTAGTTCTTTAATCAGGTTCTTGGATGACAACACTGGTATATACTTCTAATAATACTTTTATTCTGCTTCTTACAATAGGTGGTACAAACATCGTAATGTAAACGACCGTAGAACTAACTTAAATGGAAGGAGTCGAATGTCTTAGCTTGGCTTAGCACGAGTGTGCTAACTCCAGAAGCTCTCGTCTCGTCTCGTACCAAGGCGCCCATGGCCTTCGCTCAGTCCTGGCCGGACCTAACTCCTAGCCCTGACTGGGTCTCACTCGTATCCATTAGGTACCTTCATCTAGGCGCCCGCCTAGCATGGCCTCCTGGACCTGACTGGCCATTCGTTTCTGTTAGTGGGTTTATAAAACCCGTCAAGACAAAGGGGCTCATTAGATACCTGTCTTATGTATCATATCAGGTTTATCATTCACTAAAGTTAGCTCAGTTAAGGTTACATAATGACATAAGGAATTCTACCAAGAAGACCAGGGGTGTTGATATCACCTGCCAAGATGACATGCCGCATCTCTAGCATCTGGCATTCTGTAACATATATTGCTAATTGATTTCATGAGGCTATTCAATGATATATCATCAATTGTGTAACACCCACGAGGTTGGACAGGCGACCTTACTCCTTGCCACGTAAAACCGGGGATTCGAAACCACGCCAGTTGGCTCATGTCTATCCGCACGTATTGCATTCACCTCTCTATATTAGAATGTATACATAAATATAAACTGGGGAAAACAAATAACAAGAATATGTCTATCCCCAGTTATTTAATAGACTGGACACAAAATTCATTGGAAACTGGAAAACAAAATAATCAATTTTTTAATTTGATGGAACATCTGTTAAAATAATGTTATAAATAAACCGTGGATTACTCTTGTAAAAAATTACATGTAAACACGAATAAATAATCATATTTTCTTTCATGAAAACATCTGGCAAATTGTTTCGATGTATATTAAAAAAAATAAAAATAAATCCACTGCCACTGTTTTTCAACCCCAGTGTATCTGACGTTACCAGTTTAAAGGCTTCTTTTCACATTGTATGTTTTTTTTGGAAAATAAACCTAAATATTTTTTATTCCACTTCGTTTATATTATTTCAAAATACCATTCAAAATCAACTTCCAAAATAACGTATTATTTCACGCCTTGTTGTTAAAATGCCATGCTGTATTTCTACACATTCTCCGATGTTCACCTTTCCTAATACGTGTCCACATTATGATATTGTTACACTTTGAGTGATGGCAACCTGATCATTCATGACAGAACTAATTATTAGGATATAAAAAGAAATTTGATATTGTTACACCTTTACTCACGGCAGCATCTTTATCTTTCATTATCAAAAAACTGATAAGTAAGATACTTATTTGATAAGTTTATAACAGTATCTTGTATATTTGATGTTTGTATTTAGCTGTATTGGTTCCGTGTTGTCTCAGGCGTAATATTTATTGGATGTTTGTTATTAATAAACACACGCGCAGCAGGTATCCATTTTATCATAATATCAATATTTACATATTTGATATGTTTTAATTCCTTCAGATGTCGATTCATGCGAAGAAAATCGTCTAAATTACGCAAACCGTGCAGCCTTCTTGATATTTTTGTAAATAAATAAACCAATTAGAATGATACACCGCCAGTTTCTACTCCAGTTACAAACTAAAACTGATGTCGATAAAACATAAAACTTTTCTCAACAGGAAATAAAATCCGCAAATGACTGTTTTACACTGGTGGAGAGCGATAAAAGGTGAAATATACCAATTATATATTGCCTACTCGCAGTCGACAAATATAAAGGCGATATTTTCTTGCTATGTGAAATGGTACGGTCTTCTTTTAAAGATTCAAACATAAGTAGTTAAGTATAATCTCGGGACATGACAATAATTATCAATATAACGTTACATGGCAGTTACAAGTATAACGTCACATGACAGTTACCAGTATAACGTCACATGACAGTTACCAGTATAACGTCACATGACAGTTACCAGTATAACCTCACATGACAGTTACCAATATAACGTCACATGACAGGTACCAGCAAAGCCGTATAGATAAAGTTGCGACAACTGTGAAGCCAGAAATTTCGTATGACGTCATGAAAATATGACGTCAAGTGTAAAAAGACGCCATTTTGGGTCCCAAGTCATTGCTTACTCACTATCTATTTTATGCCCAATTTATATTGCTGTGTCGAAGTTGCCTGCCCCGACAGGGGTATGAAATTTTGATAGATATGCTATATAATTCCGCGAAAAAGAGTCTATAGGCGATAAAACATACATATTTAAAACGAAAAGTATAGATGAACACACTATCATTATTAATTATTATACAACACAAAGAGTACATTAATGTTATATAGCCGACTTTATAAAAAAAAATGAGGTAAAATATTTCCCAGATAAAAGCGCTATCAAATATATTTAACTTGCATACGCTTTTACAAATCCGATTTTTTTGTGCAGACGGTTAAAGTGAAAAACCAAAATATATATAATAATTTGGGAAATAAACTATTTTTCCTTCTAGTCGGCAAAATAAGCGCCTGAAATTGCGCGATTTTTTGGCCTGGAGCCATTCCTGATTGTGTGTCAGCTTTCGGTCATCGATCATTAATTGTATCATCAATTTTTCAAAAATCAAAATTTCTTTAAATTGACTGATGGAGAATAAACAATTTGAAATTAGTTCAACTTATAATCAGTGTAATTTAAATAAAAGGTGCCTATGTCTATGCGCGACATGTGTTTCTCTAATACAGTGGCTCTCAACCTTTTTTTGCAACGGCACACCTTAGAACACATGAAAAAATAATGGCACACCTGGCTAAATATATGATCGTGTGGTTTTTCGCATTTTTTAGTGTGCCGTACAAAATTTCGCGGCACATTTAGGAAGATTTTGCGGCACACTGGTTGAGAACCACTGGTCTAATATATACTATTCAAAAAAAGTAGGGGATATTTGATTTTGGGGGCATAATACTAAAATATGCAAATGACTACGAAAAAAGTCACTATAGAACCTAACAGAAGAAACATTTCCAGTTACATGTGACGCCCAAACGCACCAATAGCTACCGCATGGAATGCAGGTGATGCTTGGGATCATCATGGGGGTCCAACCCAAGATTTGCACGACTCTGACTTTGAATGTTACAGTCATTGTGGCATTGAATTCCAGGGTGGGAACATCAGTTTAATTGTTTTAGTGACCAGAAAACAAATTTTGATATGCGTCGGCTTACCCAAAATGAAAGGTTACGTGCCCTTGGCATGCTACAGATCGGCACAACACAGGCGGTTGTGGCGCGGACGATGAATGTTTCTCAGTCTGTCATAAGCAGGCTATGGTCCAGATACCGTGATACACAATCTGTACAGGACAGACCACGCTCGGGTCGACCAAGGGCGACAACTCAAGCCCAGGATCGATTTATCCGTACCTTGGCCTTGAGAAATCGTGTCATCACAGCAAATCAGATCAGCGCTCGTCTTCAAACAGACACTGGTGTGAGAGTGAGTGGCCAGACGATTCGGAATCGACTGCATAGGGGTCACCTTCGCGCCCGACGTCCTCGCGTAATCCCTTGTTTGAGAGATCATCACATTCAGGCAAGACGTCGTTGGTGTAGGGATCGTCAACACTGGGATAATCGACGCTGGAGCAATGTGATGTTTTCAGATGAGTCAAGGTTCACTGTTGATTTTTTGGACAGACGTAGGAGGGTGTGGCGTCGTCGAAACGAGCGCTTCCAAGACGTTAACGTCATCAGACATGATCGATTTGGGGGTGGTTCTGTTATGGTGTGGGGAGGCATCACTGTTGCTGGAAGAACGGCTTTACATGTTGTTGCAGGGCGTGTTACAGGCCAGTACTACCGGGACAACATCTTGGCAGTCCATGTTGTGCCGTTCGCACGACGTCATGGCCGCCGTTTCATCTTCCAAGATGACAACGCAAGATGTCACAGGGCCAGGATCGTTACAGGTTACCTCCAACAACAGAACGTCACCACATAACCTTGGCCAGCACTGAGTCCCGACCTCTCCCCCAGGTTACGTCAACGTCAACAACGTCCTGCCAATGTCCAAGAACTTGCTGCTGCGTTGCAACAGGAATGGGACAATCTGGACCAAAATGACCTTAGACGTCTCATTAGGAGTATGCCACGTTGGATCAATGCTTGTTTGGCAAACAGAGGAGGATTTACCCGTTACTGACTTTGTTGTGATGCTGTGGTAACTTTGCTGTTTGACCCCGGGTATCATTTTACCCTTATAATGGTCAGTCTGTGCCTTACTTAGTCTAACGATCATTTGGAATAAATCGATGAATGTGAACTTCATTTCTTTTCGTCATTTGTTTCTTCGTCAGTTTCATTAGGTGACTTTAATAACACTTAAAAATCAAATATCCCCTACTTTTTTTGAATAGTATATAAACAAATTTAACATATACAATTACATGTTATTCCACAGGTCGGTCTAGACAATGAAGGGGACGCAGTTAGTTTTGAGTTTGTAGGACTCCTTTGGGTGTTTGCCCCCCCCCCACCATTTCCAATGAAAAGAATGATGTTGTTCTGATGCTCAACCAGTAGGCCCTATCAAAGACATATCAGATATGTTACAAATTGTCTCGAGTTTGTTCCACACATCCAAACATTCATCGGCTTTTTGTTCCATCTATAAACTCATATCCCTACTAAATGTGAAACAAGAAAATTCAAAGGCTAAAAGGAACAACAGAAGTACACCTTAATGTCGACAAATACGTAAGACTTTATGAAATAAGATATTTTTATGATATGATTCAACCGAAAGGTACATACATGTATATGCAACGTGGATTATTTATATCTACATTCAAGTTTAACCAACTGTGTATATATTTTTAAATTTTCGTCGAGCTGAATAAAGTTTATGAATTATTGACAAAAAACATTTATGTGTAGTTAACAGTGTGTACCTAGAACTTTCTACAACAAATCTATTGTATCCATATATTTTAAGCGAGTTAACAATATATTCATTCAGAGAAACTATGTCATTTCAGGATTAACATATCGTAAAATTTATATTCATTTGACGATCGACCTCCTATTTATAAAACTATGGTTTATCCCAACTACAGTGTAAACATAAGAGACTCTATCTGAACTCCAGGATACATCATGTTTTAGAGACTACAGGGTAGTAGGCCTAGATTATGGATTGGAGACTGTCTGAACTACAGGATACATCTAACTTAGGGGGGTACACCGTGGTTTAGAGACTCTATCCGAACTATTCTTTTGCAATTTTTTTTATGATAAATTGTATTCCGTAAAACGGTATACCAAAAAAAAATAAAACGTTTTGTTAAGTAAAGCTAGATGACGCCATGACGTCATAGTTTTTGGGACCCAAAATGGCGCCTGTAAATGAGTTGTCGTAACTTAGTATAACGTCACGTGACAGTTACCGGTGTAACGTTACATGACAGTTACCAGTAAAACGTCACATGACGTCATGTATAGCGTCGCAATGCCATTTCAGAACGTGCATTATTGAAGCCGGACGTCGTCCCGATGTTGGGCGAGAGAGTTTCACGGGACATTTTCCGGTGCGGTACAGGACGAATACCATCGTTTAGTCCTGTGTACAAATCGGCGTGGAAGTAGAGTAAACCCTGACAACCGATGAAGGGTGTGCGAATATACGTTATATACACACTTTATTAGACTAATTGATGCAGAAAATTGGAACGTGTAAAAATCCATTTTCATTAAGAAATACCGATATGTATGGCACGTTTTCTATTAAAATAAGCCACTGACAAAAGATAGGAGAGCACAATAACTATTAAAACAGGACGGGAGTATAACACCCTTAAAGGGAGTATAGCGCATCCTTAAACAGGACAAGGTAGTATAATAACTCTAAAGGGAGTATGGCACATCTTTAAACAAGGCAAGGTAGTATAATAACTCTAAAGGGGGTGACAAGGGAGTATACTAACTCTAAACAAGACGCTCTTAAATGCTACATGTTTTTGACGAGGAAGGGGCGTATGAGAGAGAGACAGAGAAAATGGGGTTTAACGTCCACTCGACACAAACTAGGTCATTTCGGGACTAACATATGGATGGTACAATTTTAGTTCAATAATTTGCAAGGGGTTATGAACATTAATGGCGTGTTAATTTGTGTGTGCTGGAGTGATGGAGTAAGTTCTAACAATAAGCTTACTTTTTGTCAATATCAACGATAGCGGATGTTGGTATGTTTGTCTGACGATTGTAACAATTCGGTTAGAGTATTATAACAAGTTAAAACGTATAAAATATTTCTTCAACAAAACAAATCGATAACAACATAAAATATAATTTAAACAACTCATTTCTGCAATATTAGTCTCCTACTAAATGAGGCACAGCCTTTCGATCCATATAATGGGATAATAATAATAATGATATACCTGTTTATTATTCAGTATATATATATACTTATACCACTCCCAATACTACAACAATTATCACGTGTGCAAGGTTTTATCAATTATTTTTTAATAACAACGAATCAATATTTTATATTAATCATTCTATAGTAGTTTTAATAAATAATCTGTCAAGCGACAAGTAAAATCCCCTGTTCGTATGTTTCAGACGATTTATAGACTTAAATTGACAAACTAGCAATCCACTGGGGATATTTGTTTTAGACGATTTGTTTTACCGCTAGATGAATTCAACTGTAACACATACTTACCCTACACATTTGTTACTGTACTTGCTTGATAACGTTGAGAGAATACTCTTCGAAACGTCGCCTTAATAAATCAGTAATTGTTCTTCCATAAGTATGTGTTATAGTTTAATGCTCTTCTCGGTTAGTAAATGCCTCTAAAAGATTATACTTGATGAATTCCTTGTCGATATATTTGACCTATAACTAGATCTGTGACATCATGTCTTCATTCCTTCATTCCACAAAAACAAAGTGAAATTCACGTTTTCATCCACGTGTTCGTGGAAAAGAGAAAGTTCCTCTGGGCGTCCCCCCACCACCGAGATTTGGTAAGAAAGAGAGGGCGGATAGTGGGGAGATTGAAAAAGATAGGAAGAGAGGGGGGGGGGGCGGGGAGGATAGAGAAAGATTTGGGAGAAGGAGAGAGAGAAAGAGTGAGGGTGAGGGAGAGTAAGAGAGAAAAATAAAAAGAGAGATAGTGAATGGTTAGAGTGAGAGAGAGGGGGGGGGAGATAAAAGGAAAGATCCAGAAAGATTAGAGAGAATGATGAGAGAGAGATGGAAAGAGAGATAAGGAAATATTAGAGAGAGAGAGAGAGAGAGAGACAGACAGAGAGAGAGAGAGCGGGGTGATCTTCAGGACTAACACACTGGTAAATATTTTCACTAGTTTATGTATATCTTGATGTGTGTTATGTAAAAGGAGGGGGGTATCGTGTACGTTGACAGACCTTATGATCTAAGACTACCCCCCCCCCCTTCGCTACTAAGAACCATTGGGTTCGGATCAATTATTGAAAACCGAGTTTGATTGTACTAACCTAATAATAAAATTGATAATAAAAACAACTCATTAAATTGATGAGTTCTTGATTTCAGAAATTAAACTGATTACTGTCAATAATTTTTAATTAATGTTGTTTATTTATTATGAAAATGACAGATTCAGTCTAGCCGGTTATTATATTGGCGGAAGCAGATATTTATCAAATTATTCAATTTATACGTCAAAGTTGCATAATTTCACGTACTTCTGTTGACCGTAATATTACATATAACCTGCGTTTAGTCTGCTTTATGATGGATTCCCTAGGCGGAAATAATTTCTAGACGATATCTATCACTCAAGGTGTAATAAACAATTAAATGGTTCCTTTAATAAAATGAGTTATATGCTTCCAGCAAAAGCAGGAAGACAGCACTTCACGCAACAAGAATTCAGAATACATATCAGCGGACAAGACACAAGACGCACAGACATTTTTAAGAGACAATAACACTCTTGCTGGCTTGGCAGCTCCAGAAAATACATAATAGCCTTATTCTAAGTACTAGATGTTTAATTGTCCTACTTGTTGTGTAAATTATCCATTTCATCATATTTTACTTGTCCAGAGGGTTCGAAAATATTTTAAAATCCAAGTCACATTTAAAAAGGTTTACGTTAGGCTTTTCAAATCATGTAGTTGGATTTTTCCAATTTTTTAAATTAGGCGTGTTAAGATGAAATTTGCATCGTCAATTAATTGGAATATTGTAAATAAAATAAAACCAAGTACGAACAATCCAAACCATTAAACAGAATTCGAAGTCCTAAAAAAACGTTATAGGCAAAATAGTGTAATCAGCAAATGGACTGCTCCCAAAATAATACAATTTGTTGACCTGAATAATTATTGGGACATATTATTCAGTAACAACAAGAGAGGTATTGAGCCTTTAAGCAACAAATATCAAACCAAGTGAATGTGGTAGGGGGGGGGGGCAAGCTGTAAACGTCTACTGTGTTGTATAGTCCTGAACCGGTTGTGGTACGCTCAGAACATATTACAAGGAGTAGTGTCGTCTGTCCAACCTCGTGGTTTTTTCTCCGGGTCCTCGGGTTTCCTACCACTGCTATATACCCCTACGCACAAGAAAATTATTGAAATAAAATTGAAACCACATGTTAGTCCCGAAATGACCTCGTTTGTGTCGAGTGGATGTTAAACCCCATTTCTCTCTCTCTCTCTCTAAGAACATTTTGTTATATTTAACGCCAGACATCTGTATCTGTGCTGTATAGTCCTGTCTGGGAACAAGGTGTAGTCTTTCGGATGGGACCAAAAACTGCAGTCCCATGTAAATATTAGAGATGGAATTCGATATAAGAGTTGTCCCTTGTGTCTGTCTTCATTAGCCCAGTCGGAGTAGGACAGTAGGATGTTAAAGCCCATTTCATTTCATTTGATTGTGTAGTCCTGAACCGGTAGTGGTACATTCACAGCAAATTGTGGTTATATTTAACACACGACATGATATCAATTATGTGTGGTACAGTGCCCCTGTACTTACTATTTGATTGCTTCCTGAAATGAAACGGGGGTTAACGCCCGACATTCTGGCGCCAACCGAGTCGTTATAACCAGCTTGAATCAAACGATAACAGGTGATTCATACCAAACCAGGCTTTATTAATCGAAATATCATTCAAAGCGATCATTGATAATTCAAACGTTCAATTGATGCTTTTTTTCGATTACACTCAGCAATTTGTAATTTGTTTTGAATTTGCCAATGTTAGTCTAAGATCATAAACGGTTGTTATTTAACAGGTCTCATCTATTACACAACGTTTAATAAAACTAATATTATTATTATGGTTATTGAAATTTAACATTGTGTTTACGTAACATGGTATAAATGTAATATTATGTTAATGTAACACAGCGCTAATGTAACATAGTGTTAATGTAACCTAATGTTAATGTAACATAATGTTAATCTAACATAATGTTAATGTAACATAATGTTAATATAACATAATGTTACTGTAACACAAATGTTACTGTAACACAAATGTTAATGTAACACAAATGTTAATGTAACATAATGTTAATGTAACATAGTGCTAATGTAACATAGTGTTAATTTAACACAGCGCTAATTTGAGAAAGTGCTAAGTTTTACATAACGCTAATATAACATAGTGCTAATTTAACATAATTTGCACTAAGCAAACATAGTGCTTATCTAACATAGTGCAAAATTAACATAGCGCTTTTTACATAGTGCCAATACAACATTGCGCAAATTTTACGTAAATAAGTGCGAATTTAATATAGTTGCGCATCAAACATAGTGCTTATTTAACAAAGTGCTAATTTAACGTAGCGTTAATTCAACGCAGTGCTAATTTAAAATAGCCAAATTCAACATAGCGCTTATAATTTAACATACCGTAGTTTTAACATAGTGCTAATTTTAACATAGTGCTAATTTAACAGTGCTAATTTTAACATAGTGCTAATTTAACAGTGCTAATTTTAACATAGTGCTAATTTAACATACCGATAATTTTAACAAACTGGTAATTTAACACAGTGCTTAAATTAATGATGGCGCTAAATTAAACATTGCGCTAATGAAACACATCATATAAATTGTTATTTACACTACGTCCTTTAAAAGATGTCAGATTCAAGTTTTCTTGACGTTTTCTAATAAAGAACATTCTTTCAAGTATCGCGCCAGTTTCTAAGACATTTAATATCCAAGAAAGTTTACAACAGTTAGTCGTTGAGATACCGCGGATAAGTTCAAATTGGTGGTGTCTCACAACAAGATGTTAACATATCGGCTCGGCTTTTATATGAACATCATAGGAGCCGATCTAGAAAGTTCCTCATCCTACCCGAGCGCGGTTTCCCTTTGTCAGTGGCGCATGATGGACGGGGTTTTTAACAAGGACCTCTTCCGAACGTCCGGATGGGACGAAAACCTCATTCGATGTAGGAGTAGGCCGGTTTTTGGACAAACTTCCCCTCATAGCACACTGTACGAGGTATGCCCGTCTTCCTTAACACAGTCGGGGGAGAATAGCAAGAATAAAGAGAGAAAAATGGGTTTAACGTCCACTCGACACAAACTAGGCCATATCCGGACTAACACATGGTTCGGTTTTATTTCAATAATTCACCTGCGCGTAGGGGCCTTTAGCAGTCTGGGAAAACCCATTTGATTTCATGTACATATTGACTGAGGTGAGGCGATTGAAACCTCCAGAGAGAATAACCTGATAATAATAGCTTACGTTCTATGGAAGAAGCTAGCTGTGTATTAAAGGATTTATGGTGACATTAAGTCGGTGTTTAACGTTTCTTGCGCAACTTTAATAGACATATAATAACTCGTGGCGGAGCAAACATTGGCAAGTCAGACAGGGTTTTTATTGGTTGAAAAGGTCAAGAACCATCTTCAATTTCCGGTTAATTTTACACCACTGATGATCAAGATGTATGTTTCATTCCGAGTGACAATAGCATATTTACACGCGTGTGTGGCGGATAAAACAGGTCTTAGACAATACCATTTAAAGAAAAACAATTTCTTGACTTGTCAAGCTACAAATACATTATGCTGCTGATTTAAACACTATTTTTTTCACGGGACGAGAAAATGAAATGAGGTTAATGTACATGTACTACTTTTCTGCTCCGAACTAGATTAATCAATACGGGCATACGTCATACAGTGTGCTAAGAGGGAACTTTTGACCGAGCCGCGGCGCTACGGCCTACTCTTTAATTATATCGAATTCTAACTGTCAAAGGATCTTTTACGTGTACGCCAATGTGTACACGTAGCTACGGATTTTCTATGGCCTACACTACATGAAAATCTGATTGGTTGTAGCGATAGGTCGCATCAGATGTCATACGAGAGGGTTTTGACCCTATGACGTCAGACATTTGAATACCCAATCAGCATTCATGTTTTTAGTGGAATACCCGGCTTAAGTTCGTCGTAACAGACCGTTTCATTGGCTAATACCTCGCACCATCCAGAACAAGTCAATGATAAAAACTCTTCTAGATCCTAGTATAGCAAAAACAAGTAAAACGAAATTTTAAACTATAAAAAAACGAAATGAAATAGGATTTGTGTTTTTATCAGATTGATTTACAAGTTAACACCCCTATCTAATAGCTTATTTAGCTATGCTTGCATGGGCAGGTGCTTCGGTAAGGTACTTATTGATATAATTAATATTCAGCAGTAGAGTACCTTCATGTTGGCCCGAAACCAAATAACTCCACAGTTTTATCAATTAATACCACAGATTATGCAAGATAATGACCCCTTCGCCTGTGTGTTGAAGTGGCTTAATTAAGATATGGCTCAGTGAGGCACTGTTTGCTGCCAAGGGTTTCCTCGGTTCGATCGCGGGGTTGGGTTAGATATTTCCTCACATATGGAATATGTTAAGGTTCCCCATGTTAAAGGACCAATTCTCACTATGATAGTTAAAATAAAATAGATAATAAAAACGGAGTATGCTGGGAATTTCAATCAAATTGATCCAATCGGAACCGACATATTGACGATGAAATTTTCGGCCAGCCTCGATCATCATTACTCACGCAAGCACTACAACAAACAAATCCTCGGTTATCCATTTTTACGTTCAATTATTCATCAAAAAATGTATTTAAATCCAGTAAAGATTGCAGGCTAACGATGGTATGGAGAATTGATCATGGTCTGGACGAGTTATATAATTTCTAAATAATAATTGAGATAACATTTTAGGCCCCCCAAAAGACCTACAATAGACTGATTTAGCTCTTGCATAATGTATGTGTAATTTTAAAACAAATAGACGTTAGAATAGGGCAAGTGCCAATCTAAATATAAACTCCATTAATGGCACATCTTGGGAGACATTATAAAATCATTATATACTGGTTTGTTAGGTAGCCTGGTGCACTTTAAGAAGAAATAGATAAAAAAAAAACATTTTTCTGTAATATTGTGTAACTTAACCGCCGATCAAACAAACATACATCGCAGGCAGTGATTGTTGTACGTTTTGATCCTTGTTCACACCTGCTCACACCTGCTCACAACTGTTCACACACCTCGCCACTTTTCCATTTTATTTAATGTCATGTTTTCTAGGGCCTTGAATATGTTGGGGGTGGGGGTCTCTTTCCGGTTTTTTGGAGAGGTGTCGGTGGGTAAGAGTTTTGCTTTGCTTTACATATTTTTTTCTTTTACTATTATTTTAGAGAGAGAGGGGGAAAGAGAAATAGAGAGAGAGAGAGAGCTGTAATGAAAAATGAAATAAGGTTTAACGTCCTACTATTCTGTTCCTACTGGGCTAGTGAAGACGCGATACGCCATAAAGTGTGCTATGTGGGAAATTTTGCCCGAGGGAGATCCCGAATGGCAATGTAACCTGCCACCGGTAAATTTCAACCATAGCGCTGTCCGCCGTTCTCCATGAGTTTCGGTAACTTTCCGCCAATAAAACAGCCATGGCTTCTTCATCGAGTCTTTATACTCATATAAATATTTTTAGACTAGAATTTGATCAAAAGGAAAGAGTAATGTTGACAGAATTACTTGAATTATTTTTTTAAAATATATGAATCTTTTCCCATGAGCTTTAATCGATTGTATTCGTGAAGTGTGTAAAAACAAAATATATATTTTTAATACCGATAGCCATATTCGATGGCATAAAAACCATGCATTAATGTCACATCGTATAAAGTATCAGTTCGTTACAAACTTGAAACCCATACCACTTACAGTCGCCGATTCGTTATGTGGTGAACACATCAATTCAACTCTAGAGAGAGAGAGAGAGTGAGAGAGAGAGAGAGCGAGAGAGAGAGACCACTCCACACAACCCTGCGTCATTTTGGGACTAACATATGTTTTATTGTTATTTTTTATTTCAATAACTCGCCAGCGCGTAGGAATCTTTAGCAGTGATATGAAACCGGAGAAGACCTACGAGGTTAGACAGACGACCCTACTTCTTGTCACGTACAACAGGGGAATCGAAACCACGACACTTGACTCAATGACAGGCCTTATGATACAATGCGTGCTAACCACTCGCCCCACCCACCCCCACTGAACGGTGTATAGCCCGGGTAAGTAGTTGACTAGCTAGAATAATTATGTATTTTAGTTCATTATGTTTCATAAAGATTCTCCTGTATATGAGTGTACCGCATGACCTGGGCCCGATTCCTATAAAATTCTTAAGCACGTTCTTGTGCTTAGATTTTAAGTAGACTTTGCAGATAAAGATAAGTAAACTTATCTTATTTTGTGTTCCCAGAAAATTCTTAAGACCGTTCTTGTGCTTAGATTTTAAGTAAACTTCAGTGTAAGCATAAGCACGCTTTTATATGTTCCAAGAAAAAACTTAAGGACAACTTCGTTCTTAAAATTGCCAATCTAAGCACAAATTTTCTATGAACCGGGCCCAGGTGTTTAATACTATATATTTTGTAGATTGTTAATGGACTATAAGATACATTAGAAACTGAACATAAAAAAACACGAAGGAACAACTCTCTTCATGTTACTGGTCGGGCATCAATATGTTCTCAGATGTACATAATCTTGTTATTAAACACACTGGCCAGATGTTGTCTCATTCATGTCAAGGTCTGTGGGTTCCAATCCCAGTGACCGCCCTAGACATTCGCCAATTCGCCAATGACGACAAATATTTTTATTGGCGAATAAAGTGATGATTCTGGCGAAAATTTTGGCGAATGAATTATTTCGTAAATCTTTTAATATTAAAGTTGAAATCGTTTCGTTAAACGCTTCTTTCGATCATTCAATGGAGTGTCTGTTTTTAGTACATTAATTACTCTAGTCTCAATCGTACAAGTCGCAAATCAGTCAATGCCACGCATCAAAACGACTGAAAGATCGAGTCTAGAGACTCTACAACACAGTTACGCCCCTTTTGTGTGGCACTGCACTGTTTACATGTGCTCGCCACTTGCCGAATGTACATTCGCTTCACTACAAGTAGCGATGTTCCGATATGACACCTACCGGTTTTACCGATATCATTAAAATGTCTCGAATGGCATGATGATCTAAGTAGATATTTGTGTCTTTATTTTAGTCGGGAAACCCATGGTACTATTACTATTTTACTGCGGGAATCAACATAAACCCTGTGTTTTTGAAGTAATAATTGGGCCACGCTTCTTACGCAATCAAAAATATACACCATCCATTATGAATTAAATTATTTTCTGTATCATTAATGGTCGAGATTATCATATTTTAAGTGTTAATTACCGTACTATATAATTCCTTACGGTAATCGGCACGGCATCTGTACATGTATATCTATGCGTGTGCGTTAGTTCATGCGGTAATGAAATGATACATCAAAGCGATACCTTCATGACCTGTTTGTCAACAGTGGCTATCGCGTGACATTCTCCCGCCATTTCTAGAACTATTGTTAAAAATAAAACATCTAATGGGAACCTATTTGTTGATAATATTATTAATTATTAAAGTATGATCTTTATTATGAGTTTTTATTTGTCGACACAATAACCAAGCATAACAATATAAATCACTAAATTATTTCTAAATTTATATCGGCATCTAGAAGCCGGAATGTATTAGACAGTGATTACGTGACATCAAAGGAATACGCCCCCCTTTCATCCTTTATTCCACCACGCGCAAACCACGTGATATTTCCCACCTTTTCCAAAACTTCTACTCATATATTGACAGACAATATAGTGAACTAGATAAAACGAAGTAAAGAAAAAAAATACGTAGCAATTTAGATAAAGGATACTCATAAGGATTCTGTACTGTTTATTATTTCCTTTCTACGGCTGCTATGAGTCTTGTATTACCGGTACGTTTGAAAAGCAACAATCACGTAGTTTCATTTTTTTATTAACAAACATATGAATAAAAATGATATAAAATATTTGGCTAAAACTTTCTGAATTGGCTAATAAAATTTTGATTTGGCTAAAAATTTGGCTAATGGTTTTAAGGGGCTAGGGCGGTCACTGCAATCCCCGCTAGTACGTTGTAACCTCGTGGGTTTCCTCCAGGTCCACGAGATTCTTCCCACTGTTAAAGACTCCTACGCGCGGGCGTATTATTCAAATAAAATTGAAGCATAATTATATTATTCCAGAAATGACCTAGTTTGTGTCAAGTATCGTAGTTGTAAACTACCCGACCAATTATTGTTACTTTATCGTCTACCATGCAATCAATACACGTGCGTGTTGTATCACAAGGCTGTCTAGGAGTCAACTGGCGTGTTCTCGAATTCCCGGTTGTACGTAGGGTCGCCTGTCCAACCTCAATAGCTTTCTCTGGGTCCTCCGGTTCCTCCCACTGCTAAAGAACCCTACGCACAAGCGAATTATTGAAATAAAATTAAAACGATATGTTAGTCCCGAAATGACCTAGTTTGTGTCGAATGGAAGTTAAACCACCTTCGCACTCTCTCTCTCTCTCTCTCTCTCTCTCTCTCTCTCTCTCTCTACACGAATTTGCAACACGTTTTCACATCATATCTTTCTACATGACTGATCAATAAAACGGAAACATTTTTTAAACTATAAACTAATATACGAATTATCATTTTATATGGCGTATTTTGATGAATGGTTAAATATGTATTAACTAGAAACAGAGGGATATGTTATACTCTACAAATCACCATTTACACTCAAAATAAATTTGACCAATAGTAACCACTAGGGAGAGGGGTTTCATTTAGGCTAAGCCTGTTCCCCAATCCCATTCAGACAACCTGAATAAGGTTTATAAAAAATTTAACCACGGGTTTAATCATGTCTTTCGGTGATGGATGGTCGAATGAGTAGCACGTGCGCGCTGAATCATAAGGTCTGTCATTGAGGAAACTTGCACGATTTCGATTGTCCAACCTCGTGGGTTTTCTCCGGGCCCTCCGGTTTCCTCCTACTGCTAGAGACCCCTACGCGCAAGCGAATTGTTGAAATATAATTTAACCATGTGTTAGTCTCGAAATGACCTAGTTTGTGTCGAGTGGACGTTAAACCCCATTTCTCTCTATATATATTTATATACATGCTTATTATATACACGACATACAAATTATCGTGCACGTAAAAGAACCTTTGCATTTTGAATTCAATATAAGAATAAGGTCTATTGTCGTAGTCCTGGTATAATTCCTTTCCCTGAATGGCAGATGCCAGACTTCATTAATCCAGTGGGAGCAGAATAGTAGGAAGCTAAACCCTATTTTATTCATCCAGAACCCGCATACACGCTTGCATATTATGAAAGTGGGGAAAACATGTTGTCCTGGAGAAACCCAAACTTGAGATCAACCACACAACCCCCTGCAAAACTTTCCGGTGTGGTTCTCTCTTGTTCGTGGTGCAGGACGGGAGGCCTGACAAGGACAGCTGTCTAGTCGTTCGGATGGGACGAAAAACCGACGTCCCGTGTGCGCATTGGTATGCAAGTAAAAGATCCCCTGGACACAATTTCCTTCTGAGGACACCGTATATGGCATATGTCTGTCTAGCCTAGTCTGAGAGAACAGTAGGAGGTTAATGTCCATTTCATTTCATTTCTGATACTTGCATGTGGTCAATACACGTGCCTAATAGATCGTTATTTATCAAAGTTGATGTGCACCATTTAACCTTTGACGGTTTTATCCACGCTTAGATGGACTCAGACAGATTGGTTAGCATAAATAGCTAGTCCCATGTAAAAATAGATGACGAATTATGAAATTATGCACATTGTGTCATGATGTTGTAAGAGAGAGAGAGAGAGAGAGAGAGAGAGAGAGAGAGATAACCAGAGAGGGAGGGGGGTCATTACAGGACTAAAATATTGTACAATTTTATTTCAGTGGGACGAAAATCTAAAGATCCGAAGAAAACCCACGAACGTTGGACAAGCGACTCACTGTCAAGTTGAAACCATTTTATAATCAAACATAGAAAAAGAAACTAACAATTTTACCCAAAAAACATGTTTATATTAATAGTTGAGTGGAATAAATGATATGAAGTTAATGTGAACATTTAGCAAAAAGAAATGGAACACAGTGAGAGCACCAATTGATAATCTCTCAGCGTGGAGTCTGATAAAAAAAACGAGGCCCAACAAAAGATTTCAGCAAAACTATTAGGTGGTGCTGATTCGTTTTGATTATACAAATCTTTAAAAGACATCTCGAAGTACAGCCAATTATTGACATAAAAAAAAGGTTTATATTGACAGGGGCAGGGGGGGAAGTAGAGAGGGAAAGAGAAATGGGGTTTAACGTCCACTCGACACAAACTAGGTCATTTCGGGACTAACATATCGTTTTATTTCATTTCAATAATTTGCTTGTGCGTAGGGGTCTTTAGCAGTGGGAGGTAACCAGAATACCCGGAGAAAACCCACGAGGCTGGACAGTCGGCCCTACTCCTTGCCACGTACAACCGGGGATTCGAAGGTGGGGGTGGGGGTAACGCTTGCGCGATGTTAGAAGTGAGTGGTTCAGTGGATCGTAATTATTGTGTAGATCCATGCGTTTGTCCTACCCAACGACATGTACACAACCCTACAGTACAACCCCGAATTACCACGAACAACCCTGCGGAACAACCCTGAACAACCATACGGAACAACCACGAACAACCATTTACAATCCTAAACAACCCTACTTAACAACACTGAACAAGCCCGACTGAAAAACCATGTATACCCATGTACAAAAATGTACAACTCTGAACATTGTCGGAAATTCCCACAATGAGAAATGTTCTCCTGTAAGAAAAAAATTCAGAAATCACGGCTTTACGCCCCCGGTAGAAATAAAGCAAAAAACTGTTTTCGATGCATAGAAAATGCTGATGGATCCCCCTTTCTTGTAATTTGAAAAAAATTCAAGTTATGGTGAAAATTGAGTAAGACCCATATTTGGACTTTTTCTCCTTCGCTGAAAAGGCTTGTTCTAATTATCTTTTGTTTTCTCAAATTTGCATTCAACAGACATTGTTGGGTTAACTGGCCTGGGCAGAATGGCACCTGTTACTCATTTCAAATACCTATTTATATTAAATAGGAAATATATTTTATCTAGATATAATTCAAAAATCTTTATTTACTTTTCTTATACATGTACTTCAAAAATGTTTAACACTTTAATTTGCAGATGAAAAAATAATAATATCGAGAGCTCATTAAGTCATTAAACCGCAACAGCGACCCAGTGGTCTTAGCGAATATATTCACTGCGCCTGATCAGGACGCCGTTGACCGCTCTCTCTCTCTCTCTCTCTCTCTCTCTCTCTCACACTCTCTCTCTCTCTCTCTCTGTAAATGACGGGCGACTTATTTTTCGGGCATGCTGTGGCGGGTTTAAATATTCTAAATTCCTCTTTTACCATTAATTTATATTTATCATAAAGGGTCTTATCAATCATTGTGTTATAAAAGTTTCTGACTTCTGGCATTGAAATATTTCAGATATTCAAGATTTAGCGTAGAAACAAAATGATTATTAATATTTGCAAATGTTGTTCAGTTCATCAAAAATATTTAGGCTTTAGCATGAAATAACATGATTATCAATATGTTCATGTTTTTAAAAGTTATTTTTTTTTTTAAATAAAATCAATTCATGTTTTAATGCGAAATCAAATTGAAATAAAACGTAAATAGTACTCACACATGAATTCTCCGAGGATCCAAGTTTCTTGTCCGTAAAAATCAAATAAAGCCGCCGGTTGGCAGACGAAGAGAACCAACAAGTCGGCGATACTTAAGTTCATAAGACAATAGTTGGTAGAAGTTTTCATCTCCCGGACCCGGGTCACCACAAATATAACCAGAATATTTCCAAAAGATCCGACAAGAAAAACAATCACATTGAGCGCTGTCACCCATACGTAGATATATAACGGTGTTTTAAATAACTCCGTTTCATTATCCATTTTCTGGAAAGCTTCTGTAACATTGGACGCCATACCTCTCACCACGTCAAACGGCGTACTGCCATTCGAATAACTGGCACGCGACAATCCCGAGCTTGTATCCATCCTCCTAGTAAATAGTCCACACACTGTTGTCTGCAATAGAATGAAAATATCACGTGATCAGTACAGGTGTGCACGTATACAGCGATGTGTGTATAGATAATTTTTACCGCTCAGCGTGTCGCTGGCATATTAAAACACATTCTAATGAATCGAAATGAGAGAGGAGAGAGAGAAATGGGGTTTAACGTCCACTCGACACAAACTAGGTCATTTCGGGACTAACATCTGGTTTAATTTGGGAGGAAACCAGAGGACCCGGAAAAAACCCACGAGGTTGGATAGGTGACCCTACCGTACAACCTTTCAGACAATGTCTCAAATGCATAACTGTGACTTTAACTATGGTGTGTATTTGGATCGCAAACGCCCCTTTTGCATCCTGCTCGCACTCCTCTTCTACGCTGTCCTATGGTGTGTTTTGGTTGCGTACACCCTTTTGCACCCCCGCCCCATTCCTGTTCTACACGCCTCTCTCTTTCCCTCTCCC
This sequence comes from Patella ulyssiponensis, assembly GCA_963678685.1. Taxonomy (NCBI): domain Eukaryota; kingdom Metazoa; phylum Mollusca; class Gastropoda; family Patellidae; genus Patella; species Patella ulyssiponensis. Next base: position 83,460,471 of record OY783229.1, read on the forward strand.
CCCTCTCTCCAGATACACCCCCGCCCCGACAGGCACTATCTACATACGTAAAATACAATTCATGAAATGTGTTTTTCCACTGTACCTAGCTATGATACATATGTACATTAATAAAATAAAATTTATGAAATTTGTTTTTTTCGTTATACCTGCTTCCGTCCTGGTATGTTCAATACATTAATTTTAAAATAAAAATCGATAGGGACTGCAAATATACGACTCTATAATATGTCTAATGATCTTTTGATTTCTTAAAATAAATGTAGCAGACCATCAATAACGGGTAGTTGGACAGATAACATTACATATTCTCTCGATAATAAGTTCTGTTTCATCGGCATGAACATGAGGAAGAGTTATAATGAAAACCTTTACCTCCACCATCTGAGCTCTGGTTTCCCTTTTAATAAAGTTGTTTGACGCAAAACAATAAATTCATACACGAAAACACAGATTTGGCTTCATTTCGCAATTTTAATAAAGAATGATACACGGCAAAATAGATGAGTATTTTGCGATACCACAAACTTTTGTAATATATCGGGCTATAATTGGAGATATTTAATTCTGGCGTTAAATACCCGGAAAACATCAAATTGGTGTTGCCCGGAAAACATAGTTTCGGTGTTAAATGCCCGGACAACATTATTTTGATGTTAGTTTTCCGGAAAACATTATTTTGGTGTTAGTTTCCCGGAAAACATTATTTTGGTGTTAGTTTCCCGGAAAACATTATTTTGGTGTTAAATGCCCGGAAAAAATTATCAGTTCGGTAAATCAGTACTGTGGTGTTAAATGCTATCTAACCCACCGTATATACTACAAACAGTTTTGATTTTGGAGTTGAATACTAATACATATATTTTGGAGTAAAATACTTTAGATTTATCTGGAGGGTTGTCAGTTTTAAAGAACCAGAAACACTGCATAGTGCATGCCCTTCCCCATTATCCGAGTTGGTATACAGCATGGCGGATGCCCATCCCCATGATGAATACACTGACGGATGCCCATCTCATGTAACCGAGTTTGTACACAGCATGGCGGATGCCCATTATCCGAGTTGGTATTGAAGTATAACGTGAAACCCAATTTTATTTCCATTTAAAATTGGTTTCTTAGGTTTCCTAGGAATGTTAAAAATAACACACCACGGCATTTCAAAGGTCATATTTTTAATCATCAATTAGATATGACGCAAACATGTCTACACTGTTATCTGTTGGAGACCACAGTAACCAAAGATCATATATTAAACATAAATAATACTCGAGCTGGATATTATTATCTTTGACAAGGCCACGAGAATTATCGTGAATAATTGATCTAATACCAATCCCACAACGTAAACTTATATTTGGAAAAAGTTAAAGAGCTTATTTTTTTTAAAGAAATATTGTCGTGCATCGATCATGCCTTTTTGAGATTTTATATCGATGTTTCGTGTCGATGTAATTTTCTGCTATACATGTCGACGTTGTATGTGGATGTCGTGAAGGTAAGTGTCGATGTTATAGGCTGTCAAGCATGTCGACGTTATGTTGATGTTATATATGGGCTTTCATGTATATCGACATAGCGAGGTTAAGTGTTGGAGTTCATGTATGTCGACGCTGTGAGGCTAATGTTGATGTTATGAGATTTCATACATAATTAGAGAAATAACCAGTATTGAATATAGTATTGGGTTAGTATTGCGTTGCAATGGGTAGTAATTAGTTAGCAATGAGTTAGCATATATTGCGTGTAATTGGTTGGCATTCGGTGGTATTTGGTATATGGCTGGTGTTTGTTTGTATCGCTCTGTTATCGGTTAGTATTAAATATTGTAACATGCTTAAGAGTAAATCTTGCATTTTGATTGGCCAATTAGACACTGTCTGTTGGACAAAAACACCCCTCTGTTTTAGTAATGTCTTTTAAAATCCTGAAAAAAGCATGTTACAATGTCGATAAACACTCCCTGTTTCGCATTTAGAGGTGTGTTATTGTCCAATAGACATGTCCTGAGATTTAACATTCGAACTCGCGACGCCCCGCGTCTTGAATCCTAATGATCTCAGGACAAGTCTATTGGACAATAACACAACTCTAAATGCGAAACAGGGAGTGTTTATTTCAAATGTATTCGGTAAGTATTGTAGATGGTGTTGAGTAAGCGGTTGGTGGTGTCGCCCTGTCATCAGTTCCAACTCATTTTATTAATAAACAGAAAGAATAAATCAAGCCAGACAAACATGTTCGTGTTAAATACCAGGGTCTGTTTGAAAAATATTCTGAATGATTCAAAAACAACGTAAGGACCGCGTGTTGTTTGCTTGGAAATAACAGACTAATGTTGTCACTGACGTGACATAAAGCTAGACGTATATTATATTATGTCATATTGCTATGGTATACCCTTAGAGAGAGGGAGAAAAATGGGGGTTAACCTCCACCTGACACAAACTAGGTCATTTTATTTCAATAATTCGCTTGTGCGTAAGGGTCTTTATCACTGGTAGGGCCCGGATTTTAACCCACGAGGTTGGTGTTATGCTTTAAGAACGTTTACATGTTTAGTTCCCATTAGTTTTTAATATTTAAAAAAATATGCTCATACTTATTCAATGGCAGATAAATTCAGTAATGGGCCTATTTGAGGGATAGAACGATGTTTCGGCAATGGTGGTTCTGCCCAAACTTGTTACATAGGTGCTAACTGGTTTATATTAAAAGACACATAATGGGAGGTTAGATACAGAGCTGTCAGTTCACAATATAATAGTTAAAATCTAGATAATGTAAAGGTAATTTGCTGAAAATGTCAGTCAAATTGATCCACTAAGAACCGATATTTAAGCGACTGAAATTTCCTCCTAGCCACGATCATTATAACTAAAGTCAGTACGTTAAAAAGCATAGCCTCGATTATCATTGTTTTTGATTTAATTATCAATGATCGTAAAGCAGCATAATATATGATTGTAATCCAATCAACATCGAAGGCTAGCCTTGACATAGAGTGGTCCTGCTGAACTTAATATTAGAGAACTGGGTTGGACCTGACGTGACCTAAAACTGAAGAGTCAAATCAAGCCAAATTTGTTTATATTTCTACAACATACAAGGACCTTCGCAGGACTAATAATTCTTCAATGCGTGTAAAGGCGATATTTTACTCAGCCCATCACTTCTCAGATTTCCAAGACAGCTTACATAATAACTATATTTTATTCATCGTAATATGAAATCAAACATCTCTCAGTTGCTCAAATAAATTCGATTTAGCAGATATTTACCCAAGTTAGGGACTCTGTGTATCTTACACGAGATATAATTATTATAGTTTACCTAACATTAAACCTTTCTCGGTTGGTGGTTTAAATGTGTGCAGTCATGTTTAAATTTTTCAATTTGTTTTTAATACAAAACATAGTAACATGACATGAGGCAACATAACCCATTAAATTATAATTATTCTGGGAATTGTCAACTCGTCCTCTGTATAAACATGTATGTATTCATTTGTAAGCCTTTTATTCCGAATAGTTGTTCGGTTGGGATGACAAACCGAAGTCCTGTTACACACAGGGGTGCACGCAGAAGTCCTGTTACATACTGGGTGCATGCAAAAGAGGGTATATTGAAAATTGTAGTACGACTTCTAGAGTAGACAGTTGAGCCGCTGCCCGGAAAAGGTTCGCTCAGAGCGCACTGTATGGCTATGTGTAACACTAGCGGTTTATTTAAGTTGTAAGAAAGGTGTTCTGCTTAATATATAAATTCTTTACCTACATGATGTGTGACAAAAACTAGGGTAATGAAGTAGCTTGCATTATTCTACTACTATCTTAGACTAATTGACAGACAGTTTTGTCAGTATCCATTTCTGGAAGTAGGGTATTATCGTCCAGTCATCTCGCGCACAGATTAGTACAATTAACTTGAATAGTGTTGACGTAAAAAGGTGCCTGTACGCAACACTTACCCAAAAATGGTAATTGACCCGCCCTAATTATAGCTGACGCATTATACATTCTATGTAGGAGAGGGTTTGTTTGACTTACACTCAGGCATCATTCGAGAGATCCAAGAGGAAGTTCATACCATGAGCTGCTCTGGCTTACAGGCCGGAGGCAGACGCCATGATGAGACCATAGACAAGACATCACAGAGGATCAGAGAGGAGCATTATAGCCTCCCGGGCTTAAAGCCTGCAGTGAACACGTCATCCTAGCGCGAACGTTATGTAGAACTATCAAGAAGTACGTTTACGCCGTTAGGTCTAAGTTAGAAGAGATATTTAACTCAGGCCATGGATATTTTAATAACTCCAAAAGTAACTATCATAAATATTGTAGTTTCCTGTATGTAACCCCTGTAGTTTGCTGTATATGTTATATAAACATAGTAACAACATAAACAGTGTTCCAGAGTCAGATAATTGAAGATTGAAATGATTATCACAACGTGAAGTCGAAGAAAGGCCTAGAAGAAAGTGTGACATCTGTGCCCCCATAGTGTGACAGTCAGTTTATTTGGTACCGCGACACAGGATAGTGTCACACATCTTTATTAGCCCAGTGGTTGCAGAACAGCGGGACGTAAAACCCCATTTCAATTTTAGTTCCCTTAAAATGATTGACGGTAATTTCTAATACTGGAAGTATTATTATAATGAACCCTCGAATACGGTGAATAAAGTTTGATGTACATTCTCTACGATCACACGTTGTGAACAGAATATTATTATTGTTCGCTTGTTGTTTATTACAAATTTAACGTCAAATACATAATGTTGATTTAGGCAGGTTGATTTAATTCAATTATTCACATATGTTACATATTGTGTTTAACATACATGCCTATTGTACTTCGACGGCATTGGAACCAGAACTTTGTTAAAACAAGATTCAAACGGTTCGCCATTGAAAAAATTAGTTTAAAAAATGGAAACGAATAAAACATTGCCCTGATTACTACTATGCAACCGTCTAGTCAAAACTACAAACAGTGATAACTTGACTTATACCCCGGTCAGACCGGGTTGGCATCCTTTCTGCGCTGCTACGGCGAAGGAAAACGTTCTCAGAGCACTTCAAGATCGCCATAAGCGTGGAAAAGGTGGGGTGGAAACGCCAGATATCGTGCTGTTGTTTCCATGGTCGCCGATGATCGCCGAGTCACGGCGTTCGTTTTGGGCATGTTCTGCAATCTGACCTACAAAACTGTGGGAACGCGACTTTTTACAACTTCGTACTTTTTGGGACATTTTCGCGCATTGTGTTCACGTGTGTCGGCGATCTTATGAGGTCAACGTACGGTCTCAGCAGCGCGGGTAAGGACGTCATTCCGGTCTGACATAGGTCGTAGAAGGAAGAGAGAGAGAGAGAGAGAGAGAGAGAGAGAGAGAGAGAGGATTGGGATTTAACGTCTACTAGACACAAACTAGGTCATTTCGGGACTAACGTATGGGTTAATTTTATTTCAATAATTCGCTTGCGCGTAGCGGTCTTTAACAGTGGGCGGAAACCGCAGGACCAAGAAAAAACCCGTTAGGTTGGACAAGTGACCTTCACGTTTGTCACGTACAACCGCTCAGAATGAAGTAAACATTATTTATGTTTGAGCTAGTATAGCAAGATTGATCATACTAATTGTATCTTTAATGTATGTTGCTTTAACTAACGGGGGGGGGGGGCCTAGTGGTCTAGAGTGCCGCGCTTCTACCTCTAGCTGGCCGGTCACCTCTGGCTTGCGGCTCTGGTTTCGATCCCTGGTGTGAGCGTATGTAGCATGGAGACTTTCTCCTGGCACTACGGTTTCCTCCCACAGCTAAAGACCCCAACGCGCAAGCGAATTGTTGAAATAAAATTAAACCATAATTTAGTTCCGAAATGACCTAGTTTGTGTCGAGTGGACGTTAAACCCCATTTCTCGCTCTCTGCTAGATATCACTCAAAGAAGAGCGAAATACCAACACCTGTGTTAAATCATCGCGCGCAAGGGGCAGCGTAAAGTCCTTCATATGGACTTAATCTGGGATTCAATCAAATGTGTACCTTTTCATATACGGCCTACTCAATATTCCTCAAATTCTCATAAACATATTGTATTACAAACTTATTGGTTCGGCTACAGGCCAAAATTTCAACGGATATGGGTGTAGCAAACGACATGAAAAAAATAGGGTGAAACGAATCTACGATATTTTCCGAATGATTCGTCTCAAATGTATGTTTACAAATTCTAGCAACTATATTGATTTTCAAAACATCGGCAACAGATTGCGACGGTAAAATCAACAAAAATGGGCGGAATAAAAGTTGTAAAATACGAGAAAGGGTTTATCTGTAAATGAGTCACATTGCTCTCGAGTATCTTAGTACAGATGGAAGAAATCAACTTGATAATTTTACGCGCTGTATCTATCCGGGTTAATGAAAAGTAAACCGAAGCAATTTAAATATTTTCATTTGAGAACTGGGAACAAACGATTTTATATTGGAATAAAAATAAAGCCATGTACAACCTTAGACGGTACAGTAATTTATTCTGGGAGAATAAAGAGCTGATAGTTCTCATAATAATGGTTAAAAACTAAATAATGTAGAGTACATTTACGGGAAATTTCAGTCAAATTGATCCACTCTGAACCAAGAATGTAGCGATTGAAATTTCGACCAATCCGCGATCATCATTACTAAAGTTGGTAACAATAAAAAAAGAATGGGTTTAAATTATCTATTTCATGATTTAAAAATGAATGAAAGTGAAGCAGCAAATGGGATCATAATCCAGTAAATATTACAGGCTAGCAATGCCATCGAGCGTTGATTATGATCTGGATAAGTTAATAAATGTCTAATTAATAATCAAGATAACATATGAGGCCAAGGGAAAGACCTGCAATAGGCAGATTTAACTCTTCAATATTGCATGTTTAATGTATTACATTCTACAACAAGATCCGGATGTTGAAATCCGTTCGTGTGCACGTGACCTTTAACGGGATAATAATCTTGTCAAGGTTACATTAATATCAGTCGTTAGACCAGCCTACCATTACATATCATATGACCTACTACATATTATCCCTTTGATGTCAACATATGAGAACCGTGGTACACGTCACTTAAACTAGTTGCTGGGGTTTAACTGGTCTTAATTACAAACTACGTGTACGCAAGACCGGAAGTAGATCGTTGGAAGATTACAACAGATTCACGGGATATCTTACTTGAAATTAAAGGGAAAACCTTTCGGGTAAAGAAACTTGTAATTTACAGGTTATCACGTCAAACACCATTTCGTTCATTGATTGCTTGTCTTTATGATAGAACCACGGTGGTTAAGTGGGTAAGACGCTGGCTCCCTAGTCTGGAGGCCACGTGTTCGATCCCCGCATTGACCGAGAAAGTTCATTGGGATTTTCCGACGTGGTTGCCCCCTTGTCAGTGGTTCAGAAACGGGGACCTCGCACGGATAGCTGCCTAGTCATTCGGTTGGGATAAAAAAAAACGAGGGCCCGTGTATGCATTGGCGTGTACGACGTAAAAGATCCCTTAGCAATTGGAGTTCGATATAAGAGTAGACCATAGTGTTGCTGCCTGGTTCAGAATATCCCTCATAACACACTGTATGGCGTATGTCCGTCTTAAGTATCCCAGTTCGGAACAGAACAGTTGGACGTTAAACCCCGATGCATTTTATTTTATGTGTGGGGCTGTCCTCGTAAATTCAACTGTAGTCTACGATTCAACGACTTTATTTTAATTTAAAAATTAAACAATTTCAATGTTTATTGAATCATATTCTTCGATTTAACGGGTATATTTTAGTTACAATAATAAATAACTCTCTTGCCCGTTAACTCCCGTGGTTTCGAATTCCAGGTTGTACGTGACAAGGAGTAGAGTCGCCTGTCCAATCTCGTGGGTTTTCTCCGGGTCCTCCGGTTTCCTCCCACTACTAAAGACCCCTACGCGCATGTGAATTATTGAAATAAAATTAAACCATATGTTAGTCCCGAAATGACCTAGTTTGTGTCGAGTGAACGTTAAGCCGCATCTTTCTCCCTCTCTCACTACTACTACTACTCTCTCTCTCTCCCTCTTTCTCTCTTTATCTCTCTCTTGCCCGTTGTCAAGGTAGATATTTACTTTGCGTGTATTAATATAAAAACATCTGTATATTTAGTTTACAAAACAGATTTACACTGATTATATATTCTTAATATCAAAACATCTTTATTCTGTTTTCATCCATTTCCGCCTCATGATATTTATCAAACAGATTTTAATCAAGTTGTAACAAAACTCTGAAGCAGGCTAAAAGAAAATGTACGGACATACTAGCATATAATTTAACACAGATAACAATCCTTACATTTTATACACACACGAAGTTTCGATAAGAATTCATTGGTTGTTATCAAGCATACAAATTACATGGTCAATCGCTAAATGCTAATCAAAGATTAACCATATAATTATTGTAAAGTGAGGGAAATTGTGTCTAAACCGCGCCCGAAACTCTTATCAAGATTTCTATATATCAAGTGTTAACGACTTAGATTGGATTTCAGATTCTCTTCACATCTGAGTATCTAGTCAGGGGTTGGTCAGACTGGAAAATACCAAGGCATTCAGGGATAGACATCCTGGACGAAACGGGGTTTAAAAAACTACTCTTTTAATATATTTCTTGCAAACTTTCTTTTAAAGGAGCAAACAGGCCGCCATTTTGTTGTGAACGTAAACAAGAAGGCTAAGACTGGTTTGTAAACTGTTTTTAATTGATTCGTAGAATCAAGCTACGATCAAGAGCAGATGATTCGAATACGCAGAATCAGTTTCGTAAATATATGGTTTATTTACAGCGGGAACAGAATATCAAACAGATACATAAATAGGCCTACACCAACATTACAGAAACGATTATATAAACTAAACTATACTGGAGCTTTTACTACGTCGAGGATTAGTCTACATCGGGAACACATCTAAATATATCAAATCCACATTCCGTCCCTCTGCCAAGGCAGCGGTTGAACTCGGGTGAGTCCATACACCTGTCTGTGCGTCCCTCTCCGTCTTCCCCAAACAGAGAGACCCTTCTCCGGTGAGCTTCCAAGCTCCACTGATTTGAATCAAAAACTTATCCAATTTATAGGTAAAAAGTTAATTAGTATATACATACATTATTGATACATTATTGATATGAAATATAATAACTATGAACTTAAAGGTCAGGGTTCTCCCACATGACCAATTGCATATACTAGAAGCTTATTTGACAATACTAGTAGTCATATTGATGTTAGTGACATCAGATGGTTCAAAAGGACAGCGGGGATTTCACCCTTTGAAACACATTTTTCGACAATCGAATCATTTAGAATTTGATAAAAAAAAATACTGCAATGATTTTCTTGAGGACTAAAATTCGAATTGATTTGATATTATTTATTTAACCAAACTAAACAGTGTGATGCTGAGGACAACATCGCACTTCGGACTTCGCACTTTGACGGAAACGGAAATCTGTTCAAAGTACGATGTCGTGTTCGTACTTCGTACCGGTTGCCCTACGACCCTGCTTCCAGGGTTGGAAAAAAACAGGTTTTTTTTTGAAAAAAAAACAAAAACAACGTTTTTTTTTTTGTTTAAAACAATGTTTTTATTGTTTTTTTTTATTAATGTTCATAATTTGACAAATAAATGACAAAGGTGATTAAAACCAATGAAAACATAGTTATATGATAGTAATTACATGTTTGTCATCCTATAAATGAAGACAAGCTTCCCAGCTTCCTAGTCGATTTCTCAATTTAGAGTGAACAAGATCAAATGTTGAAAATTACTTTTTTTAATTTTAAAGTGACACAATGATGTTGCACACAATACTAAATTCTCCATACAAAATATCCTAATTATATACAACTCACAACCCACACACTTCACCTTTAAACTAAAAATAACTGTTTTCATCCCTTTGATCTTTACTACTGTGGTTTACGTAATATTTATTAATACAGTACAATTTAAATACATAGAAATACACAAATGAACACTAGAATTTCGAAAAGAAAATTTTCATAATTTGACGATTACTTGACGATTTTCTAAGTTTCAGGTAATTTTTTTTTTATAAAAAAAAACACAAATCAGCGTTTTTGGGTTTTTTTTTTCAATTGTTTTAAACGTTTAAAACAAGTTGTTTAAAACAAATTGTTTTAAAACAACCCAACCCTGCCTGATTCCATGTAATCAGACTTCCAGCAGATAGTCAACTACTGAATTAGGTTAAATAAAGTATGGTCGCAATCTAGTAGATAATATAAAGAAAGTTTGGTCATATGTTAGACGATATTGTGAAGACCGTAGAATATATATTCTATTAATCTCGATACGAGAGTTGGGATTATTTATGGATTTATCTAACTATAACTAATCCACTGTTATCATCTTTCAGGATAAAGGAATAAAGCCTGGACCTATATAGGTTAATTGGATGGCTTTATTCCAATGACCCGTTATTGTCTTTATGGGCCGCGAGATTAACTCTTACATTCATGTATACTAGGGCTAAAAGTCAAGGGCCATTGTATGTTTCGCCAGACGTCGTGATGTGTAATTAGGGTTAGGATATGAATTAGGATTAGTGGGGCTAACCCTAACGCTAATCTTGTCAACCATCAGGGATAAAAGTCAAGATCCATTGTATGTTTCGCCATACGTCACGACATTTGAATAGGGTTAGGGCTAGGATAAGAATAAGGGTTGAGGTAGGGCTAACGCTAACCGAACCCTAACGGCCCTAACGCTAACCTAACCCTAACCTACATCACGTGCCATATCCTTATTTACTTCTCGTGACCTACGGTAACATTGCAGTCTTGGCAAAATGTCCCTCGTATCACAGTGTATGGTGTATGCCAAGTTTGTTAATGATCGGGTTCGTGTACCTAAATTGGACCTTAAAACATGTTTCTTTAACTTTTCGTCATAGACAACGCAACTTCCTGTCAAAGACTACGTCACTTCCCGTCTTCTAAAAAAAACAGAAACGACATGGTGTTTAACGTCCTACTGTTCTATTCCGACTGGGCTAGATTTTAGCGCTACGGCCTACTCATATTTCAAATGTCAAAGAATCTCTTAGTCTTACGTGCACGCCCATTGACAGCTGCCAGTGTTACAGGACAGAGGACCTGACAATGACAGCTGTCTAGTCGTTCAGATGGGACGACAAACCGAGGCCCCATGTACACATGGGCATGCACGTAAGAGAGTTGATTATGATCTGAATAAATTTATTGATGTCTAAATAATAGTTTATATAACATTTCAGGCCTAAAGAAAGACCTAAAATAGGCAGATTTAGATCTTGCATAATGTATGTTTAACTTTCGTGCCCCATAAGGATTATTCTAGTTATCCTAGTTCATTTTTCGTGACATCTCGCTGACACTAACATGTATTGTCAAATTGACTTTGTTTGACATAAAATAGAAAAATAGTTGTTAATCGTTTTTCATTCTCGATAATTTGTTTGGAAAGATGTAAATAAATGAATATGTAATGCGAAATGGAATGAAACACAAGTACTCGAATCAATTAAATGGGTTAAAGGGAGATAATTTGGAATTCACATTTTGTTTAATTAGGAACTGGTTTCACGTCATCTTGTTGGTTTTTAAGAACAGCTGCGATAGTTTAAACAGTTTCATAAATTGCATAGACGACACTGTGTACATGGAACCACGGTTTTTTGTTTTCATACCACCCGAACGACCTACATCATTTGACAAGTGACCGAGAGTTGAGATTAATTTTTAACCATTGACAGGACTCAGTTTCGAAAATGTTTTAGTTTAAGTTTTAATGAAAACTGTCCCAGGAAGGAACCGAACATGGCTTCATAGCCGCTATCTTGGAATTGTGACTTCATATCAAAGAAAGAAGTCCGTGAAGGAAAATACATACCAATTTGCAAGTCGATTGTATTGATGGAAGGCTTTACACGAAGATATTCGCCCACACGAAGACCAACAAGGTGGCTGGTGAAATGTTCCCCAGTTGTCCAAGCCTTAAAGATATCTTCCCGTGAACAAACTGGGGGATCTGATCATGTATTTGAACAAAAACGTATACAAACTAATTTACCCATCAAACATTATAGCGTCGAATTCCTCTCATAGCATTGTATTCGCGAGGAAATAGCCCAAGATATACCGTACAAAATCTATTTTAGAGACCATGTTCGTCCCGTAACTTGTTTGAAGGAGGATTGATTTTGAGTTTGTATTTATCGTTACTTACTGCCCATTTACCACACATATTGAAGCCTAAGTAATTCTTGGAATATCTTCTGCCAAATTCTTTTCCCGTCATTTATGGTTGTACGTTTAAACATATCTCCCTAAACTGTTTAACCATTCGATCAAGAAATAACAACCGCTCCCTAAGTCAGGTTGTCGACAGACAATAAGCCGCCAAATGAAAACCTGACATTTTTTCCAGGGCTTGCCCCATGTATGGTTTGAGGGAATCGGGTATTTGTTTGGTAAGATTTGGCGTCTCTTTTTTCCATATATTATACCAAATTTGCCTTACTTGTATTGGTAATAACCTCTGATAAATACTTTCAGGTGAATTTATCTTTAAAGGACGAAACGAAAGAAATTATATACAAACATCTAGACACAATGTTTAATATAATAAATTAAGTAAAATTTTAAATTACAAAGACAAAAGTGTTATGATTATTCAAGCGTTTTATATCTTGTAGATTTAGATCAGTTTCAATGATTTAAGATACAGGAGGAAGTCAGTTTTCTTAGAGACACGATTTTTGGAGAGACGACGGCGGTGAACTTACAAAACTTTTTTCTCTAGGCAAATATTAACACCTTACATAGAGCGTGCGCGTTGTATCATACGGTCGGTCATTGAGTCAACTAGCGTGGTTTCGATTCCCCGGTTGTATGTGACAAGGAGTAGGGTCGCCTGTCCAATGTCGTGGGTTTTCTCCGGGTCCCCGGTTTCCTCCCACTGCTAAATACCCATACGCGCTTGCAAATTAATTATTGGAATAAAATTGAACCATTCGTTAAACAAGAAATGGCCAGCTTTGTGATGAGTGGATGTTAAAGAGTCTCTCCTTTTCTCTCTCCTACTTCTCTCCCCTATCCCTCTCCCTCTCTCTCTATCTCCGTCATTCACTCTCTTCCCAAGAGGGGGGTTGTGATGGCCTAGTGGTCTAGAGTGCCGCGCTTCGACCTCTAGCTGGCCGGTCACCTCTGGCTTGCGGCTGTGGTTTTGATCCCTGGTGTGAGCGTATGTGGCATGGAGATAGGGGCGCCTTTTCAACCTCGTGGGTTTCCTCCGGGCACTCCGGTTTCCTCCCACTGCTAAAGACCCCTACGTGCGAATTATTGAAATAAAATTGAAACCGTATGTTAGTCCCGAAATGACCTGGTTGTGTTGAGTAGACGTTAAACCCCATTTCTCTCTCTCTCTCTTCCCAAGACAATAAAACGGTTAAACGCTGGTTAAACTTTGATGAATGGTATGGCTGTGTCGACTGAAATCTGTTTATCTCATGGGATATAGCTGACTAAAATAGACCACGACACACACACTGTCTACCATGCCTCTATGGTTGTATAAAAGCGATCATTTTAATCAAGTATAATCTACGTGTATTTTTTATTAGCTAGAAGATGATTGTATAATTGCTTGTTGGATTAAATGACTAGTAGTTGATGGGTTACTACATATTATTCATAAGATACGAGACATTGATATGTTTGTGGCGGAAACTTTCATTAATAATCATCGGTTAATTGTAAGAAAACGGCCTGATGTTTAGAGATAAATGGCTAAATAAACAGAACGAAGTAATTTCACCCGTGAATGGTCGAACGCTTCAGGGTATAGAATATGTTATTGAGTCAAGTTGTATGGTTTCGATCAACAACTATAAGAATCGCTTGTCCATCCTCGTGGGTATTAGCCTGGTCATTCGGTGGTTTGATACGTGCGCTTCAGGGTATCGGGTCTGTCATTGAGTCAAGTGGCATGGCTACGATCGCCTGTCCATCCTCGTGGGTAGTATCCTGGTCCGTAGGTGGTCTAATGCGTGGGCTTCGGGTCATGGGGTCTGTCATTGAATCAAGCTGGATTACCAGCTACAAGGATCGCCTGTCCAACCTCCTGGGTATTATCCGGGTACTCGGGGTTTTTTTCTCACCGATGACGACCGCTACACGCAAACATATTATGGAAATAAAATTTAACATATTATCAGTCCTGAAATAACCTAGTGTGACGCGTGGAAGTTAAACCCCGTCCTAGGTTCGAAACTCGATATGAACCTTAACAAGATTTGTGGGATTTGTCAAGGGTGGTGTCGCGTCGTGAGGCCCAAATCGGCGTCCCCGTTAAACATGCATTATGCAAGATATAAATCTGTCTATTGCAGGTCTTGCTTTAGGCCTGAAATGTTTTCTAAAGTATTAATTAGTCATTAATTAACTGATCCAGTCCTTAATCAACCCTCGATGGCATCGGATTTCTCCGATATTAAATAGATTGGAGTGGTTCAGCGATACTTTGATTTAATCAAATATGATGGACCGAGACTTAGCTTCGATCAACCAGCACGGTGGTTGAAATTATTGCACACGTCTACCAAACCTTCAAAGGCTAATATCTTCGCTTGCAAAAGAGTAATTTGAATGAAATTTTTAAATTACTAATTTTACATTATCTATTTACGAACTATTATAGCAAGAATGGCTATTTCGTTAACTAAATGTTACATAATGTACCTTTAATGAAGCCCTGGAAACGCCATTCTCCTCATAGTGTTCCGTTTGATTAGAGGTAATCCCACTACTCACTGCTGTAATGAGTGGCTATTGTTGTTTTGAATTTTGATTGGTCAGTAGTCCGACTAACAACCAATGACTAGCTGCTTTACAAAAGCTTTACATTTAAAACGAGTGCCAATATTGGACCCAATATGTTTAAATAACGTTAAATGGCTCACGATTTTATTATGACCAGTTAACCCGTGCATAGCAGAATACTGCAGTAAAACTAATTGGGTGACAAACGAGGCTATCAAGTCGAATAAAATGTAAACAATACTGTTTGGAAACAAACATATTTTCACCGTTTTTAATACCTTAAATCACTGTCCAAAGTTTTAGGGAAGACCCAGATTAAACGTAGGACTGCCATGGTGATTGAACGGGACGAATAGAAACACTCCCTCAAAAGTTCAAGAATCAGAAGTCAATCCAGCAATGGGCAGAGAGGGATTTCTCGGGCCATTGCTTCAGGAATATGTGGAAACGCTTGTCGAGTTGATTAATTGCATTACATCCAAACTGATCAGGTGGTTGTCTCACACTTGAAGCAGTAATATGCTGAATAGACATTGAACTTTATTCAATTCGGAAACGATTTTATTATACTTATAACGAAACCTTGAACTGTATCCAAGTCATGGATTGCTTGTGGAGTGGGGTTGAAACCGTTTAATTCTGTAAGGTAAAGAGATTAACCCGATGTTAACCGTTGGAATGGTACAACTCGTATACCGTGATAGATGATTGACTTGTATGGCGCTAATTCAATCAGAGCAGACATCTGTCGCTTCAACCATCTTAAACTCGGGCCATGTTGTTTAGCATGAATAATATTATTGGTATTAATACGCTGATTGTTACTCATCCATGAAGATTATTGGTTTTTAGATCTAATTTACCACATCGGATACAAACATGCTATAGCTCAGTTATTGTATCTGATAATTACTCAAAACATTACTCGACTTGTGTTGTAGGGCTGCGTATACGAGAGAGAGAGGGAGTGGGAGAGAGGGGTATAGCGTTCACACAATACAAACTATAGGTTGTAACGGATATAGCATACCGAGTGATTCCTAATTCAGGTTGGTTTACTCCCCCATCCTTCCACATTTAAACACTCTAGGCCTACATAGATTTGCGACTATCAATATAGTTAGTGGTCCCAGACCAGTTGTAAGCTATATTACAGTACAGTTAGTGGTCCCAGTCCAGATAAAAACTATATTACAGTACAGTTAGTAGTCCCAGACCAGATAAAAACTATATTACAGTACAGTTAGTGGTCTAAAGGCCCGGTCCAACTGCACTTACGGATGCAAAGAGGATGTAAAACGGGGGAGAAACGTGCCGTCCGTTTGAAAACGCCATGCATCCGTTGTGTACTCATTGCATACGTGTTTCATACGCTCTATCCATCGAGCATCCATTCACTTTGATTTCATCCGCGCAAAAAGTTTTGAGCTGCACAAAACTTTTATAACGGTTGAACTTTCTGCCGTGTACGATGTAAATGCGCGACATATACGAGCAACAAACGTTCCATGTCCGTTATCATCCGTTAAACGTCCACTGTATCCTCTCTGCATCCTCTTTGCATCGTCGCAACTCACATCCGCTCCAGCTGAAAACGGAAAGAGGGAGGAAAGATAAGGTACATGGAACGTCTATGCATCGTTAGTAGCACAGAAATAGAAAGGATGTAAGCGTATGCATCTCGTACATAAAGTTTTCAAAACGGACAAAACGTTTGTATCTGGGATGTATCTGGTATATTGAAGAATGTCGGAGTTGTCATCCACTTCCATCCGCTTTCATCCGATAGGCTTCCGATGAACATCCATTTAACATCC